>JAJPUD010000536.1:300894-464781 GCA_023553655.1 Myrmecobius fasciatus | reverse complement strand
CTACATGAACCAGACGGCCCAGTACCCGATGCAGATGCAGATGGGCATGATGGGAACCCAGCCATACGCACAGCAGCCGATGCAGACCCCGCCCCATGGCAACATGATGTACACGGCGCCCGGGCACCACGGCTACATGAACACCGGCATGGCCAAACAGCCCCTGAACGGCTCCTACATGAGGAGGTAGGCCGGGGGCGCCGCGCTCGCGGGCCGGCCTCTCTGTGGGATCCATCTGCACAAGCGTCTTTGGAAAGTACGATTTCAAAACCAGCAATTGGTGTGAATGCAAAAACATTTGTTGGCACCATTTATTTAAAAAAAAAAAAGCTGTATGCAGCAGAAAGCCTTATACGCTGTTCTCCTTTGTTTCCTTTTCCTTTTTGTGGTATCTCTGTTTCTGTTCATTTTCTATGAAGTTCTCTGCAAAGGAAGGCCTCTCTCTTTGGACTGCAGTTACACGGCAGCCACTTGATGTGCCTGCTCCCATTTAAATGAATAATGTGGATGTTCAGCCCCCAAATTATCTGTTGTAATACTGAACCTTTAGCTTTTTCTCCCCCGCCCCTTCTCCCTTCAGCTCCATGTAAATGCCTTTAGCATTTCAGTTCTTGTATATTTTGTTTAAGGTGACAATTCCGCATGCCGCTAAGGTCTTTGTTAGTGACAGTGCATTTTGTAGTACTGTACAAGTGTTGTGCTAACAGTAAGCCATTTCTTAAGTTTTTTGCCTTGATTAGGGTACCCTAATTTGAGGGTTTAAAAAAACTATATTTTTGTTAATTATAAAACTGTAAAAAGCTCTAAAAGCTGTTCACATTTTCTTAGTTGAAAGGGTTTTATTGCTAAATGTTTGGTGTAAAGTTAAGACCCTTTCCCATTTTGGTGACAGATTTCTGTGGGGAAAAAAAGGCAGCTTTCTGTTTTATAAATGCAGACTTCTGTTTATGGAATGAAGCATATCTCAGTGTTTATCTGTCAAGTTTTGAAACATTTCATATATGTCCAAATACTTGGCAGCATTTAAAAAAAAAAGTGAATTTGGTGTAAAGTTGCTATTTTATGGAAATGCCTCTAACTTTACATTTTCATTCCATCTGTAGATTTTTCTATCTTTATAAAATATTGGAGTTATTTTTTAAGGAAAAATAGAGCAGTAGCTTGTGAATAGCCCAAACTAAGCTTACAAATCGCATGTAAAAAAGCAAAAAGTTATTTGTGTCTGTTTATATTGCTTCCTTTTTTGTAGCCTTTGTACCTGTACAGGGTGACTGTAAGGGCCAAGCAGAAGAGGCGTAATCCATGTATAAAATAGGAGCCAGCGACACTCTTGTATTTATCTGTTCTCTTTTTAGTCAGTCACTTCAAAAAGAAAAAAAAAAGCTGTACATTTTAACATAAAATAAATTATGATGAGCCATTTTTAGCCTCTTGTGTCTTGTCATATTATGATGATTAACAGAAGATGACCAACTGAGCTGTATTGTTTGTTACATCTCTGTAGCTTAAACACTGCCTTCATCTCAGAACACATACACATTTGGGGAAAATAAATTATTTAGCATAAATTTAGAGTTCTGGGTTGTTGGGGGTTTTTTGTTTTTTTTTTTTAAATACCACTAAATAAAAGTAATATCTAATAAAAGCGTGACAATACCAAATATCTATTTAATAAATTAATTTATATGAATTTTAATGCTTTTCATGAAAGAAGTTTATTTTATGCTAGTGCATACATTCTGTATGCCAGTCATTGTCTTTAAAATAAAGTTACTTTGTTTTCTTTCTTTTTGACTTTGATCTTCATTTGCAAAGGAAACCTATACAAACCTAGAGCATACAAATGCCTCCATTCACACAGCCATTACAAATATACCTCACAGCAAAGTTTTTTTAACAGTGATTTGACATAAAAACTCATATAGCAATGCAGCAGATTTGGGGACTGCATTCCTGAAAAGAAAAAGGCATTCTTAAAGAACTTGTTGAAATTGTCACTGCTGAATGTTTATTTCTTCAAGACCCCAAAATATTAATCAATGACTCAGCAAGCAAATATAAGCTAAGAGTCTTTCATGTAGTTAGCATAAAAAAGGAAGTTCTTGTATGTTTGTTATGTATAAGTTAGTTAGAATTTTTCCAGCAACCAGCTAGGAGATTAATTAGTGATTTAGATCTTATTAACTAACTGTCCCATTAAATACACTTAAAATGAATTTCCTCATACTTAGCATTTATTGTCATAACCAGTGTGTTCCTGCAAAATAATCACATTTATTCTTGTTTTATTAAGTGACAGTAGTTATATTCTCACCGTCATTCAGCAAAGTACCAGATGCTATACAAGTCTCATACTGTGTGTGCCAAAGCAAAATATAAAAAATAAAATTGGCGGCATTAACTCAATTTATTCAGCAAGTATTTATTAAGCATCTATTTTAATACAGTGAGCTCATGTCTCATCCTTAACAACTTTTGTGTTTATTTGAATCAGAACTCCTAATCATCATTTGAAATCCTTGTGAATCTAAGGTTTCCATCATCATCTTCTATAGATTGACAGTATGCCGGCCTCAAGAGTGTTGTTTTGGGAGAACCCAGCTCTATATCTATCTAATCAAAATTGGTAGTTAATTTATATTGTGCAATAAGTATGCAGCTGAATGCTGCAAGACAATCTAGGGAAAGAAAAGTTTTAATTTAAGGGAGACATTGCTGGATCACTCACTGGAATCTCTCTCATACATTCACCTACCACCTGCCTGTCTTAAGGTGTCCGAGTTCCTTGGGGAAATCAACTAAGACTTAAATATGTCCAGGCTGAGGAGCCAAGAAGACTGCAGTTTAAAATTGTGAGCATTTGAAAATGTTACATTTAATAAGGAAAATAGACCTAAATATTTTTAAACAAGCCATGTGTTGTTGACTAGTTAGGAAGCTTAAGTTGCTGTGCTCACTCAAAAGCTGAGGAACCGACTAATTTCTCTGTACTTTCAACCTTTTGGTGATATGTAAGAGACCTTTTAGAAGTATCTTTGAATTCATGCCAGGAGGGTTTACTTCAGATGAAGTACACTGGTTAGAAGACCTCAAAATTGACAAGAAGTTAAGAATAAGCTTGATTTTTTTAAAAATGAACTAAACTTTATGACCTTGCTAAGGAAATCTGATCATAGCAAAATTCAGTTCCAAGAAAAGTGACTGCAAAGCAAGAAACTGCTTCATTAGCTTCAATAAGTATTTGAATGTTTCACTTCCTCTCACCCTTATGGGTTTGTTAGAGATCCTCTTGATGAATTCAAGGCACCTAACTCAGATGAACTTAAATCTTTGAGTCTTCAAAGAACTGCTGAGCTATTGTGAATGTTGTGCTTAAGATCATGGAATGTAGAAGACATATCAGAAAATAGAAGAACAGCAAATGTCTCAATTCCTACTACTATCATCTTCCCCAAATCCCCCCCCCCCAAAAAAAAAGCATCACTAATAGAACAGTCTGAAATCTGAAGTTCAATGAGCTTGATTTGAAATTCTGGGAAATTTTTATTTGATGGATTCTTGAATCAACAAACTTAAGTCAACAAATTTCCATTTGTTCAATTCTAATTTTTAGTGAATTTCTTCCTTAGATCCTTTTGGATTTGGCCAGTTGAATTTTTAAATGAGTTGTTTTGTTCAATGGATTTTTTTCCCATTTCACAAATCCCATTTTTCAAGGAGTTATTTTCTTTTTCCATTTTGTCAAATCTATTTTGTAAGGAGTTTTCTTCAGATAATTTCTGTGTTTCCTTTTCCAAACTCTCCTGCAATGTTCTCATTTCCTTTCCCCATTTTTCTTCTAACTCTCTTCTAAGATCTTTTTTGAATTCTTCCTAGAGATGGGAACCAACTCATCTCACCCTTTGGGGCTTCATCTGGAGATGATTTGCCTTTAGTGTCCTCAGGGTCTAAGATCTGTTCTTCTCTTTCTCCATAAAAACTCTATAGTCAAAGCTCTTTTTTGCTTATTTTTTAAATATTGAGGTCTGCTCATAAGGCAAAGGGGAGACTGTCCTAGTTTCCTCTACTAGAATCAGTGCTGGGTGGGCATGGCCAAGTCCACATTATTCTGGGCTTCAGAGGCTCACTCCCTGCCCTTTGTATTTGTGTTGAAAGTCTTGCAGCTAATCTGCTGATCCACTGGCTTCCAAAACAAGGGAGTAGCCAGCACAGCTACATTTTGGCCATATCATCCTGGGTCCTTGTGCTTGGCTCCTCCCCTGGCCCTGATTAAAACAAACCTTTTCTGAAGTTCTTCCAACATATCTTCTGCTGTAAATTTGTTATACTCCAAATATTTGTGGGTCTATCACTCCAAAACCTGGTCAGAGGCTTGATTTAGTGTTGCTGATCTGAGGGACGTCAGGAGGAGCTCAGATAGAGACCTGTCTGCTCTCTGCCATCTTGGCTCTGTGCCCCTTCCCCCTAAAAATCTTTAGAACAGATCATTAAAGAAATAGGAAACATGTAAAAAGCCAAGTAGGGGTTCCCAAGAGCCAGTGTGGCCTCAATAAAAAATAGATCAAGCCAGAGTAACCTCATTTTTTTTTGGTCAAGATTACTAAACTAGTAAATGACAAGGCCATGGATATATTTTACCTACATCTTAGCAAAGCCTTTGATAAAATTTGGAGAGAGATTTAGGAATGATTAGATGACAATCCATTCAAAATGATAAGGATGCCCTAGGGATCTGTGCCATTTAAAGGCATCGCATATTTGTCATATTTGCAGATGATGGCCAGCAGGAAAAGATGAATCGGATGATCTAGAGGGTTAGGATCCAAAAGCACCTGGACATGCTAAAAAGCATAGGACTGAATCTAGTGAATTTCAGTAGGGATATGCACTTGGCTACCAAAAAATATTCACATGTATAAGACTAGGAAGATATGGTCAGATAGCAATTGTTCTGAAAAAAAGATCTGGAGATCTTAGTGCATTGTGTTTAATATGATCCAACTGTATGGTATGGCACTCAAAAAAAAAAAAAAAAAACTGACCTTCCAGGAATGGCAAAGTGATAGTCCCACTGTACTCTGCCTTTCAGATCTCATCTCGTCAAGTAAGCACCCCAGTATAAGAAGGACATTGATAAGGGGGAGAAGGTCCAAAGGAAAGCAACCAGGATGGAAAATGGCCTCGAGTTCATGTCATATGAGAAGTGGTTGAAAAACCTAACTGGGAATATTTAGCTGAAAGAAGAAAATACTAAGAGGAATGAGTATATGAAGAACTAATTTGGAAAAGGGGTTAAGCTTGTTCTGTTTGGCCTCCAACAGCAGAACCAAAAGCAGGTGAAACCAAAGAGAGAGCAATTTAGGACCTGTTGAGGAAAAAACAAAACAATCAGAGCTGTCCCAAAATAGAATGGGCTACCTTGATTGTCACTGAGTTCCTTCTCAGAGTCTAGGCAATGACTTGCTGGGTATGTCATATCACAAATTCAGCTCTATTGAGGTGCCTTCTAGCTCTGGGAGAGTCATTTGCTAAGGAAGTTTTCTGTGAAATCACTATTTGTTTATTTTTTTTTATCAGATTGGTGTAATCATTGCTTCAGAAAGAAAGCCTATGGTTTTCTTCAACTAGAAAATTTGTACACAAGGAGTATCTATTGCAGTGTAGAAAGTTATGATTCATTTCTATTTAGAAATTTTTTTTTGAGTGATCTCAGAATAAAAAGCCACAGATGAGTGTTTGGAGCCACATTTTCTAATGGCAGATCTATACAATATTGTCATTAAAGTATAATTCTATCACGTTAAGACTGCTGGACTTTTGAAGAAAATTTGGACTCAAATACCATCTCTGGCATTTCCTAACCTGTGTGACCCTGAGCAATTTGATTTATGTCCCCAGGCCACTTCTCTTAAGATTAAATTGAGAACAATTGCAGGACTGCATTTATAATCAACAGGCTCATATTAAGTGCTTGCTACGTGCCATGTGCTGTCCCATATATTCCCACTGGGGAAATATAGAAAATAGTCCCCAAGGGGGTGGATAAGATGGGAGAATAAAGAGTTCAACATGTAGATATGAAGAAAAAGAATGAAGCTTTTAGAACTTATGCTATTACTCCCTTACATGCTTACTTGATTCAAACCCACAACTTGCATCTAAAGAAAGAGGTACTTGGGAATTCCCATCTTCCCTCTGACTATTCGTCTGAACAAAGAGGAAGTAGCGTAGGACCCCAGAAACCATCTGGAAGACACAGGACTAGTAGAACCCAGCTCAATTCCCTCTTTATCCACTTCTTTTACAGCAAGGTAAATATGTAAAAATTATTTTAATAATAGCATTTACATAGAATTTGTAAAAACTTGCAAAATACTTTATAAATATCTCATATCCTCACAATAATTCTTTGAGGTAAATGCTGTTATTATATATCCCCACTTTAGAGATGGGGAAACTGAGGCAGAAAATTTAAGTGACAATCAGAATCATACATGTTTGAGACTGAATTTCAGCTTAGGTCTTCCTAACTAATTCCACTTATATATTCCTAACTCTGTATTATGATACCACCACAATTTTATATTTGAAGTTTATTACCTGTTTTCTTCACAACAACTCATAAAAAGTATTACCATTGTCTTTATGAGGATATTGACTTTCATATTGGTTCTGTAACTTGCCTGTGGTCACAATATTGGCAAACAGCAAAATTTGACTCAAATGCAGATCTTTTCCTTTTAAATCAAGTGTCCTTTTTACTCTACCACTTTAAATCTGTTTTGGATTATTGTGTTACTAAAGTGTTTGTTTAGAGTTATTTTTCCCTTTTCAGGACAGTTTTCAGTGTTAACTTATTCTGACCTTTCATGTTTAATAATTTGATACTTCATCATTAGTTAAAAGTCTGATTCTTTTTCTCTATAGGGGTCCTGATAAGGTTATCATGTGTTATACAACTATTTCTATTTATTTGACACATTTTAATCAGCATTTCCCCTTTTAGATGGAGAGTTACTGATTTATTGTGTGTATTCAAATTTTCATTTCATGTTTGGCTTTCAATGTAACTTTTTACAGAGTAGTTTTCTTTTTAAAAATTATTTTTAAAAAAATTATTTTTAAGCCAGTATTTTCCATAAAAATCATAGTAGGTATTAACACCCTTTTCATATGTATTAACACTGGGCTGCATTCTATGTGCCCTCCTCTGTGGAGAGCAGTTTTCTCCCATTGAATCAGAACCTTTCCTAGGAGAGCAGACTACACAGATCAGAGTATCCTGGGGCTCAGGTCTCTTTCTAAGAAAGAACCAACCAACCACTAAGGTCTGCCCCCAAATCCCAAGGATGTACCTGACTGTATACTAAGTTCAATCCAAACCACACTATCAGAAACTTTTATTTTATACTTGGCTACATTCCATTTCAGAAAAAGTCCCATTCTTTTTCCCTTGTGACTTTTCCAGATCTTTTATCAGCCTTTTTTTTTTAATTTATCATAGGATATGTTTTCTCCCACATCATCTTTTGTTCTGTTTTCAACATATGGCATCCCAGTTGCTTATTATGTTCCATGTGAGTTGAAATTCCTAATATCTGTTATTAGCTGCACTATCAGTCACCATTGCCATATTTTCTTCCAGAAAGAAAAGTGACTGGCCCTTAAACATTCTTAGCCCATTTACATTCAGGAAGATGACTTTATTGCTTACTTAACTAAGATATAATTTGGGGTATATTCACTTCTTATGAAAGATAAGCTGGTCCTTTGGGTTAATTCCTTTTATTGCAATTCTAAACAACAGTTCTAGTTCCAGAAGTCCCTCCCTGCCCTTTCCTATTTATTTTCTCCTAAATGTGTAGGTCCAAGTTTAAGATATATTAAGACTTAGTTTTAAGTAGTAATTCTCAGCTCAGCAGCCGAAAGTTTTAATCCCAAATCTATTTGTGTTTCATTGCATAAAGCTTTTTGAGTCCCTGATAGGAAATACTTTTATCTAGATAAGTCCAAACCTCCCTCGAAATCCTTTAGATTGTGGTCATTTCTTCTAAATCTTTAGAATTCCTTCATATTATAGTTTATAACCAGCCTATCTCAGAACTTTTACTCAGAATAGTAGTATCTGCCATGACAATTGGAGTGGTCCTGCAGAGTGAAAAAAAAATTTGAGTTGTACCTCAGTATCATTCTGTCCTTCAAGCAACTCATCTAGTAAAATTATGACAGTCCCTATTTATATAGTAGGTAGGTAGTTAAGTATTGTCTCTAGTTCATAGATGAGGCAGAGAATTTCTATGAAAAATATTTTTATTTTTTTAATATTTTATTTTCCCAATTACATGTACAATTTTTTAATATTCATTTTTAACATTTTTGAGTTTCAGATTTCCTCCTTCATATCCCCCTTAATTGAGAAAGCAAGCTCTTCGTTATAGGTTATACATGTGCAGAGATGGAAAATATCCATATTAGCCATTTTGCAAAACAAACAGATCCAAAGGGAAAAAAACTATTTTTTAAGTTCTTTCTCGGGAGTGGATAACATTTTTCATCATAAGTCCCTTGACTTTGATTTGGATCATTTTATTGCTGAGAATAGCTAAGGCTTCCCAGGTGATCATCATATTGCTGTTACTTGTGCACTGTTCTTCTGGTTTTGCTCACTTTGATTTGTATCATGTTCTTGCAAGTCTCATGGGAGATATTATTAGGGTACTAAAAAGCTGAAGATGAAAAATGTGAATGTACCCTATTTTAGAAAGGTTAAGTGAGGCATAGCTCAGGACTAGAATTCAGGTTCCTAAGCTCCTAATTTTTGTGCTTTTTCAGTTGTGTAGGAATCTTCATAGCCCCATTTGGGGTTTTCTTGGTAAGAATACTAGAGTGGTTTGCCATCTCCTTCTCGAGCTCATTTTACAGATGAGGAAACTGGGGCAACCAGGGTGAAGAGACTTACCCAGGGTCACATGGTCAGTAAATTTCTGAGACCAGATTCCTGACTTCAAGCTGCTGTACCACCTAGCTGCCCCTGCGATTAATTTTAACCCTAATTTTAATACTACTTTAATATAACACATTTTTAAAAGAAGTGGATATGGTAAAATGGGAAAAGCAAATAGAGATTTAAGTTCTAGTCCTTTTTATGCCACCAGTTTAGCTATCTGTGCAAACTCTACTCTTTGTGCCTCATTTTCCTCAATTGCAAAGAAAGTAAATTAGACTAAATGCACTTAAAGATCCATTGCAAGTCTAATATCATATGATTCTCTCCAAAAAAAAGAAAGAAAAAGAAAAGAATTGACAGATGGTCCCTGTTCTTGCTTTTGTTCTGCTCTGACCCTTTCAAACTCCTCTGTTCTTTGTAAACATAAAGAGCTTGAGTGAATCTGGGTGGTTGTGTCAGACCTATCAGATGAACTTTAGGAAGATAGATTATGAAGTCTGGAAATGGCCATGTCACGCACGCGTCAGCCTGCTCAGGTAGTCACTCCCAAAGACAGCATCGACGAATGTTGGGGCCAGCCTAGAACAGTCCTGGATGGCCCAGCATGGGATGGTGGAAGGACGGTGCTTGGTGCTGTGAGCAGAATTCTGGAAAGAGAATTTAGGAACAACCCAGAGGAGGCAAAGTGTTAACGTGACACTCTTGTAACACACCCCAAATGCCCTAAGCCCAACTTTTCGGTTCTATAAAATTTGTGTTGTAAAAAACCCCATAAGTCATAGGAAAACGTGCCTTTCTTCTAAGACAGGACCAAAAGTTTGGATCGTAGCACAGATTCTACATGTTTTCCAGTCATTCCCACCATCCCATTATAGACTGATGTGTATTTCACTACATGTTCATGTGTAACCAGTTCCACTGTAAAAACCTTTTCCTTTTCCTCTTGCTGTGAAACAAAGTATCAGACCCTAACGGGTAGCAGCTTAGGGAGTATAGGTTTTATACCTACTCTCTGGGAAGCTCAGAACTATTCTCAAGAAATAATGGCTTGCATCCATGTTTTTCCTTCTTCATGCCAAAGAACTTTAAGGAACTTGTGTGTGTGTGTGTATGTGCGCGCGCGCGTGTTTTTGGCGGGGGGGGGATGTCTAAAAATATTTTTCTCCAGCTCAAAGTATTTTGGGGCAACTTTGTATGTTGAGGTTTTCAAGCCTTAGATTTCTTTCTCTTCCAAGTTCTCTTCTTCATTAGACTGAGCGTTCCGCCTTTGGAGGAGCAGCTGTTTGTCCAGTTCGCGGAGCTGTTTGAGAAACCCACGATTGGGCAGAACGCAGCGATTCTTGGAGACTTGTTCAATGGCATCCACCACTGTCATGTTCCTGTAAATCATCAGGTACGCCAAGACCAGGGTAGCCGAGCGACTTCGGCCCATAGCACAGTGAACTAGAATCTTATCTGCAGAAAGAGGAGAGAAAAGAGCCACGTGTATCTAAAAATGAGAAAAAGAGCTGTGCAAAGAATCCCTTTCTCTTGCCTCCTTAACAGATTCTAAGGTTTTTCAAACTACTGGGCTACAAAATCTTATCAATCAACAAATATTAAACACATCAGGCACTGTTCTAAATGCTTGGGCTTCAGAAACAAGATTCCTGCCTTCAAGAGACATTTTTTCAATTGAAAACCCTAACAAGAATATCTTTCACAGAATCTTTTTCCCTGTTTCTGAGATAAATGTGTGAAAAAAATATATATATATACATGTGTGAAAAATATATATGTATACAAATTTTAAAATCTGCAAGAGAAATATAAGGATAACCTTGGGGGGAAGGTACTGAAGGTGAGGCATTGAGTCAAAGAGGGAGAGCATCCTAGCATGGAGAACTTAGTGCAACCCTCGCCTTGGTTAACTGTCACAAGTGTCAATCTCAAGAGAGAGACGAGATAATGTCATGGGAAGAGTTTTTTATCAGAAGCTGGGAAACCAAATCAATCAATCAACTTCTAAAAAGGTGTTTACTATGTGCCAAGCACTGTGCTAAATGTAGCACATGGAAAAAAACACTGCTCCAAGGTCAGAAAACTTGGATTCAGATCCCACTTTTGTTGCTTACTTTGAAATGTTGGGAAAGTCACTTTCCTAGCCTCAGTTTTTTTTTCATTTGCAAAATTAGGGGGGTGGACATGATGAGTTTTGAGGTTCTCCTGCAGCTTCAGATCTGTCCAGTGGTGTGCTGGAGCCATCTCTGACCGGCTCATCAAAGGAGATTGTCATGTTTTCATTGTGAGCATCTACACCTCAGAAATAAATCAGCAAACACTACAAATCAGAGCGTGATTGTTTTGTCAGTTATCTAGACTTAAAAAATTATAGAAAAAAAGCAGTTAATAATCCAGGTTAATTTTAAAAGTGTATTTTTTGATACTTTTTCTGGAGGACTAGTTATTAAACATTTACCAAAACTATGATCCTATATTAGGAATGGGGGGGAGGGGTTTAATTGGCTTCATTGTTACACATGTAAGACTTCACTCTATAAATACTAATGTATTATGTATGTGTGATATATATGCATTCATCTATAGCTATATAGATGTAAGTGCGTGTACATAGCATCCATTGAGCAGATTAACTTTCTAGGATACCCCTCCAAGTGCCTTACATTAGTCCCTCAAGCTAACCAATTTCTGCCAAAATAAAATACATTCAAGGGGTCAGTTTCTTATTTCATTACCAACTCAGCCAAATCTGTTTTCTGCTTTTCTGTTTTTATTCTGGGCATTTCTTTGCTCAGACAAGAGACAAGATTAACCAATAACTCCTTGATTCACAGGACTCAATATAGACCCTAGAGCTGGATACCTGACAAACCCATCTCCAAGGATGAATTGCTTCATTTTCCCTCTTAATCCCCCAGATTGTTCTAGGGGCCCCTGATAACTGAAGCGCCTCTTCCTCTCATGGAAAAAAGGGTAATTCTTTTTGTCATGACCCAATATTCGAAACAGATGAAAACTGCAGTTCATTTAGCCTTCCACTCTGTTAATAAGAGCTCTTCACATAGGGAAGGAGTGGCAGGGGGATCCGCAGGGGAAGAAAAGAAAAAGAAAAACTTAAACATTAGACCCTGGAGCTGAACTTTGTTTTGGAGAGAAGGGTATTAATACTGTCCTCTGCTGTTTGCTGTGTTGATCTCCTGGGAACAAAGTACTTGTCTCTTCAGAGGCAGTTGGGGATTTGGCCAAAGGTCCAAGGACTTTTTTGGATTAGGCCTGGAACATCTTTTTTACTCCCCTCCCCACCTACCCCCATTTTATTGGCCACAGAAACAATCAGAGGTAACGTGATATAGTAGAAAAGCCTTCAACTGAAAAGGTCAAGAGACCTGGATTTCGGTGCCAGTCATGAATTCTGTGACCTTTCCTGAGCTATTATAAAGATCCAAAGAGATCACGGAGGTAAAGCACTTTGTAAGCTGCCAAGCTCTACACAAACATCCCTGATCTCTAAAGTCCCTTCCAAGGGATTGCCCACTTCACCCCAGAATTAGGTTGAGGCAGTTATTTCTTTTTTCCCCACAGAGCATCTGATTGATCAGACATCTTACAAGATCTTGTAAGATTTAGTTGCCAGATGGGCCTTAGGTAAGAGTCTAAACCTTTTAGAATTACTATAATGGGTCTGAATGAAACATTTGCTTCAAGACTAAGATCAATGGTGAATTTCTCTATTTTTATAAAATGAAAAGTCTCTACCTCTTTTTCATTTCTGTATACCACCAATCAAAGTAAAAAGAAACTTGGAAAAGGACCAAATCAGAAGCCAATCAATCGTAAGAGGGTTGCTCCAAGAATCATTGCTTGATGACTTAACACTTATTATCAGTAACTTGGATAAAGATATAGATGGCATTCCTATCAGATTTTCAGGTGCCAGAGCTAAGAGTCAGGATAACCACATCCCCCCAAAAAAAATCCTGAAAAGTTACAGCATTGGGTTCAAAGACTTATATTTCCAACAGGAAGATGGTGAGGGGGGATGGGGGTGGAGATCTCTGCATTGATGGCCTGGGTTCTAGCCAAGCCTCTGCACCTCATTTTCTGTATGACCTTAATTAAATACTTCATGTCCTTGTTTATCCAATGAAGTGTCAAACTAAATGAGTTTCCTGTTCCCTTGTGGCTCTAATAATTTGTGATTCTCCTAAGTGGTTTTTGTTATCTGGGGTACTTGGTCAGTCCACATACACTGAATGTGTGCTGTTAAAATGGGCAGAATCAGGCTTGAACATGTCATTCTGGGCATTCTGAACCCAGGAGCTACTTGGTCTGAAGCAATGTGACCCAGCCATCATTGTCAATCAGGGCATTCCAAATCCATGTGCTGCTGGGCTAAAGTGATAGGACCTGGACATTCTCTGCATGCTTAGGAAGATTCCAAAAATAAATGAGCATGATCACATGTGCATTCAAAGGGAGCGTGGGCAAGCCAGGCAAATGAGGAACAATACAGAGGTCGGAAGGAAAATGGGCAGCAGCAAAGCAGATGAAAGTCTAGGAAGGAGGAAAATGTCTTGCCTTTTGGACATATTGTCCATCAACACTTGTTACATCAAGGGAGTATTAATAAAGGGTGAATGATCCCTGGCAAAAGAAGCTGTATTAGGGCCTCCAAGTTGCTTAACCTAGGGCTGATGGGCAGGATGCTCTTAGGACCCTGGCCACATCATAAGAGTATATTTAGCAGACGTACCAAAGAGTAAATACAAAATGAGTAACAACAGAGAGTGTTAATTTGCAGGCATCAGAGAGCAAAGAAATCACACTGACCTTGATCTGGCAACATCATTAAGCCCTATTCTCTGTCTCCCAGCAGGCCGATCTAATCGCCTGACCCATCCTGGACCATATGCCTCATCTGACCTGCATACATCCTTCCACTTCCCCCCCTTCCATCATGTGGATGCCTACAGCCATCTACCCTATGTGCTCTGAAAAGTCAGGGGAATGCAGATAGGGCACATCTTCTCCCTTGTATTCCTGATGCTGCTGAATAACCCCAACTTTGTCCTGAGATGCCATAGGATAGGACTGATATGACAATGTTCTTTCTAAATGTAAATGACCTCTGATGTGAGCTTGCTCTCTGTGGGCACATTGGGAGGGTACCGTGTGAGATGAGTGCAAATTCTAGATTTCTTTTCTTCCTTTATATAGCCTTGTAATATCTTTAACTCTCTTTTAATTAGTCTAATGCCTAATATCATATTTGACATGGAAGATAATGTGGTATTTAGGGAACCGACCTCATAGTCAAGAAACCTTGGGTTCCAATTCTTCCTCTGATACATACTGGTTCTGTGACACTAGATGAATCACTCACTCTCTCCATGTCCTAGCCAACTCTCTCAGACTATAAATTGCAGAATGGGTGTAGAAAGAATTTCCTTCTTAAGACTGCCCTATGCCAAGTGAAATTATAGGTTCAGTCAACAAACAAAAGCTAGCACGTAGCTCTTTAAATATATGTGTATCTCAACCACATCATACATGCTAACAACATCTGAATACACTTTGGAAAAGGCCAGTACACCTTTTTGACAACAGGCTTGGAATCCAAATACTGCCTATTTCTGTGACTCTGAACAAAGCATTTAAAAATCTGAGTCTCAGTTTCCTTTTATGTAAAATGAGGAAATTATACTTAAACTAGTCCCATTCCTAGGTTATTGTGACTTGGAAAGTGGTTTGCAAATCTTAAAACACTACAGCAAGGAATTATTGATACTGTTGCAGCTTTTCCAGGTGAGAAAATATGACTCTATTCTCAAGGAAAATCACTCTTGTGACATATCCACCACTTTCCAGGTTATTAATCTGGCATCCACAAACTTGTATTTTAAAAAAAATTTTGTTAACTTTAAATATAAATAACTAGTTTCCTTTGTAATGCTATGTATCTTATTTGACATGTTTAAAAACATCATTCTGAGAAGGGAGAGGAGACAAAGGGAAGCATTTATGAGGCACTTAGAATATGCCAGGCATTCAACTAATCAGTACTTTACAAATATTATCTCATTAAAAAAAAGTATTACCTCATTTGGTCCTCACAACATTCCTGTAAAGTGGGTGCCATTATGATCCCTATTTTACAGTTAAAGAAACTGAGGCAGAAAGAAGTTAAATGATTTACTCAGGATCTCACAGCCAATAAGTTTCTGAAGATTTGCTTTGAACTCCAGTCTTCCTTCAGATGTAGCACTTTGTAGACTGTAGAAGCCCACAGACTTCATGAAACACTGTTGAAGGGGTCCAGGACACAAACAAAAAAGGCCAAGAAATCTTCTCTTTAAATTCCTCATCCTCTAGATTTTTGATTCTGCATAGAGATCCAAAGCTCTCATGCATACTTAATTAAAGAAACGATCTACAGTTATGGATGCCTAAAGATGTACTAACATTTCAAGTATACTGTGATATTCTCATTGTGCTACTGAAAATGTGGCAAATTGTGTGTGATTTTGCCCAGCACTAATGTTGGTACCACTTGGGATTGGGGAACCTCACACCCACTTTATGTGAGAGCCCTCAGTGCTCTAGACCACAGGTTTCCCAATGTGGAGCCAGCCATGAGGGTTCTCTGGCTGCCTTAGATGCTAGATCCCATTTTTATGTGATGACAAACAGGTTTAGTATCTGGAGACCCTCAATGTTGTGACATCTTCACCAAGAGATGTGGCCATTAGGACTAGTGAGGCAAGTGAATAGAAATCTGAGCTCTGCTTATAATTATTATACTTATACTGACAAACCCGGCATGCTCAGAGGCCTTTGAGTGGGTTGACAGCTATGGTAAAGTGCCATTTATGATCAGCTTCCAAGCCTAATTTAGAAGAAATATTGGAATCACTAGTTCTCACTATGTGTACCAAATATCATCCTATAATTCATTCCTCTTCTCAATCAACCACCTTGGACAAAGCTAAATGGGCTCAGGACCACCTTCCATTCTCTTCTGAATTTCCAACCTCATCATCCAACCGAAACTGCTCTCTCTAAAGCAACCAGGGAACTCTTAACTACAAAATCTGGTGGCTTTTTCTTAGTCCTCATCTCTCCTGACTCTCAGAAGCATTTAGCACCATTGAACACACTCTCCCGTCCTGAACACTTAACTCTCTTTTCTCTAGATTTTCAGTGTGTTCTGTGTTGTCCTCCTGCCTTCCCTATCACTCCTTCTTACTCTCCTTTGCTGGGCCTTCATCCATGTCATGCCTACCAATTGTGGATGTTCCCAAGGATCGATCCTAGGACCTCTTTTCCCCCTGTATTTTCTCACTTGGTGAATTCACCAGCTTCCATGAGTTCAATTATCAATTCTATGTAGATAATGCTCATACCTATTTATCCATTCCTACTGTCTCCCCTGAGCTTCAGCTCCATGTCACTGACAGTTGGCACTGACATTTCCAAGTGGTTATTCTATAAATTCAACATGTCCAAAAGAGAACATGTCTTTACCCTCCAATCCTGCTCCTTCTAAATTTCACACAAGTTTGCAATCTTGATGTCATCTTTCACCACTAATTCTCACTTATTCCATTTATCTAACCATTTGCTAATTCTTGGTGAGGGGAGAGAATTTTATAGATAGTTGGATGATGAAGTTGGAAGTTCAGAAGAAAAGAAGGAATTCCTGAGCACAGATGCCTTTTCCAAGGCAGTTGATTGAGGAGTAAATTATAAAATGATATTTGGTGCACATGGTGTGAACTAGTGATGATAACAACATTCCTTTTATATCAGGCTTGAAAGCTGATGGTCACAAATGGTACTTTATCATAAATGTCAACTCAGATAAAGCTTTCATATCTTTGTTCAATTTATAAGGCTATGAGTCATTCCCAATTGATAAATGGTCAAAGGTGATTTTTGGAAGAAAAAAAAATCAAAACTATTTAGTCATATGAAAAATGCTCTAATTATTGATTAGAGAATTACAAATTAAAATAACTTTGTAATGCCATCTCACACCTATCAGGTTGGCTAAAATGATAGAAGGAGGAAATGAAAAATGTTGGAGAGCATGTGGAAAAATTGGGACATGAATACATTGTTGGTAGAACTATGAACTGATCCAACCATTTTGGAGAGCAATCTAGAATTATACCCAAAGAGTTATATAACTTTGATCTATTAGGTTGGTTTCCCAAGATAACCAGGAAGAAAGGAAAAGAATCTATATATTCTAAAACATTTCTAGCAGTTCTCTTTGTGGTGGCAAGAATTGGAAATTGAGAGAATGGCCATCAGTTGAGGAATGGTTGAATAAATTGTGGTATATGATTGTGATGGAATACTATTGTGCTGGAAGAAATGAGCAGATTGATTTTAGAAAAACATGGAAAGACTTGAATGAAATAATGAAGAGTGAAATGAGTATAATCAAGACAATATTGTATATAGTAAGAGCAATAATATTCAAAGACTAACTAAATGACTAAATATTCTGAGCAAGATGAGTATTCAAATAAACTATAAAGGACCTAGGAAGGAAGATGCTGTCCACCTCTGGAGAAAGAATTGATATGTGGAAGTGTGTATTTTATAGTTTCTCATATATAGCTTTGTTAAATATTGGTCTTCCCTAGTGCAGATTTGGGATGGGACAGGAGGGAGATGGTCCAGAACACAAAATGTAATAAATAGATAAATTTAAAATTTTTCAAATAGACTCTTTTCTCCACTGATACAACCATCATGCTAACTTAGGCCTTCATCACCTCCTGCCTAGGCAATTGCAATTCTCTTCTCTCCAAACACAGCTCCACAAGCTGCCAAAATGATTTTCCTAAAACATAAATCTGACCCTATCACCCTTCTCCTGCACTCAATAAACTCCAGTGGCTCATTATTCCTCCTGGGATCATATATAAACTCCTCTATTTAAAGATCTTGACAGTCCAGCCCCCTCTCATCTTTCCAGTCTTTTAATAGATCACTTAACCTCCACACATTCCACAGTCCAATCATACTGGCCCACTCATGTCAGACATAATGCTTCACCTCCCACCTCCTTTGCTTTTCCCCTTTCTGATCTCTTCCTCTTAGAATCTCTGGCTTTCTTTAAGACAGCTTAAGCACCATCACCCACAGGAGGCCCTTTCTGATCCCCTTTGCCCTCCACTACCTCTAATTGTTAGTGCTTTCCCTTCTTAAGCCATTTTCCATCTCTTCTGTGTGAATCATGTGAACCAATTTGTATACCTTTCATGTTCCACCCTTAGAATGTAAAATCTTTGAGAGCAAGGATGGATTTTATTTTTCTTTATACCCTCATACCAAACACATAATAAATACTTAACCCCTGCTTTCTGATTGATAAGTCGATTAATTTGGGAACTAGAGCATTAGTGGCTCAAAACACAAAACCTTTAAGAAAAAAGAAAAAGGTATTCCATCCAGGATGTCTGGAAGAAGCCAAGGGGACTGACTGCTTTCCACTATTTGAATCTGTCGGGTATAGAAAAGGTGACTAGAACTTAGGAAGGGCCCCCTAGCTACAAAAGGGTTTTGAAAGTCAGCAGAAAAACTTGACGTTTCTCCACTGAAGCCACCTTTCGGGTTTCCCCACACCAGCAGTAACTGCCTGCCAGTTGCCTTGGGTCCAGATTTTGTTGATTATACAACTGCTCTTAAAACTCTGGAGAGGCGCCCTGCTGCTAGGAGGTCAGTGAATAACAAATTTCAGTCATCAGACTGGGAACTTAAAAAGACATTAATGTTTCCAGCTATTTTCTGTCCGTGCTCACCAGTCCCTGCTGTCTTGGAGATGGCTGAGGCAGAGCCTTATGTTCTGAGTTAAATTTGCTATTTTCCAGTGACGGATAAAGAGCATCTCGGCCTCCACTACACAGTTCCCCACCAGCGGCTGCCATATTTGTGGCCTCCCCACCCAGCCACTAACCCGCTCAGTCACCCCTTGTTTCCAGACCCCTTTCCCTGTGGTTTGGAAGAACAGCCACCCGTGGCGTTCCCCACCATGGTGCCCACTGCGCTCTGAGAGCCGGGCCCTGGCCTTTCTCCTTACTCCTGTCACTTTGGAGTGCCGTATCGATGAACTCCGCCGCTGAGTAAAAGAATTCACTGAGGTTGAAGGTGGGGAGATCGTCAGCTTCCACGCCGTGGTACTCGATGGCCATGTCCCTGTAGTACTCTGGGCCCGTGTCTACATTCCATCGGCCGTGGGCAGCATTCAGGATGTGGGTAAAGCCAGATTTCTCTAAGCTGTACCGGTCCAGGGCTGTGGCTCTGTTCAAAAACACAACAGTAAAAGATAAAGTGGGTTGTTTTCTGCAGCTCCAAGGAGCAACTCCTATGGGCCCCAATAACTGGAGTATCCAACCTGCAGCCTTCCAGTCTGGACTGGAAAGAGATCCCCACAGCAATAAATGTTCATCCAGTCTCTTGCTTGCAATTAAGCGCAATATTTGGCACAATCTTGCAGATGGGCACCTCTAACTATTAAGAAGCTTTTCCTTACATCAAGTACAAGTTTGCCAGTTAGCAACTTTCGTCTGCTGTTCTCAGCTCCCCCTTCTAGGGCTAGACAGAACCAACAGAGTCTCTCTTCCATGACACAACCCTTCAGACAGTTGGGTGTCTTCTCTAGAAAAACATCCCCATTTCTTTCAAATGGTCCTCATTTGAAGACTCCAGTCTTTCAAGATCCTGGTTGCCCTCTCTCATCTAGGTTTTATTTTATTTTATTTTTTTTAACTTTGGTGTTCATGTACTGAATGGCATCTCCATTCACAGTGTTTTTATCTAGGAATCCCTGGAAAATTCTTGTAATTACAAGTTTCTTCAGTGCAACAATTTCCTCCAAAACACTGAATATTTGTTGGGAATAACAAATTTGTCAATCCAGTGAAAAAGCTCTTACTTAACTCTAGAGTAGGAAGCAACTTCACATAGATTGCAAGACCAGTCAACCCAATGGGGAGGGGGGGCCAATGGAAATGGGCTGTGCTAATGTGACCTGGCCACCCAAAAGCTCCCATCTCCTCTCCCTTGGGTCCCTTTTCATCCAAGGCTGCCTGGTCTGACTTTCTTCTCCCCATTCCATCCGAGTTGGTTCCAGGGAGTAGCATGTTTCACATGAGAAGGAACACAATAGCGTTCACTGAACATTTAAAGATATTTGCAAACAGATGATTAAAACAGTGGCCCAAGGAGAGGATGGACCCTGCCAGATTTCCTCTGGCCTGATCTTGGCTGCACTGCAGGGTCCATGGAGCTCCTCTTCTGCTTTTAATTTTTCTTCTTAGGAAACCTGGTTTTCATTGTTTAGATTTGTCCCTAAGTGTATACACAGCAAACAATAAAATAATTTTGTTTTCAGGTCATAGATCTGCGCTTAATTAAAACCCTGCTAATATCATGCAATTCACTGAGCAAGCAATGGGCTGCTTTGTAGTAGAACTCTGGAAAAATGGGATGAAGCTGTCCATGAAAAGAAAGATCCTATAAATCATAGAATCTTAAAGCAGACTTCAGCAATTGCATTTCAACCTTATAAATGGCAGTTTGGTGAATGTCAAAGGGCTGTGTCAAAGACTGGATCACATAAATGACGAATGTCGGTGTTTGATGTGGCCACATTTAGGTCGTGAATGGAACAAATATTTACCAAGTGCCTACTACGTTCAAGGCTCTGGGGGTGCCAGAGCCTGAGGGAGATATAGAGGCTGAGATGGAACGAGCCCTGCTCTGCCGGAGTGTTCAGGCTAACAGAGAAAGGACACACACAGCAAAGGCAGGTAAAAAGGAGAGGGAGATCAGTGCAAATGAAAAGGCCAGACATGCTATCATACATGGGAGGAAGGAGAGATCACGCTCCTCTGGGAGGGTCATCCCTGGAGGGATGAGAATCTGTGTGAGTTCTCAAAGGGAGGGATTTCAACAGATGAACAGGCAGAAAGACAAATAAATCTGGAGTCAAAAGAACTGGATCCAAACGAGCTACTTATTACGAGAGTGAAGGGGGAGGACCTAGAGGAAGAAAGACCTGACTTCAAATCTGATTTCAGATATTTACTGTGTGACTCTGGGCAAGTCACATAACCATACCTGCCTCAGTTTCCTCATCCATAAAATGAGGGGATTGAATTAAATGACTCTGACGGTTCCTTTCATTTCTATGTATGATTCTGTGAGCTCAACTGATAAATGTGGGATCAGGAGACTTAGGCTGGCTTCAAGGAGACTCCTCTGTGCTCTTCCAGTGACCCAAATTGATTAAATTTGGGTCCTGTTCTGTTGTTTTCCAATTCAGTAAACTCACTGCTCCCTAGCTTAGAAATGCCTGCATTGAATCAGCTAGTTCCTCTTCTTCTCCAAATTCCCATCCCCTACAGCTTCACTTTATCTCAATCACCTTAGGTGTAACTGAGCTACTGCCATGATTTTGGACTCCAAAATTCCCTTTTCTGATGGTGACCTCCTCTCTTTCTGCCCCACTCCTTCCAGATTCATTCTTTCTCTCCACAAGCTATAGTCCCTCCATTATTCTGGTCTCCCAGTTGATCACTCATGCTGTGGTCTAACATTCCTCTTTGGAATCCCAATAATCAATCAGTTCAATGTTATATTGTCCATTACCTTTGACCCCTTTAGTTCTCACCCTCTTGCTCTTCCTGCTCTGACAATCCTCAATACTAGACAGAGCCATAGCAATGAAAGACAATGAGACATTTGTCTTAAGGTGCTGAAATAGATTGTTTTCTTCTGGCTTTCCTCTTCTCTGACTACTCTTTCCCAATCTCCTTTGCTGTGGATCATCATCCATCTCCTGATCCCTTTGTTATCCAGATCTCTGTCCTGAGTCCTCTTCTTTCTATATTAAAGATATTAGCTCCTGTGGACCCAAGTATCACCTCTATACAGATATCCAAAATTAATTGAGTCAGATCTAATATTTCTTCTAAAATTGAGCACTGCATCTCCAACTGCCTGCTGATCATCTCCACTTGGTCATCCCATAGACATTTCATACTCAACATGTCCAAGACAGTAATTACTATCTTCTCCCCTAGGCTTTCTATATCTCCAAGTTTCTTCCTTTTGTTGAGGGCACCAACTTATCCTCAGAATCATCTTAGTTCATAACCCAAGTCATTCTCGATTCTTCCTTCTCTCTAATCCCCTATTATGGCCAGTCAGTTGCCAATTCTTGTTGATTTTACTTCTAATCGCAAATCTGTCCCCTCCTCTCCATTTACATAGGGACTATTATAGTTTGGTATATTATCAATTTAGCCAATAGTATTTTTTTTCTTTTTGTACTTCATTTTCTTTTCTTTCTTTCCTTTCTTCCTTCCTTTCCAAACCAATTGGAATTAAATGACTTGCCTGGGATCAATCACATAGCTAGTAAGTGTCAGGTGCCTGAGGCTAGATGTCAATTTAGGTCCTCTTGACTCCCAGGCCAGCACTATCTCCACTGCACCACCTACCTGCCCCACTTCATTCATTTTCAATTATAATCTTGTCCCCTTCTCTACTCAGCAAGCCTTCCCTTTTAACAAAGATTGAAAAGAAGAAGGGAAAAAAAGAATAAATGCTTGGTGGATAGGGTTGCAAAGTTAACCACTAAAAATACAAAGTCAAAACAAAAAAAATGGCTCCATCTTTCAGGAATTTAAATTACATCTAATTTAAATTAAGATATATTTATAGGTAAGTCCATATGTGATCATTTGAGAAAGGTGGTGATACTGTCAACAAGGGGGATTGGGAAAGGCTCCCTATAAAAAGTGGCACCGTAAATTAATCATTGAAGGAAATTGGTTCTAGGAGGCAGAGCTGAGAATCAGGTGGGTTTCAGGCATGGGAAACAGAGAGCCCTAAAAGGGCAAAGAGATTGGAGGCAGAATTCTGGGTCTGGGCAACAACAAGGGAGTCAGTTTGACTGAAATGTTGATTCTATAAAGGGGAGAAATCTATAATAAACCTGGAAAAGGTAAGCTAGAGCTAGATTAGAAAGGGCTTCAAGTGCCAAACTGAGCTTATGTTTATAGTGTTTTGTTCTGGAGACCATAAGAGTCTCAGGTTTTTGAGCAGAAAAAATGACCCGTCCTAACTTGTACTTTCAGGAACGTTTCAGCAGGTATGTAGAGAGTGAAGAGCTAGAAAGCCTAGAGCCTTGTGATAGTTATTTTAATGTCCAGATAGCAGATGGTTGAAGGCCTGGATATGGCGGTGATTGTGTAAGTGGAGAGGAGGCAGACAGAGAGAATTGGCAGTTGACAAAATGTGGAAGGCCAGGGATTGTGATGAAGTACTATGGTGCTATCAGAAAAGAGGAAATAATAGATTATTTCAAAGAAACATGAAAAAGCTTGAACTAATTCAGCATGAAGTAAGCAGAACCAAAATAATTTATAACACCAATGCTATAAAAATGAACAACTTTGAGGACTTTAATAAGGTGATAAAGAATGAACTAAGCAGAACCTGGGAAACAATTACCAAATAACGATAGCACTGGAAAAACAAACAAATTTGAAAATTATAAAAATGATTATTAATACAATAACCATTCTTGATTAGAAAACTACTGATGAAACATGATATTTGGTGATGAATTTAGAGTGTAGAAGGAGATATATTTATATATATATAACCAATCAGGGAATTTATTTTGCTTGACTGTGCATTTTTCAAACAAGAAATTAGATTTTCTTTTTTTCCCCCAGTGGAATGGGGAATGGAAGGAAGATAAACTAATTTTTTTTTTTCAATTAGAGAGGAAAGAACAGAAGAACCTTTGTAGGACCTGCAGATTTTTTTTTAACATTAAGCAGTATATATTTTATTTTTTTATGTAGCAAGATTGTGTCTTTTTTTATTAAAAGCTTTTTATTTATAAAACATATGAGTGATTTTTCTACACTGACCTTTGCAAAACTTTTTTTTGTTCCAAGCTTTTCCCTTCCTTCCCCCCCACCTCCCACCCCTAGATGACAGGACCTGCAGATTTAGGGAACAGGACATGGATAATGATTCAGCAAAGGGATTGAGTTGCCTTTCCTCACACAAAGTAGGTATTGTATAAATATTTGTTGAATTGAATTGAGTTGAATTCTCAAAGTTCAGTAGTTCTTATCACTCCCAGGGTTCATATTTATTTACACAAAGGAAAAAGTTGAGAAACACAGGATCACCTGATTCTAAAAACTCTCAGTAGTCCTTGTGGCTCATCCCTAGCTAAAAGGTATCCTCTCTTCAAATATCCAAAGCCCAGCATCAACTCAGGCTTTGTCTGAAGACTGTAATGAGGGAGAAACTGCCAAGAAACCCCTTCTACTTTGGAACAATTTAATTGTCAGGAAGTTTTCTTTTCTATAGCTTAGTCTATCTGCTCCCTCCATCCATTGCTCCTACTTATCTCCTCTTGGACAAAGAAGAACAGTTCTAATCTCTTTCCTACAATATCATTCTTTACTTTCTAGGTTATTATTCCCTCTACTTCAATTCCTTTAACCAAGGTTAATATGGCATTATCTCCAATCTCTCCTCAATGCTGATTTCCCTTCTCTGTTTGCACCTCTTCTTAATATCCTTCCTTCCTAAAATGTGATGGCAAAACCAAAACAGAATATTCCAACTATTCTCTGAACAGGGAAGATGATGATGGGATTGTGACTTTCTTTGTCCAGGACACTCTTAATGTAGCCTAGTTCACTACCATGTTACACTACTACTGACTAACATTAAGCTTTTGGTCCACAGATAGCCTTAGATCTTTTTCTTTTAATTTTTTTTTAATTGACAAAATGTTGGGTTTTTCCCCCTCCCACTTCCCTTATTGGAAAAATAAAAATAAAAATATTTGTAACAAATATGCATAGTTCAAACAAATCCTTACATTGTCCATGTCCCCCAAAATGTATTTTATATTGTTGGTGGAATTGCGAACTGATCCAACCATTCTGGAGAGCAATTAGAAACTATGCCCAAAGAGCTATAAAATTGTGCATACCCTTTGATCCAGCAGTGTTTCTATTGGGCTTATATCCCAAAGAGATCATAAAGGAGGGAAAGGGACCCACATGTGCAAGAATGTGTGTGGCAGCCCTTTTTGTAGTGTCTAGAAACTGGAAACTGAATGGATGCCCATCAATTGGAGAGTGGCTGAATAAATTATGGTATATGAATGTCATGGAATATTATCGTTCTGTGAGAAACGACCAGCAGGATGATTTCAGAGAGGCCTGGAGAGACTTACATGAACTGATGCTACATGAAGTGAGTAGACCCAAGAGAATATTGTACACAGCAAGAACAAGATTATGTGATGATCAACTCTGATGTACTTGACTCTTTTCAACAATGGGGTGATTCAGACCAGTTCCAATAGACTTGTGATGGAGAGAGCCATCTGTATCCAGAGAGATGACTGTGGGGACTAAATGTGGATCACAATATAGTATTTTCACTTTTTTGTTGTTGCCTTTTTTCCTTTCTCATTTTTTTCTTTTGGATTTGATTTTTCTTGTGCAGCATGATAAATATGGAAGTATGTTTAAAAGAATTACACATGTTTAATATATATTGGATTTCTTGCTGTCTAGGAGAGGGGGATGGGGGAAGAGAGGAAAGGAGGGGAGAAAAATTTGGAACACAAGGTTTTGCAAGGGTGAATGTTGAAAATGATCTTTGCATGTATTTTGAAAATAAAAAGCTATTATTAAAAAACAAAAATGTATTTTAATCTGCACTTTGAATATTTCATCTCTCAGTCAAGAGGTAAGTAAAATGCTTTCTCATGGATCCTCTAGAATTGTGGTTTGTCTTTTAGCTCTTTTTCACATGAACAAGACAATTTAGGTTTATGAAATTGTTTTTGAAATTCATATATGAAACTTTAAATTTATCTCCACTCAATTTCATCTTATTTTCTTCTAGGAAAGCTTTCTTCCAATGCCCACTGTATAAACTAGAAAAGAGCCATTATATGCAAATAGAACTTTTTTCTCACAGTTCATTTACTTTTTTTTATTTTTATAGTATAAAACACTATATTTTTCCAATTATATATAGACAATCTTTAACATTCATTATTTTAAATTCCAAATTTTCTCTCTTCTTCCCCTACCTCCCTAAAAAAGTAAGAATTGTGATGTAATCATATAAAGCATTTCCATATTCCTTAAAACATATTTCCATAACGAAGAAATAGGCCAAAAAGAACACAAATCATGAAAAAAAGACAAAGGAAGTAAAAATAGTATGTGTCAATCTGCATTCACACCCCATCAGTTCTTTCTCTGATAGCATTTTCTCTCATGGGACTTTTGGAAATGTCTTGAATCATTGTATTGCTGAGAAGAACTAAGTGTATCATTGTTGATCATCACACAGACTTGCTATTACTATGTACAATGTTCTCCTGCTCATCATTTCTTATAGCACAGTATTCCTTTCCATTCATAACTATTCTCCAAATGATATACATCTATCTCCTCAATTTCCAGTTTTTACCTCCACAAAAAGATTTGCTATAAATATTTTTGTTCATGCAGATCCTTTTCCCTTTTTTGTTATTTCTTTGGGATGTAGACCTAGCAGTGGGATCAAAGGGTTTTTATAGCCCTTGGAGCATAGTTTCAAATTGTTTTCCAGAATGGTTGAATCAATTTACAACTCTACCAACAATCCATTGGTGTCCCAGTTTTCCCACATTTCTCCAATATTTATCATTTTTATTTTCTATATTCTCCTAATTGGCTTATGGTATCACCTTTTATATCTAAATCATGTATATGCCCATTTTGATCTTATCTTGGAATATAATGTAAAATGTTAGCCTATATCTAGTTTTTGCCATACTGTTTTCCACTTTTCCCAGCAGTTTTTGTTAAATAAGTTTGTTCTTAACCCAGAAGCTGGAGACTATGGGTATATGAAATGCTGAATTTGTAGAGTCATTTGTCATGCTCTTATATATCCAATCTATTCCACTGATCCACCACTCTTTTCTTGGCCAGTACTAAATAGTTCTGATGAATGTTGCTTTATAATATAGTTTGAGATCTGCTACTGCTAGGTCATCATTCTTTGCACTTTTTTCATTATTTCCCTTGATATTTTTGACCTTTTGTTCTTCAAGATTAATTTTGTTATGATTTTTCTACTTCTGTAAAATAATTTTTTGTAGTTTGATTGGTATGGCAATGAATAAGTAAATTAATTTGAATAGATTTGTCACTTTTATTATATTGGCTTGGCCTACCCGTGAACAACTGATGTTATTCCATTTGTTTAGATCTGACTTTATTTGTGATTTCTTTTTTAAAGACCTCCTGATTCTGATCACTCAGAGTGACTCATCTGTACCATGGTCCTGGCCATAAACTTGTTATTCATTTCTTTGAAGGGGAAAAACCTAGCTCCCCATTTTCAGCTAGTTTCTATTTCAAGTTCTATCTTTGATCTGTAATTCTACTAGTTTTCTGGAAGAGCATTTTTCTTTCCTTTTATGTGTTCTTAGCATGTTTCCTATACAAATCACACTTTATTAAATGCTATCCTATTCAAAATGTATGCAAAACAATTTAACATTGCATTCTATGCTTTTGTGTTTGATGCTCTAGAGGATGGGCCAAATGTACTTTATTATGCTTAGAGCAGTGGCAGGGAGGAAAAAGGAGGAGAAAGAGAAGGGGGAGAAAAATAAGAGGGGGGAAAAGGGATGAGAATAATCAGGGGGAAAAAGAAGAATTATTTTAAAAGTAGCCACTGATTCTATTGCTTTCAATAGGGGTCAAGTTTTGATTTGACACAGAAATAAACTCCATGGAAATTGTAGGTCTTAACCTAGAAAAAAATCTTTATTTAAAAAAAAAACATCTAGACCCCTTCCCCTTGATTTTTAAATGAGAAAATGGGACCCAAAGAATTAAGTAATTTGTGTGAGGGGACATAACCTTGTAAATACAGGGATGTGATTCAAGACCTCTGATACAAACTTAGCATGCTTTCCACAGCACCATACTTCCTTCCTAAGCTAATGGTCTCATGCTCTTCTCTAGCACTCATGGTCTGGTTTGAGGGTATTCTCTAAAAGCATAAGAGAATCAGGATGCGTAGGCTTAGCCACGCCACTAATATGCTCTGTGGCTTTAGGCCAGTTACAAAACTTTGCCTTCCTTATGTCAACTGGATTCAATGATCCCTGGTTGAGTAAATTCATTGACCTGATGGAGGTGAAATAGATTCGGAGATAGCAAAGGTCTTTCAGCTGTTAAAAGCCCTATACAATGGCACAGAATTAGCATTGGTTCTGCTATAATAATAATAATAATTGTAATTCTATGTCTTCCTCCCTCAGAGAGAGGCCAGCCATTCTTACCTTTTAGATTATGCTGCCAGTAGCCTTTAGGATGATGGTCTAGAGCAAAGCTTCTTAAACTGTGGGTCACAACCCCATATAGGGTCTTGTAACTGAATGGGGGATCACAAAATTATGATTTATTATCAGTAAATGGTTGATTTGTATATCCATTTTATATACTTATATACCCGAGGTAACATAAAAATTTCTTGGGTGGAAAGGGATCACAAGTAGAAAAAGTTTAAGAGGCCCTGGCCTGGAGAACCACGTTGTCCATGATCACCAATCTCTCTTTCCTCCTATGCTCCCAACACCTCTGGTGCATCAGCAAGATCCAGGAGAGGAAAGAAGGAGCATCTAGGGAACCTGGGCTTTAAGAAATAACATTTTAGGAAACACTGCACCAATGCCTAGATTCCTGGGAAGGGAGACAAGGAAAAGACCATCGTCTCCTGTGTTTTTATCCATAAGGAGTAATCCTGACCATTTTGTTATTGGTAGAATTCTCAAGGCTGACTCTTTTCCCACAGTTTCTAGGGTGAGAGTTGAGCCATGTCACCAGTGGGGAAAGGCGGTATAATGCCATTCATCGGGAAAGGCAGCTAGAATGGTAAAAGTCTGCTGATATTCCCAGGCATTCTTAAACACTTGTGCTGGCTGTGCTGTGTAAAATAAGTAAGATGTAGCCACATCAACCTCAGACCTCAAAGGTCTATAATCCAAGCTTTTAACTTCCTGGTGAGTTAAACATCAGTGCATTAAATCGTCGGCATTTTTGCCTACATATATATTTATTTGCTCCTTAAAATGGCTTGAATTTAAGCACCATTGCAAAGTAGTGAATGATCTTTTTTTAACTTTTTGTTCTTGGTTTAGTAATTTGAGAATTATCTAATCTCCTTTTTGCTATTTTCTCTAATTAAAGAAATGGATAGTTTTTATTTTTCTGGTAATGGATAAACAGGGGCAGCTAGCTGGCACAATGGATAGAGTGCTAACCTGAGTAAGAGGCCCAGAGTTCAAATCCAGCATCAGACACTTCCTATGTGTTTGACTCTGGACAATTTCCTCATCTGTAAAATGAGCTAGAGAAGAAAATGGCATTTTTGCCAAGAAAGTAGATTCTCTTTCCCCTCTCCTGTATTTGTTTCTTTGTTCTGCCATACTTAAATTTCCTATTTCTGGCTGACCTGCACAATCATGCTTCTTCTCTGCATATGGCACAGGAATTATGACTTGGACATCTTTCTGCATGAGAAAGGAAGACCGAGGAAAAGGAAGACCTACCTAAAAGGTAGGTCGATGGGGGTGGCAAACCATGTGGCCAGTTCTCTGAGTGCATTGCAGTCCTTCCATGATCCAAAAATCCAGAGCTCGGCAGAGTTGGATTGGAGCAAAAATGGAACTCAATCCTTGCCATCTGAATTGGATAACTCCTCTTCATGACAGGATACAGCTTTGAAACTCTCTTCCTGGGGCCATGCCGTCCTGATTGGCAAACGAGTGACCATCATCTCACAAAGCCTGCTAGATTTAGCCAACCCCAGACCATACCAAGCTTCCTGTGCCATCTGGCCTTAAAGCCCAACCCTCTTCTCAATGCTAACCATCTACCCTGCTGCTCCTCTTGCTCTGAGAGCTAGAATCTCATCACTATACTATTGATCTTGGAAAGGGCACATCAGTTGACTCCCTTGTGGATCCACTCACCATCTCTCGTATTTTCAGAGCCAAACACCCTTTCCTGGCACAAGCCTTCTATAAGAGTTGTCTCCCCTAATTAGAACGTAAACTCATAAGGAGAAGGGATTGTCTCACTTTCGTAGTTTTTACAACATGTTTAATCTAGTACTTGGTCAAAAGCAAGTGTTTATTAAATATTTATCTTCCTCATTCATTCAGAGTTGGAAGGAAACTTAGAGGTCACTTATTCATACTCCCTCACTTTATATAAGAGCAAAATGAGGTCAAAGTAATAAAAAAACTTGCCCAAGGTAGAAAGTGGCAGAACTGAAATTTGGAGCCAGGACTTTGGTTTCCAAGTCCTGTGCTTTCTTCATGCTCCGTACTGACTCCCTGTTCCTTATAGGCATTGTCATTTTGGATGTGTCTATAATTCACAGAAGAAAGAGTAGATTTGACAATTATCAGGTTATAGTCAAACCTCATTAATGGAGGATCTGGAAAAATTCACAAAATCCGGGCTGGGCCAATAGTTTCCATTTATACATTACCAGTAACAAAAAACCTTGCTAAGCTGAATGAACAAAATTGAAGGGAAAATGCTTAAATTATCTAAAAAAGCAGCTTTCAAACACTTTTGAAGCACAAATGGGTATGCTAATTACAAATCATTCTTACTCAATTATTATTAAAGTCAAGCTAGGGACCTTCAGAAATCAACTCTTTGTTTATCTAATTTGAGTTACTGGAAAGTAATTAAACTTGATTTCTTTGAGAATATACTCTGAAATTCAATCTTTTGACTAATTCAGATTAGCTCACTAAATAGTCTTAACTAATGTGCTTTGGCTATAAATTGATCATCAAACTGAATCACCCTAAAGACAAACCAATCTGAATGAGCTCTCTTCATTAATTCAATTAACTGAGTAATGGTTAAATATTGGATATGTTATCTGCTATGGAGACCTATTTTATAATTCTGAAAAGAGTAAAAAATATCTTGGAGCAACTCTTTTTTTTGAAGGGAGAAGGAGAACTTATCCCCCTTGATTGAGACTGGAATGGCAGACACAGACCTTCCCTAAGCTAAAGGCAAGGGATGTGAGTCACCAGGAACTTCTGGTTCAATAAATTCTTGGAAAAAGACTTCCAGATCCTTTCATCTTTATACTGAGAACATCTAGTACCCTGTCCTTCCTGAGCAATGGCTGCTTAATAAATGCTTGTTGAATAAATGAACTTGAAACTAAGAGGCTGGGAGTTGAAGGGAAAAGACGGGAATTGCAGCTGCTTTGTCTCAAAATACCTGGCACCTATTTACCTTCATCATGAGGAAGCAATTACATGATTGACATAAAATGTGAGACAGTTTCCTGCTGCTTTAGGGGTTTCTTTGCAAGGTCCAAATGGGAAAGTGTATGGTAAAGGGAAGGAATAAGGTTTGGAAAGAGAATTATCTGCTGTTACTTTGCTGTGAGTTGGAGACATTTGTTGGGGGCCAGGAGGGGAGGAAGGAGAACAGCTTAAGAAAAGAAATAAGCATTTATTAAGCCCTTACTCTATACCAGTATACCAAGCACTTTGTTTTTTCTTAATTATTATTACTTTCTATTTTTTTGCTGAGGCAGTTGGGGTTAAGTGACTTGCCCAAGGTTACACAGCTAGTTAGACAGTGTTAAGTATCTGAGATCACATTTGAACTCAAATCCTCCTGACTTCAGGGCTGGTGGTCTATCCACTGTGCCTCCTAGCTGCCCCCCAAGCACTTTACAAACATTTTTTTTCATTTGATCCTCACAACCACCCTAGATGTTATTATGATCCCCATGTTACAGTTGAGGAAACTGAGGCAGGGATTTCAATGCTAGTCAGTGTCTGAGGCTAGATTTGACCCCAAGCCCAGGACTCTATCCATTCATTCAATAAACATTTATTAAGCACTTAGTATATGCCAGATTTTGTGTAAAGAGACAAAGCACAGGTCTTGCCCTCAAAGATCTTGCAGTCCAATGGGGGAAACAACATGCAGACCAGTGTTTACAAAGCAAGCTTCCCCAGGAGCCATTTGCCCTCAATTAAGTTTCTTTGTTGAATATTTAACTTCTGAACATTCTACCAAGGGCAGGTTTTGTGAGCAAGTGGGGCTGTTGCTTTTCATAAGTAACACTTTCACATGTCAAGATGGAATAGCACTTTTCAGATGCATTTTGAACTTCTCCTTACCGGCCTATGAGAAAGGCTGGAATCATGGGATTCAAAACTGGGAAGGATGAAGTGCTCATCATCCTTAAACCTCACCCACTAAGTGCCCTCAAGGCTCTGCTCTGGGCCCTCTCTTTGCTGACCTCATCAGTTCCTGAGAGATCAATTATCTCTTTTTGCAGATAGCACCCAGATCTATACATCCAGCCCCAATCTCTCTCCCGAGCTCTAGTTTCTCATTATCAACTCCCTATTAGACAAAATGGATATTCCACAGACCGCTCAAACTCCACATGTCCATAACAGAACTTATTATTTTCATCCAGAATTCAGCCCTCCTCCAAACATCTTTACTTTTTTAAATAAATTCTTTAAAAAAAATTTTAAAATAAGTTCTTATTGATGCCTTTTACTTTTTTTTTCCTTTTGCTGAGACAATTGGGGTTAAGTGACTTGCCCAGGGTCACACAGCTAGGAAGTGTTAAGTGTCTGAGACCAGACTCAAACTCAGGACTTCCTAACTTCAGGGCTGGTGCTCTATCCATTGCACTATCTAGCTGCCCCATGCCTTTTACTTTTGCTTCAGCTAAATTCCCCTTGAATAATCCTGTTTGCCTCAGTTCTGTCATCTATAAAATGAGTTGGAGAAGAAAATGGCAAACCATTCCAGTATCTTTGCCAAGACCACCCCAGAATTGTCATGAAAAGTTGAATATGACTGCAACAACTAAGCAGCAATTCTCCCTCCTTCAGTTTTCCTAAGTCGTCTCTTATAGCAAAGAAACTTTTAAATAAAAGAAGTAGAGAGGAAGAAGGAAAAATATCAGTAAACTAATTCAATCCACAAAAAAAACCCCAACAGTAGATATATAATGTTTTACACCCATGGACCCCTCGGATTTGCAGAGGAGTAGAAGGAAGTCTTTTCCTATATCTTTCTTTAGGCTTTTCCTTTGAAATTTTACAACTTGGATTTTTGATTGTTTTGTAGTCGTGCAATAGCTCAGATTTATGTAGTGCTTTCCAGTTCTCCAAGTACTTTACCCAGAGAATAGTGGTTTGGGCTCTTGCCCAGGCCACCCACAATGGCCTCACCCACCTGGTAGGGGCTTGGGACTTGCTCCTGGGGATCCAGAGATTTGGCTTGTGTGTGGACACTGTGTGCTGGCCCACCAGCTGGTCGGAGCAGCTATTTCCTTTGGCTGGGTAGTTAGGACTGTCTGTGCTTTAGAAATACCTGACTGAGAGCAGGCTCTCCCTTTGTCCTGCCAACATGCAGACGTGAGGGGCAGAAGGAGGGGGGCCTGAGGGGAGGCCACTTTTCTACCCCGGGGTCAGAAGGTCCTGAGAAGCAGGCTTGGGGGTTGAGAATGTTTTTGTGCTTTTCAGTTCGAGGAGGAGGGGAGAAAGGCTCTGACAAGAGAGCTTGAGCTACAGGGATGTTGGAGCTGGGGTCTGGGGCTGGAGGTTGCAGCCAGCCCTAAGAAGCAAGGCTCTGTCTTAGAACTTCGGCTTGGTGGACCGCATGCAAGATAGGTAACAACTGGAATAAGGGGGAATCAAATTCACCTCCTTTCCCCAAAGACCAAAGTGGTACAGAAGGAGTGTGCTCCAAGGTTACAAGGGACGTGTTTGCATAAATAATCCTATGTAAAAGTTAATGAGATGCTAAGTGATTAAATGGAACTGGGTGCTAGTCACTAAAGGAGGAAACTCTAAGTGGGAGCTAGAGTGTTTAGGGAAAAAAAAACAAAAAAACCCCCAAATTTCTCAACCCCTTCAGAGTACCAGAGAACACAGGAATGGGGCGATGGAGAGGAAATAAAATGGATCTGACCCTTCAAGGGGGGCCAGACAAAGCCCATGTTAGCATGATTCACTTTTGATTGCTCTGTGGTGGTTGTTCAATAGCTAGTATTTATATAATGCTATAAAAAAAAAAACCGTGGGGTAGTATTGTTCCTATTTTACATATAGAAAAACCAAGGCTTAAAGAGGCCGGAATCCCACAGCCAGTAACTGTGAGGTGATTGACTCCAAGCCCAGCACTCCATCTGCCATCCGCCTAGCTCTCTCCTCTTTCCTTGGACATTACTGGCATTGTGTTCATTGGGAGTTTTTGCCCCCTTCCCTCACTTTGCATTAGGTCATTGAAATCTTCCAAGGACATTTCTTCCAAGGACACCTCCCTCCTTCCAGCCCCCCAGTTTCACAAAGTTGTCTTTAGCTGCTCACTTCCTGCACCCCATCCAATCAGTTGACAATTCTACTTCCACAATATTTCTTGCGTCTGTCTGTGTCTGTCTCTCTATCCCACTCTAGGGCATCAGCTCACCGCCTCTCACTTGGGCTCTCTCAGTGACCTCTTAATTGGACTCCCCTCTCCAGTCCATCCTCCACAAGCTACCAAAGTGACTTTCCTAAAGCCCAGCTCATGGTATACTAAGATCATAAATCTGGAGCTGGAAGGGACCCCAGAGGCATCTAATGGAGACCAAGACCCCTAGAGTAAGTGACTTCCTTGCTCAAGGTCACACAGGTAGCAAAGGCTCTCTGCAGGGTCTTCAACATGCTTACTCACGGTACCTCACTACCTGACCAGGTCACTCTCCTGCTCTGTGTGCTCCAAGCCTCAACCTTTGTGATCAAATACAAGGTAATTTCTCTTCAAAGCCCTTCACAACCTGCCTCCAGTGGACCTTTCCAGGCCCCCCCATGCATGACTCACTTAAGCCAAAGTGTCCTTCTCGCTGTTTCTTCCAAATGTCCTTGCATTCTACTTTGCACAGGCTGACCCCCAGCCTAGTGTACACTCCCTCCTAGTTTCCTCCCACCTTCTCCACGAACCATCCTCCGATCCTCTGGCTGTTATCACCAGGCTCCTCCAAATTACCGTGTGCCCTTTGGGGGCACCTATTTTATTTATATTCTTCGTTATTACACATGTGCTATGTCCCTGCTCTTGACTGATTTAATATTTGTCTTTGAATCCTCAATACCTGGCGCAGAGCTTGGCAAAAAGGGGGTGCTTAATAAAAGATGCTTGCTTGCTTGCTGGATCTCATCCCCCTTTTCCCCGGAAGCCGAACATCAGGAAAGTGATTGCACAAGATCACACAGGGAGGTTCTCTCTGCCTTCATCTTCTGTCCAGGGAGGCTGTCACACCCTGAGCAGTGAGTCTTAAAATGTCATCGGGAGCTCTTTTGGAAGAGGAGAGGAGGATTTTCCTAGGGGTCCTTGTGGCTATCAGGATGTCCTCAGGGGCCACTGGTAGAGCCTCCCAGTGGCGGCGGTGGGTACCATCCTGTTCATTCAAGGACGAGGTTATGATATAGTTTAGTGTCCAAAGGACCAAGTTCAAATCCCATTCCCTCCACTTACTACCTGTATAATCTGAGGCAAGTCATTAAACTCTCCCAGCCTCCTTGGCAAACAAAATCTGGGATCGTGTGAATCTGGTTTTCTCCAAGGCTCCTCTTGGCTGCCTTGTTGACTTCTGGGGGCCCCGTGCTCTTAAAAGTCTTTGGGGCTTTTAGTGAAAGAAAAAATTTCAATATGTGCTGGGATAAAAAAAAAAAAAAAAAAAAGCACATTAAACTTGAAGCTTTCATTAATCAGGGCCTGACAGAGCCAAAGTGGAGCTTTCATTGCCTCTGGGCAACATCTGCAGCAAACCCAGGAAACAAAAGGATGGAAGAGCAGGCTTGCTGGCAGCCTTTGCTCCATTATGACCACCGTATGTAGGGTTTCATAGGCAACATAATTAATTGCCATTTCAATAAACATTTGCAAATCCTGTTAACCTTATTAAGTGTTTGGAGTAGGGGTGAAACCTGAGCACATTTCCAGAGATAGGGTACAAATGGAGAGGCACAGTGGATTTATGTCCAGCTCAACCAATCTGTGTTTTTAAGTTCTTTCTGCATGTATCATGGCAAAGATATAAAACCCACCTGACATCTGTAGGCTTAACCTTGGCAGTTTTCCACAACTAAATAATGTATGTGTTTCTTTGTATTGGAAACAGCCAGGAAAACTGTAATGAACTGAAAAAGATAATGTGAAATTTCCCTGGTTGAATGAAATATAGTCAACTAGCTATAAGAAAGGGGCAGCTGATTCCAACAAACGCTGTTCTGTCTGTGCTATTGGTGGTAGACATAAGTAGGGTGGGATAAGCAGAGATTTTACTCAGAGTGCCAAGATTTAGAAGGTACTAATGGTACCTGTCAATGACTCTCAAAAGAGTAGAAAGAACTGAACTTAGCATTCATTTAGCAAATATAATTTGAGCCCCTTTCTAGAGCTCATGCTCAAGTGAGCTCCTTTCTATCCTATCCCCTCTTCACTGTGCATATGGCTTCCAGTAAGCTCAAAATTGCTGGTTGTGGTTCTGATGGACAAGAACTTCCTTTTGTCTGGTACGTTTGCATATCACTGTAAAACAATCTGGTTTCGTCTTGCTCATGTTTATAATAATCCTTAGCATGTTCTTTTTAATGTATTTCTCAAAAGAACCATGAGATCTTAAGAGTGCTTTGGATCATCATCACACAAAATCAACTATAATGGCATTGGATATTCTAACTTCATTTTAAGAAAACCCTTCATATATCTCAAGTCTTTGTCTTATTGACACAGTCAGAAACCTAGAAAAGTGGTTTTGTTGGAAAATGGTTTTGTGTAGTCTTGAATTGTCAGTTAAAAAAAAGTTTTCAAAATTTTTCATTTTCTCCTAAGTCCAATTCATCTTCACAGAATATCTATGAGGTTTTTCTGTTCTTTGTGTCATGTCCGATACCTCATGACCCCACTTGAGATTTTCTTGACAAAGTTATTGCAATGCTTTGTTATTTCTTTCTTCAGCTCATTTTACAGATGAGGAAACTGAGTCAAACAGAAACAAGTGGCTTGCTCTGGGTCACACAGCTAATTAGTTTCTAAGGTTGGATTTGAACTCAAGTCCTCCTGACTCTAGCCTGGGCACACTATCCACTGTGCCATCTAGCTGCCAATCTATGAAGAAAGGCAAATATTACCTGCTGCTTTATCAGCATGGAAACTGAAGTCCAGAATATCTGAAAAAATGACTGCATTTGGTTCAAATCCAAATCCTGTTACTTACTAATTTGGTCAAGTTACAATCTCTCTAGGTCACCCTTTCCTCATCCATGAAATAAAGGGGACTTTAATATCTCTTACAACTCTGAATCTAAGATCTAACCACCTCATGGTTACCTCATAGTGAACCTCCACACCTCCTGACTCTGTCAGTCAGTACTTTTCCATGTCTTTTCCAAAATTGATATCTAACTCTGCCATAAATTGGGGGAAAGAGACTAAAAGACGCACAGCTGAGAATCAATTTGATTAAGCTTTAGGAAAATCCAATTCAGGAACCCAGCCACTCGGGGCACATCTTTGTTTTTGCTATTTAAGAACATTAGGACTGCCATCCAGAGTCAGTTTGGGAATACAGTGTGAAAGGGCTGCCTGTTAGAACATCAAACTCAGAGAGTTAAGAGTGGTTTCCTAATTTGTCCAATTTTCTGTTTTTCAACCAATTTTTCAACTAAAATCTTGAAATTTTTAAAAGAAGAATAACGATCATTCAGAGCCAGCTATATTTAACAATTCTAATATCTGGAGCAAATTCAGCTGGGAGGGAAGGGGATGTGAAAGCAACCTTAGGAAGTATAACCCCACGAACAAGATACAATCCCATAGTTGGGGAGAGCAGCATCTATAAAAAGCCATCACAGGACATCATTGCTATAGGAATAAGCAGGGTAAACCTGGGTTGGGGGGAAGCTCACCTGGGATGTGAAGGTAGTTATCATCTGGTAGATTCCTATTTTACTGAGTTATTTTTGCTAGGTGCCAAACAGTTATTTTTATTTGCTGAAGCATTGGATGTGCCCTCTACAACTTCAGCACCCTAGAACAAGCTTCCCACTGTTCTATAGTTATAGATATCAGTCAATCAATATATACTTATTGATTGTCAATACTGTCAAGTACTGTGCTAGGTATTGCATTCACTATCAGTTTTTCATATCTATAAATAAAGTTAAGTCTTGATGGACCATTACTCTTAAGATGCCTCCTGCACAATTTTCATTCAGTAACAAATGATAAATTCATTCAGATCATAAACCTAAATACTCATATCTACCTGGCTTGTGAGAAAGATGGCAACATAAGAGGCATGGTACAGGGGTCACTAGCCCTGGATCTTTAAAAATCTATCTTTCTGCTATTTTAGGAGGTAGAGTTGAAGCTTGGAGTTTTTCACTCACCCTACCCACAACTGCCAAGATGCAGAAGTCTCTGCTGAAACATCGGGCTTTCTCTTAGTCCTGGTAAAAATCAGAATAATTGCAATGGACATTTCTGTCACATTCTAAGGTCTGCAGTGTCACAGAGTCATAACTAGCTGCTACTGTGCTTGGAGCAAATTTGGAGCAAGACAAGAGGAGCCCAGGGGGCTTCTATCACATTGGGAAAAGGGAAGACTGTGTCTCAGAGTCCCCACTTGTGTGTGGAGGGTAGGTCCTGGGTGTAAGGGACAAGGGTGGGCTGGGAAGTTGGTAAGTCAGGAAGATGGCAGTCGCTACTATATATATTTGTGTGTGTGCATATGTGTGTATGTGTATGTACATTTTTATGTATGTGCATATGTGTGTATGTGTGTGTACATTTTATGTATGTATATGTGTGCATGTATATATGTGTGTATGCATGTACATTTTATGTATGCACATATGTATATGTCTCTACATATGTGTGTGTTTATATATGTGCATGTATGTATGCATATATTTTGTGTGTATGTGTTATATGTGTGTACATGTGTGTATGTGTGCCTATACATGTGTGTATTTTGTGTGTGTGTGTATGTGTGCATGTATGTGTGTGTTTTATGCATGTACATGTGTATATATTTATTTATTTATTTAAAAATATATATGTATATATTTGTACACACACACACACACACACTGGCTGTGTCATTGGGCTTTGCCAATGGGGATAACATGATTCCAGTAGTTAAGTGACTTGTCCAACAGAACCTGGGTTGCTCCTGCACTCCTTCCTCCCAGAGCTTGGCTCCTCCCCGGCCCGTCAGACCTGAGCCTGCCTGCTGGCTGCCATGAGAAGTGGCCCATTTACGTGGTCCACAGCGGTCCTCATTCTCAGAGAGATGACATCACTGTGTTGGAGTCAGGGTACAGATGTTGTGCAGACCTTCTGCAGATGTTGTCCCTGATGTGTGCTCATGGGAGGAGGACTTGGCAGTACCTTAAGGAGGAGGAGGGAACTCTAAGCCACGGGTTCAGGATGGCAAAAACCTTTTGTTTACAACAGATCATTATTTGTGTCTAAAATAAAAAAATCAAAGTTTATAAGCTAATAATAGTGATGAAACAGATACAAAATCTCTCCAGTGTTCATTGGAAAACAAGCATGTCAAAAAATAATTACTTTCAAAGAATAGTACCCAAATTCTCTGGTTTCCCTTGAAAAGTTACGAGTCCCTAGCATTGTACCCTTGATAGTAGGCCCTTGATAAAAATATCTGAGACAAGAAGAATGGTAATTTGTCTTAGAGACCTGAGTGCAGAATTCCAAAACAAGGAGATCTGTACCCAATTCTGATAGACCTCCAACATGTTTACTAACATGCAAGTGAGACTTCTTCCCCAAAGGACAAAAGCAACTAAAATAATTTTTCCTGCCCTTAAGCCTTATGCTCGGAGCCATTTCAGCTGGATGAGCCAGCTGTGGGTCCGTGAATGGTGTCACACTTACTCGTCTCCAATGTAGAGCTTGGGCCAGACCTCATTGACGTGGGTGTATTGGGGACTGCCCTTCCAAAAGAGACGCTCCAGCTCAAAGGCCCCCGGCGTGATGTATTCGTCCTCTGATTCTTCTTTGCCGGACCCCAGAGCCTTGTTCAGACTGCTCTTGGACTGCCGGGAAGTCATCGTTTTGCTAAGAGATTTTTTGGTTCTCTTCACAAGCTATCAAGAGAAAAGAAGGGGAATGGCGCTGGGAGGGCACCCACCAATGGGAGAACCCGTTCTGAAAAGGCAGGAGGAGAATCTGGGTCTGGGAGCTGAGTGGGAAAGCCAGAAGGGCTCTGCCCAACTTGGGTTGCCCTTTCTTCTCAGCCCACTGAGTCATCCGGGTTTGGAGTCTAAATAAACAAGGCAGGCCATTATTGGCAGTTGAACAGTGTTTTCTAAACATTCCAGGCCCCCCTCAGTACAAGGGCATCAGAGACTTCATTTGCATAATAGAACATAGACTGAAACTTAGACCAAAAACTACCTCCAAGAAGTCTTAGAGGGTACCGTCCGTCTCCGGCTTTTATTTTTGGCTTTGCTACTTCTTCAAATTGGAGGAGACTCCATGGCTCAGCCCCAAGTAACCCAGCTTTCCATATCTGCAGTAAGTACCCAAGGAGAGCAAAATGGAAGGAAAAGTGACTCTTGGGTGCCACCTATTATGTGCCAGGCAACAAACTAAAAGTCTTTTTTTCCCCCAGGATAATTCACCTAGGAAATATTTTATGGGAGTCTGAGAAGCCAAACAAAGAGCTGAAAGGAAATCCCGTTGTGGGTTATTTTTTTTAATGTCAATTCATTCAGATTATTGATATTTTCTCTCTGGCATATTAGCAAATCAACTTTTCAGTGACTTTCTGCAGTCCAAGGAAACAAACCCCATCTTCAGACTGAAAACCTGTTTAAGTGTCCTTGTCAGGTCAACGTAGGACTTGGGACTGAGAATGAACTCTGCTGTTTATTTTCTATTGACCTTGGATCACTTAACCTTTGCACATTCTAAAAGTTTCATCATCTGGAAAAATGAGGATGCTGGATTTCACAAGCCCTAAGGTCCTTTTCAGCTCAAAATTCTGTGTGTTTGTGTAATATCACTCATATCCCCAGAGAAAAGCTGTTTCCCCATCACCAACCTCCCTCCAGTCCTTACCTTGGTGGGACAGCAGGTCAGCCCCTCAGCTAGAGTATTCTGGCAAGTGATGTTCTTCACTGCACAAGAGCTAAGCTCTGGGTGAATAAGGAGCCTTTCCTGCAGCCATAAACCTTTGGGGGGAAAAAAAGGAAGAATTGTAAGTGGTTCTGTGGTATGTTGAGCACCAGTTACTATTCACCAGGTACTGAAAAGGCATAAGTAAAGGGTCACATTGGAGGAAATATGACTGAAAAAAGAGGAAGTTTTTATTATTTAGTTGAGGTTAATGTGGGGGACAGTTTGGATGAGGAACATTTTTCATCCCCTTTCTTAAGGGAAAAGTACCTGAGATGGGCAGGCTGAGGATGTAACCTTATATTCCTCTTCCCCGTTCTCACCAGTTTATGCAAGAAGAATTTGACAAAATCTCTTATTATATCTCTATTGAGAAAACGAAGCTATGAGGGCAATAGATTTATGTGAATTTGTAGCTGGCTGAATGACTGTACCCAATGAACCTGCAGAGAATGGACATCCAGTTTTGTCCTTAGCTCTATTTTGGTTGATGTTTTAATAAATACCATTGTCAGTGGCATAGAGTTACTTCAACAAACATTGATTAAACACCGACTGTTTGCCAAGAATGATACTAGACCCTGAGGATCCAGAAATAAAAATGCAACAATCCCTGCCCTTACAGAGGGCATTCTGTGGAAGGAAACAACATCTACATTTCATGTAGAAAATTCAATACAAAATATACAAAGTGATTTCTGAAAGGAGGACACAGATTTAAGGTGAAGGGTAATTTGTTAACGTGCTCCTGATTCTGAGCCCTTTCACTTACTGTCCTCCAGTCCTGGAATGTCCTTCTTCCTCACCTCTACATCCTGGCTTCCCGAGTCGCAGCTAAACCCTATCTTCTGCAAGAAACCTTTCCTGGTCTCCTTCAACATCCCCTTGGAGACTGCTTCCAATGCCCCCCATATGTGTTTGTATGTACATAGTTGTTCATATACTGTCTTCTTTATTATACTTTGAACTTCTTGATAGCAGGGACTTATGTTAGGTCTTTATTTGTGTTTAGCCCCATACCTAGCACATTGACTAATGGAGAAGAGGAAGTTCCAGGAAGTTCAATGGAAGCCAAGATAATATGGGATAAAGAACATGGTTATCAAAATTGTAGACTGTATGAAATCAGGAAGAGCAAACACACTGGAGGAGAGAATTAAGACTCAAAAAGATGTTGATAGACTAGCTCAGTGCACCCAGTTTCATAATTAATAGAAATAAATGTAAATTCCTGCCCTTAGGTTAAGAAAAATCAATTTTACAAGTGTGGGATAAGGGAGTAGTAGCTCAATGAAACAGCCTGGGAGGGAGTCTACATGCCCTTTCTCATTAGGAGTATTTTCTTCCAATAAAGTTTCCTTGCTTTACCTTCTTTCTGCTGGCTCCCATGATGCTATATTGTATTTTATGGTTCTACCCCCTCCCTAACTTGCCAGTTTACCCCTTTAAAAACATCAACCATCATCCAGAGCTGGCATTAATGGCCTTGGAAGGTCTCCTACTTCCCAAGTCATCTATTTGGGAACATAGAACATCAGACCAAGACTAGGTTCCTGGATCTGGAACTCATGTCCTGGTAGGATGATGTCCCCTATACCAGGGCTCTGATTGGACTCCAGCCCCAACAAGGCTCCTCGGGATATTTCCTGTGACAGAATAAGTGGTGTATAAAGGAGATTGTATAGTGCCTTGGAACAATGAACCTCACGCAGACCACATTAAACCAAACCCGTCACTTAACTTCCCAATGTTCTTGGCAGTGGTCTAAAATTATAAATTAAATTGGTAGGGAGTTTTCTCACTTGGGAATTGTTTATATCACAAAAGTAGTGGTATCCCCCAAAGTTTCAAACTTTAATAGCTTTAAACTGCACAGAAAATTTGTATCAATTAATTTATATAAATTAAATCACAGGTCCAGTCCTTATCCCTGTTCATTGAAAAGTAGGCATATGATTTGCTTGTGGTGGTCATTCTCTCAGTTGCTTTTTTTGGGTGTAATAATAAGGGATTTTTCCCCCAATGTTTTTGATTCCTTCCCTTCTTTCATAGATACCTTGGGAACTTTCAGCAGATTCAGAATTTTCTGCTGCATTTATTTACCCAGTTGAGTCCAGCTGCTTCTTCCATCTTGGTTTTCTTCAGAACTATTTCCATCTCTTTGGGTAGTTCGTCTGGAACTCTGATGGGAGTGTCTACCATCTTTTCAAAGCCCTACTGATTAGCCAAAGAGATTTCTGAGGTACATATTATCGAGACAAGGAAGGTCTGGGGAGGATGGATTAAATGTCATTTTCCCAAACCTCAGTCTCCTTCCCTTGCCAACATTACCCTCTATGGGGTCATATCTCCCTCTCTATGTTGTGTATGGGGCGGGGGAGGAGGGTGAAGGAGGATGAAGAGGAGAAAAGAGAAATTTCCCCATCCCAGTGACTGAAATACTCAGCTTAATTTCCAGACAGAATAGGAAGTAATGTGGTTTAACCAAAACAGGATGGCATGCATTGGAGTTCTGGAACTCATTACCATCAAGTGTGGGGGAATATAAAGGGGGAAGGGAGCAGATCTTATAGACATCCAGAAACCGCAGACCCCCGATTCCATCTTAAAGTTGCTCTGTAGGAATCCCACTGAGCAGCTCCAAAAACTCTGACTTCTAGAGAGTCAAGGGAAGGTTTCTTTCTGAAACATGGCAAAATTAGAAAGGGAATCAACTGGTTTTGTTTGATTTCCATAGACAGAGTCTGCACTTTATGAATGGTCCAAAGAGCTTGGTCTTCTATGGGCGATAGACAAATACTATAAGAAAGACACATGTCTGGAAGAAGCCTCGAACTTGCTATTATCTCTCTACTCAGCAGGGCTTGGTCTTAAGAAACCACATTGCAGCTCTAAAGGTTGCTCCATGAGCATGTTTTCTCATTGACCGCCATGACCATGTTTTCCCCTTCGGTTCCTACCTTTTGGACCAATCCCTCTCTGAATCCTTTGTTTCCCCCTGCCCCAACCTCCTGACTATGTGCATTTCCCAGGGTCAATTCCTTGTCCCCCTTCTCCTGTCCCAATGTACTGATCATCTTTCATTCACTGCTGTCACGTCTCCAGTCTCTTATGTCAGGTTGTCACTTCCCACCTATACATCCATTTGCCTTCAGGTCATCTCCACCTGGGGGTCCTTCCATAACCTCAAAATCAGCGTGCACCAAACAGAGCCCATCCTGGTTAGGATAAAACTAGCAGCTCATTGGGTACTCATTTTAAAAAAAATTTTATTAGGTTTTAATGTTTATTGCAAGAAGCATATAGTGGATAGTGGACAATGCACTGAATCTGCAGTCAAGGAGACCTGGGTTCAAATTCTGCTTTTCAGTCTTACTCTCTGACCAGAGGCTACAACTTAATCCCAACTGATTTCTGATTTTATTATATATATACATATATATATATATATATATGTGTGTGTATATATACACATATATACATATATATATATATATATATATATATATTACTACTCCGTCCTGCACTCCCCAATCAGACCAACATAGCCTTTCTATAGACTTTATAGGCAATACTATCTACTCAAACTTTACCCAGGTTGTCTGTCCCCCTTGCCTAAAATGCACTTCCACTACCCCTCTGGCTCCGGAATCCGTCATTTTCTTCAAAACTCTGCCCGGGTGCAATCTTCTACATGAAGCTTTTCCTGATCCCCCAAGAGCCTCCTCTAAAATTCACCTTAAATATTTTGTACATGTTTATTTATGAATATGTCTCTCTAATAGAACATAAGCACTTTGAAGGCAGGGACTGTTGCATTTTTTGTCTTTGTATTCCCAGTGCCTAGTGCTGTGCCTTGTTAATAAATGATTATTGATTAATCAGTTAAGCAATATAAACCTGTTTTCTCATCTATAAAATGGGGATCATAATATTGGAATTCCCTACTTCACAAGATTGTTCTGAGACTCAAATATAATCATGCATCTAAATCACTTTACAAACTATAAAAAGCTATTTCCCAGGGTCCTGCTATATTGTATTTTATGGTTCTACCCCCTCCCTGACCTGCCAGTTTACCCCTTTAAAAACATTAACCATCATCCAGAGCTGGTATTAATGGCCTTGGAAGGTTCTCCTACTTCCCAAGTCATCTATTCGGGAACATAGAACATGAGACCAAACTCATGTCCTGGTAGGATCTCCCCTATACCAGGGCTCTGATTGGACTCCAACCCCAACAAGGCTCCTCGGGATATTTCCTGTGACAGAATAAGTGGTAATTTGTAGGTAAGTTCAGGGTCCTGATTGTATCATTTAAACACATTTAAGCACAAAATCACTTTTAGGAGAACTGGATCTTCCCAGATACAAAGCAGGACCAAGTAAATGAGAATGGGAATTGCCTAAGTCCAGTAATAAACTGAGGGAAAAATGGGGGAGAGGGAAAGAGAAACTTCCTTTTCACCTCCATTTCCTCATTTGTACAATGAGAATAATAATCTACCTCAAGGGATTGTTGTGGAGATTGCAACAAATGAGAAAACAATGTGTAGGGAGTTTTTATGTCTTAATGTGCTATATAAAGGTTAGCTATTTTTGTTAAGAATTAATTCTGGGGCAGTTAGGTGGTGTAGTAGAGGAGGACCTGAGTTCAAGTCCAACCCCAGAAATTTAATTAATTGTATATAAGTAAGCCACTTAACCCCGATTGCCTCAAAAAAAAATTCTATAAGTACAGAAGCACAGAAAATTAATTGTGGAGGCTGGGGGCTGGAGTGTTGTCTAGGACCACTGACTCCTGGTATCTAACATCCAGCAAATGTAACAAAGTTGAGCTCATATTGATTCATTTCTTTGGTCCCTAACCTAATTTCCTTATTTTTATCAACGGCCCCACCTTTCTCCCCCTCATCCTGGCTCAAAACCCATCATTATCTCCTTTAACTCTCCTTAACATCCCATATCTAGGCTGAAGCCCCCTGTTTCTTCCTTCCATGTTCCCTCTGCTCCCAAGGTCTCTTTGAGAACAAAGGAAAAATAGCAGCTCTATAACTGTATAACCTTGGACATCTAAAAAAGGAGATTTGGGATTACATAACTGTGAAGAGTCCAGACCCTCTTAATGCATTCTCCTGCTCCAGCAGGGCCTTCCCTTACTGGAAGGTCCAGTCTTATTCCTGTTTTCTTTCCTTCCCTCACTCTACTTCTTCATCCTTCTGCACGCAATTTGCATCCTACCTTCTCCACAAGATCTTCTCAGACTCTTTCAGCAACTGTGTGAAGGATAGATTGTAGAGGGGATAAAAGTGGGATTTAAATCCAAGACCTCCAACTGAAAATCCATTTTTCTTTTCAAAGGTCCAATTTTCCCCTTCTTCAGGGTACCAGCTGATAAGTGAACCAATATAATTCTCCTCCTTGACTTGGCTCTCAAAAGTTATTTCAATCAGATATAATCATACTTGTTTGGACAGGACAAGAGTCAGAGACAATCATTCTTGTTTCCCTTAACAATCAAGTGTGGATCTGTTATTTGAATCATATTTTTTACTGTAGGTGTTTGGCACTGGGCTCTAGGGTTTCCAGAGCCAGAGGATGTTGGTTTGTGCATATAAGCTACTTGGAGCTGCTTTTTGTCCCCAATCCCTTACTACCACCCAAGCTGGTCCTGGAACGTTCTTTAAAAGAATGGGAAAAATGAAAATGTTATTATGGTTAGGTGAATTCCTTTACTGGAGACAATACTTCTTGAAAGTGAGTGAACTGAGTGAATGAGGGTGGTGGTGAAATATACTCAAACATTCATTTTTTAATTCATTACAGTCAATGCTTTTCTTCATACATCTTAAATCTGTAAAGATTATTTCAAATGTGAAAGAAAAGTTGCTCTGAGGCTTTTTTTTTCCTTTTTTAACCCAGGAATTTTTAAATTACATTTAATTTAATTCATGAGATATAGGCTGTCATCCAAGTTTGACAGATTTTTTTTTCCTTTCAGATCAAGGGTCCTTGCAGATTATTAACAGAAGAGAATTACATGAATTAATTTCAAATCTTTTTTTTAAGCTCTTCATTTAGAATGGTAAAGATTGAGTATTGCCTTAGGAAGCTTCAATTTCTTATAAAATGTATTGACGTCATTGACTTATTTGATTAACTCTTCAAACAGTGTTGGGGAGTTTCAAAATGATTATTTATGAGTCCCTAATTGATTTTCCCCCATTCCATTTTTTGGGGCAGGTCCAGGATTTCCAGAGGCCAGTGTATGCCTTAAAAATGACATCCAAGACCTCTAATTGCATTTCCTTTTTGGCTGTGATTAGGACAAAAGTAGAGGGCCTGGCAATCCTCTTATAAGGTGCATTCTGCATGCAGCAAAAAAAAGAGCAAAGGGCTCAGGAGCAGCTGATGAGGCTTCTTTGTTTTTCTTAATGCTCAAGTGGCTGGAATATTTTTCCTTGGGATTTATGAAAATGTTGCTGGTAGGTCTCACAAAGTGGTAATTCAGAAATAATGGCCAATTAGGCCTCTTTTCATTAGAGTACCACTGCAGGACGTGCACTGCCATCAAGCACCCAGAGAGTTTTAAGTCTCTCCAACGTCCTATGTTGTAAAACACAGGGGATGAGGGTAGGGGCAGAGGACCAGCTCTGAGGCCCTCCTGTTGCAGAGAATTAGAAGAGCTTGGGAGTGGATGCTTAAAAGCTAGGCTCTAGAAAGAAGTTCTTTTGTTTTGGCTTTTCCATTAGTTTGTGATCTCCTTAAGGACAAAGATTTTAACTTTTTTTGGGGGGGGCCGGCTCCTAAGAGCTCTCTCTGCACAGTCCTAGCTCTAAAGAATGCTTGTCAACTCTCTTGACTTACTTTCTGCCAGAATAGCTGCTTGTACTTCCCCGATCTGGTCTTTGTTCTGACTGATTTTCATTTCTCACCAAACCAGTCTGATAAATATTTTGTAGAACAGGGATTTCCTATCTATGAGCCAAGAATCCATTTTTAGAGGGAAAGGTAACAGTAGGGTGGAGTTGGGGAACTATTAGAAAGGTTCTGTAAATCCATTTGTACACCAAGTATCGAAACTTTGATGATAATAATGGCTCTTTATAGAAATATTGTTAGTTGTGCAAATAACATTTATATGGTGCTTTATGGTTTTGCAAAGCCCTTGATATGCACTATGTGTGCATTTATGTGTGCATTTGGCCTTTACAACAATCTTATGAGGTGGGTACTAGTATTGGCCTTCTCTTACAGATGAGAATACCAAGGCTCAGAGGAGTTACATGAGTTCCCCCAGGGCCATCCCAGTAGTAAATGGTGTCAAAAATGGAATTGAATTGAGTTCTTCCAGACCAGACCAGCTCTCTGACCATTAGGTCACATTGACTGTTTAACTTCAATAAAATATACAATATTATTCAGTATAATAAATAAGCAAACACTTTTATAGACATTTATAGCTCTTGTGCAAATATCTATTCCTGTTTTTCAAATGTACATAATTGCTAATGTGATAAAGTCAACTCATTTAAAAAGTGTCCTTTAGAGAGAAAGGGCCCCACATGTGCAAAAATGTTTGTGGCAGCCCTTTTTGTAGTGGCTGGAAACTGAATGGATGCCCATCAATTGGAGAATGGCTGAATAAATTATGGTATATGAGTGTTACATGGAATATTACTGTCCTGTAAGAAACGACCAGCAGGACAATTTCAGACAGGCCTGGAGAGACTTGCATGAACTGATGCTGAGTGAAATGAGCAGAACCAGGAGATCATTGTACACGGCAGCATTAATATTATACAATGATCAATTCTGACAGATGTGACTCCTTTCAACAATGAGATGATTCAGGCCAATTCCAATGATCTTGTGATGAAAAAAGCCATCTACACCCAGAGAGAGGATTGTGGGAACTGAATGTGGATCACAACATAGTATTTCACTCTTTTTGTTGATGTTTGCTCGCATTTTGTTTTCCTTCTCAGGTTTTTTTTTCTTTCTAGATCCAATTTTTCTTGTATAGCAAGTTAACTATATAAATATGTATACATATATTGGATTTAACATATATTTTAACATATTTAACATGAATTAGATTACCTACCATCTAGGGGAAGGGGGAGGGGGAAGGAAGTAAAAATTTGGAACAGAAGGCTTTGCAAGCGTCAATGTTGAAAAAGTGCCCATGCAGATATTTTGTAAATAAAAAGCTTTAATAAAAAAAAAAGTGTCCTTTACCTTTCAGGAGCTTTTTGTCATTAGGGCAAGATAGGATGACCAATGCAGGCTCCAAAAAGACCTTGAATGCTAAACCACATGTAAGAAAAGCATCCAAGTCCCTTGTCAGGACTCTGATATCTGATTTAGATCCTTTCTTTTTTTTTCCTAGAATGCTGAGCTCCTGGGAAGGAGCTAAATGTGTTGACAATAGGTGATAGAACAACAAGTGATGGTGACAGGCAGGGGTACAGATTCCATTAGAGAGAGGGAAAGAAGTGAAGAAAAGAATTAGGGAGAGGGATAGAAGTGGAGAAAGAGATTAAGGAGAAGGATAGAAGTGGAGAAAGAGATTAAGGAGAAGGATAGAAGTGGAGAAAGGGATTAGGGAAAGGGATAGAAGTGGAGAAAGGGATTAAGGAGAGGGATAGAAGTGGAGAAAAGAATTAGGGAAAGGAATAAAAGTGGAGAAAGGGATTAGAAAGAGGAATGGTCATCTGCATTTCTGGAAGCCCTATCTCTTGTAGCATCTCCTCACCCAAGAAGCTTTAAGACATTTCCCTACTCTGTCCTCAGAACATCTGTGAATCCAGGAGGGGAATTCAAGCCAGAACAGAAGAGGAACTTCTCAGTTCCTCCCAAGGCTGGACAGTGCCCAACAGAACCCAGTGATGATGGAGGCAGGCATCCTAATTGACATTCTAGCATCTATGGAAGCAGCAGTGATATTAGGACTGGCCACACTGCTGAAGCACCTTTGACCAGTGATGGTTAGCATCTTTTCTGTCCCACTGATAGTGAGAGACAGGAGATAGTGAGTAAATATATGAGTTTCATAATTTCTCCTGTCTGAAGGAAGATTCAGAGCCTAAGGAGAGTAAAAAATGGACATCATCTGAGATATGTCATTTCCAGGGAAGGCCAGAGCTGGGAAGTGTTTGGAATGTCACATTTTTTAAATGCAAATCACTATCACTTTTCTGATTTTGCCATGCATTTTCTCATCCAAATTAACTGTTGCTTAATCATGATCTTTTAGGATTCAGTGACTGAACAATAGATCTAGCAGCAATTTAGGTAGGGGCTGAGACATTGAGTTCTCACTCATGATTGGTAGATGCTTTTAATCAAACAAGTCTAGAATTTAACAGAAATGGGCAGAGTACAGATAAAAGTGAATGGAGACAAATGTAAAGTCTTTCCTTTGATCTAAAAAGTCATTATACATCTAGTCCTGGCTAGACCAGTTCTTAGGTATGTTTTTGTGAACTGCATGTTCTTGCTACTGTCACAAAAAAGTTAGTGAGAGAAGGAACAAGAGAAGATTTTGGGATAGAGCAGAGAGAAGTATAAACAAAGACATTTAATGGTAGTCAGAGATTGAATATGGGGGGATGTGGGAATACTTTGAGGAGAAAAAAAGAAGGAAAGAATGAAGGAAGGAGAAGGAAAAAAGGAAGGAAAGAAAGGAGAGAGGAAGAAAGGAAGGAAAGAAGGAAGGCAAGGAAGGAAGGAAGGAAGGAAGGAAGGAAGGAAGGAAGGAAGAAGACTGTGCATTCAGAGGTGCCTTCAAGTAAGGGATCATCCAGTAAGAATCAGAAGAAAAAGTTAAGTGGTGGTGGCTGGTGATTCCCTAATGAAGAGTACAAAGCTACAGAATAGATATTATGAATTACTGCACATATTACTCTCTGCTCAAAAAACCTCAGTGGTTTCCTATTACCTATTTAATCAACTACAAACTTCTCTCTACCGTTAGAGTCCTTCAGTTTTTTCTTCCAGAGATTTCACCTTACTTTTCTTTCTACGCTGGCTGTGACTTATACACAAACATTCTATTTCTAGGACCCACATGTGCAAGAATGTTTGTGGCAGCCCTTTTTGTAGTGGCTAGAAACTGGAAACTGGATGGATGCCCATCAACTGGAGAGTGGCTGAATAAATTATGGTATATGAATGTTATGGAATATTATTGTTCTATAAGAAATGATCAGCAGGATGATTTTAGAGAGGCTGGGAGAAATTTACATGAATTGATGCTGAGTGAAGTGAGCAAAACCAGGAGAACACTGTACATGGCAACAACAAGATTATATGATGATCAACTGTGATGGACTTGACTCTTTTTCAACAATGGGATGATTCAGGCTAATTCCAATAGATTAGTGACTGAGAGAGCCATCTGTATGCAGAAAGAGAACTGTGGGGACTGAGTGTGAATCATAACATTGTATTTTCACCTTTTTTGTTGTTGTTTGCTGGCTTTTTGCTTTCTCTCTCATTTTTTTCTTTTTTGATCTGATTTTTTTTTTGTGCAGCAGGATAATTGTGGAAATATGTATATAAGAAATGCATGGGTTTAACCTATATTGGATTACTTACTTTCTAGGGGAAGGAGTAGGGAGGGAGAAAAATTTGGAACACAAGGTTTTGTAAGGGCTAATGTGGAAAACTATCTTTGCATATATTTTGAAAATAAAAAACTATTATTAAAAAAGCCTTTGTGTTCCAAATTTTTCTTCTATATATATTTCCACATTTATCATGCTGCATAAGAAAAGTAATATCAAAAGAGGGAAAACGAGAAAAGAAAAAAAAACAAGCAAAAACAAAAAAGATAAAAATATTAGGTTGTGATCCACATTCAATAGCCATAATCCTCTCTCTGGATGCAGATGTCTCTCTTCATCACAAGTCTGATGAAATTGCCTTGAATCACCTCATTGCTAAAAAGAGCCTCGTCCATCAGAGTTGATCATCACATAATCTTGTTGTTGCCATGTACAATGGAATACAAGGTTTTGTAAGGGTGAATGCTAAAAACTATCTTTGCAGATATTTTGAAAATAAAGAACTATTATTAAAGGGGAAAAACAAAACAAACCTCCCCAAACAAACATTCCATTTCCTGCCCCCAGTGTTTTGCCTGGAAGGCTCTGTCCCATCATGTTCATCTCCTGCCATTCTTTGTTCCCTCTAAGGCTTAGCACAAGAGCTGCTTCCCGTACAATAACTTTTCCTTTTCCTATTGTTGGTACTCTCTCTTCCCTCATTCTAGCCCAAATTATTTTGTATTTGTAGAGGGACAAGGGTTGGCTCCTGGCCAGTTGATTTCCATCACCACTAACACCTCTGTCTCCTCCCCTCAGTCAGCTGTTAAAATCACAGGAGACAGGTGAGGGATGAGGTGTTAATGTGTTAAGAGAAGTGCAAAGATGTATCCCTTTACAGAGTGCAAAGAAATTTCCCTGATAGAACTGGAATTAGAAAGACCTGAGCTCAAATTCAATCTCAGAAATTGAGATTCTGTGACCTGACGAACAACTTAATGTTTGCCTCAGTTTCTTCATCTATAAAATAAGCTGGGGAAGGAAGTAGCAAGCCACTCTGGTATCTTTGCCAAAAAAATCCCAAATAGGACCACAAAGAGTAGGATATGACCAAAACAAATGGCTGGCTGAAGACTGACCAACCCTGATAACCCTTAAAAAACCCCACAAAACTTGTCAGTCCTGATAAACTTTGGAGGTTCCAGGAGTGTGACCTCCACCTTTCCTGACTGCCAAAGTTGCCAGATGGTAATCTAAGACAATTTTATAAAATGATATGTTTTAACTTTCATATAACCAGGAACTCAAAGCCTATTTTCATAAAACTTCTTATTGGTGGAGACTCAATTACTCAATGCCTGCACGAGAAAAGAGAGAGCCTGGTCTCCAGCTTTGAGAGAGAAGGTTTGGATTCTAGATTGTCTTCAAGAAGCAGTCCCTGAAGAAGACTCTGGGAAAGAACCGACATACACAGTGATCAGGTCTTCCATCACATCCCTATCCTTAGCTTTCCATATAAGAGCCTTTTCTCCCTTCAGGCACCTCTCCCAGAGGAGAATCTGGAATCCCAAGTCTTTTCTCTCCAAGTTGAAGACCAGAAGGTCAGGGTTTCTCCTCTCTCAATCTCTTACCAACTCTTACCCCTCATGCAGACTTTGAGTAATATTCTCCACCGATGAGAAGAATCTTATACAAATGGACTTTGAGCCCCTGGTTATGTTTATAATTTGGGAAGGGGATTTTTGGGGAGGGGAGTCTAGTCCCCAGACCCATGTTAATTTCCAGATGGTTTAAGGACTAAAGCATATGGATTGCAATAAAAATCTTAGTTTTGTACAAAATATTCAAAAGGAGAATGTTTGAACTTCCTTGAGTTATTAGAGAATTCTGCAGATGGAAACTGATTGAATATGGAAGAGGAAAAAGTGAGATTGACTCAAGTTGCAAACCTGAATGAATCTAAGTAAATAGTCAGCAGTGCCCATAGAAGCAGTTTCCATGAATGCTCCAGCCTGTTTATTTAATGAGCTTCACTCAGTGCCTGGGCAAGGGAAACATGTCATTTTTCTATTAGTCTGACCAGGGACACGTTCATTCATACTCAAAGCAGACCCTCTGCGGCCGGCTGCTCTGGACAGCACTGGGGACAGCTCAACCTGGCTAAGAACACGTTGAACTTCTCACCGATGATGGAAATTCTACTGCATTTCACCCTCTAGACTTGTTCAACCAATACCTGAGTATCTTCCCATATGGGCTTCAAAAACTTTAAATTTCTTCCCAGAATTTTAGCTATTGCCTCCCTTGTTCATTATGGGGCTGCCCTTTGCGACTCATTAGGGGGTCCTAAAAAACACACAATGAACCTTTATCTTCCATGTGGGGACTGTTGGGAGGCCTGAAAGCATTCTGAATCCAGCCTGCAGAGGAGTTCTTTTTTTTGCAGAGAGGTTCTTTCCCAGCTCAAAACTTTAAATGCAACACGAGGCATATTGAGACCTAGGGAGAAGAGAGATGGAAGAACAGGGTCTATCTGGGCCAGCAATTGGACCCAGCTCCCTTTTTGGTCAGCAGAGAGGCTGCCTTCATCAAAGCACCTCTTGACACTAGCTTTGGAATAAGAAGAGGACCTATGGTTGAATACCAATTCTGCTTCTTACCTAGATGACTAAGGCAAAATATTTTGCTCCAACGGACTAAATCAAATGGACACTGGGATGCAGTGTTTCCCAGATATATTTCAGGAAGTCCATGAACTGGATGGGGAAAAACCCCAACTGAGGTCTTTATTTTAATATAAATTGGTTTCCTTTAGAATCCAAAATATCTTATGTTGTCCATTTAAAAACATTATTCTGAGAAAGGGGCCAAGACTTTACTAGCTTTCCAGAAGCATCTTTATATACTTATATGCTAATATATAATATACTATATATAATACAATATATAAGTACATACTTATATCCATAAGTATATCCACTCATCTTAATAACAACCTAACGTCTCTTCTCTTAAGCCCTGATTCCCAGAGAACACGACTCCAAAGTTCTCCAAAATTAACACCCTGATCATCAGAAAGCAATGTCATTTTACAGGGAACAGTGATTTTTCTTTAGAGCAGAACAGAATCCAGTTCTAATTAAATTATGCTAAAGGGGGAAAAAAATCTAGTGTCTGTATCTACTCACACCAATTGTTTTAAATAAAAGGACTCTCTGTTCCCCTCTTGAATGTACTCCTCCTCTCTCTAAACATTACATTCATGAGCTTTGAGAGTCCCTGTGGAGTGGCTGTTGGGCTCCAGGTACAAGAATGATTTGGAGTCACAGTTGAAGGGACTTCATGATCTAATAGGAAGTACCCTGGGCCAGGATCTGGGCTGGAGAGAACACTTAAGCAGAGCTGGAAATGGAGAACAAAACGCAATTTTGAAGCCTGAAGACAAGTAGCAGGATTGAAGCTGTTTGGTCATTTTTTTCAGTCTTGTCTGACTCTTCCTGACCCCAGTTGAGGTTTTCTTGGTAAAGATATTAGAGGGATTGACCATTCCCTTCTCCAGCTCCTTTTACAGATGGGGAAACTGAGGCAAACAGGATGAAGTGGATTGCCCAGAGAAATACAACTGCTCAATGTGTGTTAGCAAGTAGCAAGAAAGGCTTCTCAAAGCATCATTTCCAAATTCATAGTATATGGGAAAAGACCATGGGTCATAAGGGCCTGTGAAGGGAAGCTCCCAGGAAGATGGTAGGGAAACAAGGCTTCTAGGAGCTGAGACCACAAGCCTCCTGCTTGAAGGGTAATGGGGAGAGGGGGGAGAGAAGGGCAGGGATTGGGAAGAGCTGTTCTGGCGGCTTCCTATTTTAATTAATGATTCCTGGGAACTAGGTGTTAAGCTCAGGTGTGACTACCTGATTAGAGTGAAGTGGGCCTAATTTGTGCCAATGAACGAGTCAATGATCCCATGTGTAGATCGGCCCTTCCCACCTCACAAGACCCAAGAGAGGTTAAAATGAGGTTATTATTAGAATAATGCTTTAGGAGTAAAGGCATTGTACACAGGACTATGGGATCATAGGCAACAGAGGTCTGTTCCCATTCATTTTACAGATGAGGAAACTGAGGCATGGGGAAGAAGGGTCTCAATATATATTCTATCTCAATATAGATATAATATATGGAAATAGAGATATAATTATTACCAGTATCTCAATATAGACATAATTATTAATAATATTTCTATATAGATATTACATAGAGATGTAGATGAACTTAATAATATTTCTATCTAGATATTATAGAGATATAGAGATATAAATATTATTGATATTTCAAAAGAAATATAATATATAGATATAATTAACAATATTTCTGTATAGATGTAAGTTTTAATAATATTTCAACAGAGACATAATTATTAATAATTTCTAAGTATATTAACAATATTTCAATATAGATAAAATATATGGAAATAGAGACATACTTATTACCAGTATCTCCATATAGACATAATTATTAATAATATTTCTATGTAGATATATAGAGATATAGATACACTTAATAGTTCTATCTAGATATTATATAGAGATAGAGATATAATTATCAATATTTCAAAAGAGATATAATTAACAATATTTCCATATAGATATATGTTTTAATAATACTTCAATATAGATATAACAGCTATATAATTATTAATATTTCTACATAGATATATTATTATTAACAATATTTCAATATATAATATATGGAGATAGATATAATTATTAATATTTCAATCTAAATGTAATATGTAGAGATAGATGTGTATCAATATTTCTACAGTGATATAACAGAGATATAATTGTTAACAATATTTCGACTCTTTATTTATTTATTTACAATTGGAATTCAGTAGCACCCGTGTCAAGAATTCCTCGAATCCATTCCTTTATTAGGCTTCTTGGCCAAATGGGTGAAATTAAAAGTTGAAAGGAGAGCGCAGGTAAAGTACATGTCACATATTACCTCCCATGTCTCACAAGCCCCCGTGGGACTTTACATCACAGTTTCAGCCCAGAGAAAGGGGGATTGCGCTTAAAGGGGTCAGTTCTGAGGGGAGAGAGGAGGGAGACAATGAAATAGTCAGGCCAAAAAAAAAAAAAAAAAGTCCCTTAGCTTAGGATCCTGCCGCCGAACAGAAACGGATTCGGGGCTGACTGCGTCCAGGGGGACCCTGACAGGCGAGATCAAAGGCAAAGAAAGCATTTGCAGAAAGTTGAGGCTGATGGGGACATCCCTTCTGACAAAGAAGTGCGCAGGAGCTCGCGCTCCCAGGGAGCCTCACACACCTACAGGCTGAGCTCGTAATCTTCCTATCTGGCCTGTTCTTGAGACATCCATAAGGCGGGTGTTGGGACGAGGGGGTGTCTCCTCCAACTCGTTTAGAAATGGCGACGCTTGTTCCTTCCTTTGCCCTCCCCCCCCCAGGAGGTGCCCCACAGAAGCCTTGCCCAACTTCGCTCTTGGACTGGCTTACCTGCGAGCACCAGGAGAGCCGGAGGGAGCAGGTATCCCGGTTGCATGTCACGGAGCCGGACAGGCGACCTCCCCAGCTTGGGAACCAGAGCCTATTTTTAGGGGCGGATTTGCTGACTCTGACCTTGCACGCCGCCCAGGCCAAAAGGAGCCTTCTCTACATCTGTTGGTGAAACTATTCCCGGATGCCACCTGAAACCTTAGAACCCATGAGTCAGGTACCAGGTGCTCCCGGGCCCCTCCGGCCAGTAGCAGTGAGAGGCTGAAGGGACTCCACCTCAGAACACTTTAAAAGCACTCATCTAGACTCAGAGGACCTGGATTCAAATCCCCCCTCCGCCGGGTGACTCTGGACTCTATCTCAGTTTCCTCCACTGCAAAATCCAAGTGACAATTGCACCTACCTCAGAGACCTTGCGAGAGTCAAAAGAGATCTTTGTAAGGCGCCCTGTCTGGCATGTAGTGGGTGCTTAATAAATATTTCAGCTAAAAATCTATGATCCTATGATTTTAGGGAGAAGTAGGGGCTTCTGACTGAGGGCTCCTACTTGTTTCCTTGAGTAATTGAAGGCTGCCAGAGGGCATACATTACGGTTGAACTAGGGGAAGTCAGCTGGGACTTTTTCCCAGGTCATTAAATTTTGACGACTTTGATAGCATTTGCAACCCTTTAACAATGTAGGAACCACTGGGTTTTTCACCATTTAGCAGGATTAATCAGTTAAACAGGAAAAAGGCAAAGGTGAGCTCCTTCCCACCCCTATATGCTTGATATCCAAGCTTGTGGTATTTATGTTGAGTTTCCAATTTCATCTCTGGCAGAAGTAAGTAAATGACACTAAGTCTCTATGGGGAGTGGTTATACCTGTAGCAGTGAGAAATTTAAGTCTTTGTTTCAGTCTTTGCCCAAGTTCCATGTAGTAATCTCTCCCTAACAGAGGGAAACTTCAATCCCTGGGTCAAAGGAAAATATATATATATTTTCTTTAAGTCTTGTTTCCTTTTGTCCAGGTGATGGAGTGCATGTCTTGTAGAGAAAGATAACTCAAAATCTGAGTAAAAACCAAACCAAAAATTCTCAATCGTTAACAAGTTTTGTATAGAATTGCTCTGGCCCATTGGGAGGTGAAATCCACTTTCTCTTGGGATGGCAAAACCCCAATAATCAGAGCTCCCTTTGTAAGAATCTAAGAGTTGATCAATACCATAATTTGTTTTGCTTTTTTATCCATGTATTGGGGATTCTTTTTTTTTTCTTTCTCAAGTTGTGGGGGAAAGGGAGGAAGGAGAAAAATGAAAGGGAAATAGTATGGCTCTGAAAATAAAACAAAAAAAGTTTTAAATCAAAGAGCATATTTATGTTATCTATCCATCTCACCACCACACCATGAAGAGTTTGATAGATAAGCCAGGGTAAAGCAGTGAGTATAGCATTAAGAAATCCTGGTTCCGGGGCAGCTAGGTGGCGCAGTGGATAGAGCACCAGGCCTGAAGTCAGGAGGACCTGAGTTCAAATCTGGTCTCAGACACTTAACATTCCCTAGCTGTGTGACCCTGGGCAAGTCACTTAACCTCAATTGCCTCAGCAAAAAAAAAAAAAAATCCTGGTTCCAATCCCATCTGTGGGATCACAGACTAGCCCCTCTGAGACCTCTCAATCTCCATTTTCTCATTTTAAAAATGGGGATCATAATCAGGAGTCAGGAGGTGCCCTGCACATTGACGTGATTAATAAGTGCTTCCTGCATTGTCTTACCTGTACTCATTTTCGTTTCCAGGATGCTCTCTAGTTTAAAAACTAAGCCCTCCCACTTGAGAGTCACAGAGCTCCTGCAGAGAAGACATGTAACATTTTGTCCTGAGGGCTTAACAACATGAGCTGGGAGAGATGAGCTAAGCTGCCCTCAATGCCAGAGGCGTCATGGGGGGGAAGTCCATCCCCATGACTCTGGGGTGGTCTCCTCCCTCCCGCAGCTGCACTTCATCCTGGAACGTCCTGAGGGGCTGAAGCCCCCTCCCACCTCTTCCCTTGCCAGCTCCCCAGCTCCCAGCTCTGAAGTCTCTGGGTAGCAGCATTCTGTACAGGCTGACCTTCTCAGATATACAGAGCAATGTTACTGCTGCCTCAGCCCTGCTGCCGCCAGTCTGCCCGGCCCAACATACTTGGTGGAAGCCACTAGTTCAGAATGCCCTCTTTCTGCCTCTTGTGCCCTTTGGCTTTCTGTTTGTCCCCAGCTGGGGTTGCTCCTGTCTTGTTAAACACATGGCCAGACCGGCATCTCTCTCTGACCTTGCCACCTTGAACAACTGCCACCAGCATCTCCAGGAGACTCAGTTCTTCTGGGCATTTTACAGCCACCAATTGCCACAACTCCTCCTTCCACTCAGGACTACTGTCCTGGGCCTGTGGCACTTATTACAATTTCACCCAGATAAGGACCTTAAGAGACAGTTCACTCACTGCCCCTAATTTTGCTTTGTTAAGAAAGAGACTTGTCTAAAATAGTCGAGAAATCTAACTAGACTACTGAATTATTGTTAATTTTCAAAGAAATTTTATTACTCCTTTGGTATATGTATATATAAAACCTGGTAGATTTGGGTGGATCCCTGAGATGAACTTTTTGGAAAACATGGACAGGAGCCACATAGAATGGAAAAGCCTGAATCGTTTGTGACCTTTGTTGTTGGAGACAACCCCCTGAATCAATAAGACCCGTGGCAATGTGGTAACCCAGGCCTTCTTCAACCATGGACTTCTCAGATCTATCCCAGGTTTAAGGCACATTTGGATCAACAGCTCCTTAAACAACATAGTTCATGAGATGACTCTGGTAATTATTTTACCAAATCAACCAGGAGTTTGGATGGTGAGATCCTCTAGATTTTTCAATTTATGGATAATATTGTGCCAATTGCATCAAAACTCAGAATATTGTAGATCCTTCTGCCAGATATCTGTAGGAGTTTGGTCTGATCATCCACATAATAAAGACCAAATGGATGAAAAATGCCTATGGAGTGGATTATAACCTTTATTTGGATGGACAACCTATAGTGCTTATCTATTAGTATATCTAGAGAGATAATTCAGATGGATAGGAGGAAGAGATGAATTAGATTACCTTCAGGAAATTACAAAACTCCTATAATCCCAGACTTTCCAGAAAAGCATAGAACTATTCTTTTTAATGTCAGTATCTTATTAGTGCTATAACAGAGAATCATGGAATACAATAATCTCTGAAGAATTAAGAATAAATATTACAAGGAGGGCAGTAGAAAAAAGTAGAGTGTATGAACCAATGAAGAACAGGAATAAAAGATGTCACCAAATAATTATCATATGATAGGAAAAGAAGATGTTCTGATTATGTAGCAAAAGCAAAGAGTGACAGAATGGAAGGAGAATCAGAGTGCTCCACTGGTATTCTCATATGGTGGTGAGAAAATAAAGTCCTCCAGGACATTGGGTGGATTCCCTATGGAGACTTTACAGGAGGACATGGACAAGAGTCAGATGGATTGCACAGATATGGATGTGTTCCATTGTTGGAAGAACCTTCCAAAATGATGAGATCACAAATATATTTGAGCATTTGAATATAATAAAATAAATGACATGCAACCTTACTTCCCATCAGCCAATATACACAAGGTTACATTCTCCCACAGATCTTCATATCCTTGGTAGAATAGGAAACATGCATTAAAAAATATGTGTGGCAAGGAAATCCATGTTTATGGGACATATGCATGGAACACCTATGTGAAAAGGACACACAGGAAAGAAACATGCATGAATGTGGTCATATGTATAGGAACACATCCAAAACAGCTCCCCTTGGCTACATCCCCATAGAATTTTCCTCAAATGACAGTATCATTTATTATCCTAGTGATGTCATTAGTTACAAACTGCTTTCTCTACTGGTCTATTTTCTCCTCTGTGCAAACAGTCCTTAGGTCTCCTGCTGCTGCCACATCTTGGTTCTCCATTACGTTGTAGCTTTCAGCTGGAGGGTTTCATCTCTTTTAGTTCATAACTTCAGTGGCTATCTCAGTTCCAAAGATGCAGACTCTTTAAGTCACCCTAGCAGCTTTACCTAAAAGCTGGTTAGAAGGAGGTAGCCAACTTTTGATCTACTTTTTTTGAAAGCAGGGAAGTGAGTGCTTTCCCTATATGGTACTTACAAGTGCATATAACATAACACAAATTAAGGGTCTTCTGCTTGTCATCTGCATGACCTTCTTGTTATTTCTTTTCTCTATCTATAAAAATCAGCATCATTAACATTAACTAAAAATCACTAACATTTATTAAAATCACTAATATTGTCTGGCACATGGTAAATGCTTGTTGCTTTACCTTATTAGGAAGTTTTGGGAACAGGAAAAAAACAAAATGAATTCATCTCTACTATCTTTTTTTTCCTACCTATCTATTTTTAAGGGAGGGCATGTGCTATTCTATGTCTCAACTTTCTCTAGTCCTTTGAGTGAAGGCCAGAATTCCTTTCCCCTCACCTGGTCTGGATCATAACTCATCCAAACTAGGCAAGTGGCTATTGGCCAGTTGGCTGTTTTGTTTGTTATGAGCTCTCTAGCCTGAATTGCTGTGGAGTTCTAGGCCCCAGAAGGAAGCCAGACAAAGCAAGTAGCCATGCCAAAAGAATCATCTTCATTTCCAAATTGCTTCTCCCCCTTCCCAGCTCCCAACTCCCGTCCCATCCCACCTAGCCTTGCCAACTCCACTCCCTGCCATGTTTTTGGATAGGATGCCCAAGGTTCCCCCAAAAGAGAAGGGATAGGTTCTGGAATAAAGTCCCTGAGCTCTTAGCCCAGGTCCCACTCAACAGCCAGCTGAACTGTGAAATAATATGACTAAAGCATAAGCCATAAGTTAGAAATCAGAATGGGAATTATCTCACAAAAAAAAGTTTTGAAAATAAAAAAAGGAAGAAAAAACCTGAGAAGTAGAATCAGGTAGCGACCAAGCCCTTGTGGATGGTGATATTCTGCTTGCTCTGTCATTTGGTCCATTCTTTCTTTTCCTCTATGTATGTTGATTATTTATAGCTCCCATAAACTATCTCCAGGGATGTGAGTTCCACTAAAAGATAGAGGTGGCAGAGAGCATGCCTGCAAATCTATTGTAGGCTCCAGGAAATGTTTTTATAGTAGGTAATGAGAGAGGAGGCTGTGGGAATGTTGAGCAGGCTTTTTTGATGTCTGATCGATGTGATGACAAAGTATTTGGAGTGAAATCTTGAGTGCTTTAGATGTTACAGTGAAATAGATACCTCTGTTTATCTCCCCAGCTGTCAAAACAATTGGAGCACCTGCTATCTCTCTCCTGTCAAAATCACTTGGGACTTTATTTCAACTTCCAGAGACATTTGAATCAAGGGTATGGGTACATGTTCCCCATCTTAGATTCTGCCTTTGCCCCCCACCTCCTTCCTGCCCTTCCCACAACAGTGAGTGATTATTCAATATCTGGGCTGATCTGATCCAAAGTGATCTTTGTGATTGTCTCTGCCTGGAACTCGGTTGAAGTCCATAAATCAGCCAACAGCCAGCAATGATGACCCTTTACTAAAGGTAAAGGTTAATTTTTATTAATTTTACAAATACTTAACTTTACTGTTAGGAAGGAGAGAAAGGCTATTAGTATAACAAAAAGATGTTTGAGCTTGGAAAAAGGATGCTTAAGTTTGTTCTTTTGTTCCCAAAGCAGTTTTAACACACTTTGTCCCTAATATGACAGCAGCCATCAATTAAATGGACCTGTGATTAGGTTGGGAGTAGAAGTGGCAGCATATTCACAGCCCAATACTTGGCTGACCACTGGAGAGCATTAGCCACTTCACACTTTCACAGATACTTTAGAGATGACCCTTACTTTGGACCAGTTCCATTTGAAACAGCAGCTACATTAATGGAAAGAACCCTAAACTCAGAGTTCAAATTCTACCTTTGATCCTTTTTAGCTCTGTGGCCATAGGCAGAAAGTTACTTAATTTCTCAGAGCCTCAGGATAATGGGGATAATATAGAATTATTGCGGGGATCAAACGAGTCAGTGCACAGAGAGTACTTTGTCAGCTTGAAAGCACCATATCCATATGAGTCATTTTTAGTTATTATCATTATTTTGCCTAAGAAGAGGACAGGACCTAAAACAGAATTAAATCAATTTGTTTCCACCACCCCCAGAATGCTACTCTTCAGCTGTAAGACATTAGGGATCAAGAATTGTGCCACTTTACCACAACATAGCGTTCTCACTCTTTCTGTTGTTGTTTGCTTGCATTTTGTTTTCTTTCTCAGTTTTTTTCTTCCTTCTTGATCTTATTTTTCTTGTGCAGCAAGACAATTATATAAATATGTATACATATATTGGACTTAACATATTTAACATGTATTGGACTACCTGCCATTTAGGGGAGGGGGTGAGGTGAAGGAGGGAAAATTTGGAACAGAAGGTTTTGCAAGGGTCAATGTTGAAAAATTACCCATGTATATATTTTGTGAATAAAAAGCTTTTAATTTAAAAAAAAAGAATTGTGCCACTTTGAGTCTGTTCAGTGTTACATGGTGGATGAAGTGGTGGATTTGAACTCACAAAGATCAATTCAAGTCTCATCAGATAACAGTTATGTGGATAATGTCTCTTAGTCTTAATTTCCTCTGTAAAAGTGGTATAATAGTACCTGAAGAAGCTACCTCACAGGGATTTAAGGAATTGAATGAGATATGTGTAGAGCATACTGCAAACCTTAAAATTTTATTATTTAATATTTTATTTTCCCCAGTTGCATGTAAAACAATTCTAATATTTCAAAATGTTGAGTTCCAAATTATCTCTCTTCTTCCCTCCCCACACCCTCCTCATTGAGAAGGCACATGTGGAATTATGCAAAACATTTCCATAAAATCATGTTGCAAAAGAAAACATAGATGCCATCCCCTCCCCCCTGTAAAAAAAATCTCAAGAAAAATAAAGTTTAAAAAAAAGAATACTTCAACTTGTATTCAGACACAATTATTTCTTTCTCTGAGTATGGATAGCATAAGCCTATCAGAGTAGTCTTGGATCATTGTATTGCTGAGAATAGCAAAATCATTCACAGCTGATCATTCTCCAACATTGCCATTATTTTGTGCATAGTACATTTCACTTTGCATAAGCTCTTGGAGGACTTTGCAGGTTTTTCTGAGAGCATCCTGCTCATCATTTCTTAAAGAACAATATTATTGCATCATAATCACATACTACAATAGTATTCCATCATAATCACAAACCGCTATTTTTTCAACTATTCCCCAATTGATGGGCATCCCCTCAAATTCCAATTCCTTGTTCTGAGAAAAGAGCAGCTATAAACATTTTTGTACACATAAGTTCTTTTACTTTAAAAAAAATCTCTTTTGGGATTCATGCCTAATAATAGCATTGTTAGGTCAAAAGGTATGACTTATTTTATGGAATAATTTCATAGTTCCAAACTGCTTTGGGCATACCTCCAAATTTCTCTACAGAATGGTTGAATCAGTTTACAACTCTATCCACAATGTATTAATGTCTTATTTTTCCCACATTCCATCCAATATTTGTCATTTTCCTTTTCTGGCCCATTGGTTAATCTAATAGGTATGAGGTAGTACCTCAGAATTGGCAAACCTTAAAATTTTATGTCAATTCTAACTTATCGTTATTATTTCTTGGCTGTTGTTCAATTGGCTTTTCAGCCGTGTCTGACTCTCCATGACCCTATTTTGGATTTTCTTGGCAAAGATATTGAAGTGTTTTGCCATTTCCTTCTCCAGCTCATCTTATAAATGAGGAAACTGAGATTAACAGGGTTAAATAAATGACTTGCCCACACCTAGTAATTTGAAGCTAGATTTGAACTTGTAAAGATGAATCTTCCTGAATCCAGGTCACATGTTCTATCTCTACTACCTAGCTGCCCCATTTCTTGACTAGACCTGTGAATTTCTTCTATATGGGAGAGCTTCTGTGAGGAACATCATTTACCAGGACAGGTCAGCACTTTCTCTGCAATTTATAGTCTTAGAGAATTACTGAGGGCTCTGAAAGTTTTATTGTCTTTTCTGGGTCACAATCAGTTTGTGTCAAGGGAAGACTTAATCCCAGTTCTTTTCCTCTTTTTCATCAACTTTTAACAAACATTATCTCTCCCTTGCACTGTTGCCTTTGAACATTTTTAAATGCCTTATAACAAACACCCATAATTCAGCAAAATAAATTCCCACATTGGACATGTCCAAAAGTATGTGTCTCATTCTCAATTTTTTGTTCATTAACTCTCTGGCAGGAACTTAGCGTTATAATTTACAGGTCTTCTGAACTCATTTTGTCATTCCTTATGTCATAATAATATTCCATTTTTTTGGCCATTCTTCCAATAGGTGAACACTCGCTTAATTTCCAGTTTGGGATTACTATGAAAAGAACCTCTATAAATATTTTTTTTACAAATGAGTCCTTTTCCTCTTTCTTTGATCTCTTTGGAAGCCAGGTATTCTTGACAGAAATAGCCTCTGTCTCTCTATTATTCAACATTGTCTCTATTATTATCACCATCAATTCCTAATAAAGATTTTCTGATTATGGGGAAGAGCCATACTCAAGGGACACATCAAACTCCTTTGATATCTGTAGATATCAAAGATATGTAGAACTTGGGACCCAAATTCCTTGCTAAGGAAAACAAGCTGAGATCATAATAGACATCTCTGTAACCTTGGAGGTAGTCATCAAGTGTGAGAACATGGAATACTAATTTTAAAAGTATGAAAATGCTCAATAGAGAGTCTTACTGGAAAGATGATGGAATGAGAGGTTGCAGGGGAGCTGGGTTCCTTAAATCCCCCATAGCAACAAGAACACTGAAGGAAGACAAATAGCTAAAAATATTCCACAAAAGAAAATGATTTACAAAAAAAAGAAAGAAAAAGTGAAGAAGAGCTTAAGATACAATTAAAAAAAAACTTCATGAGGAAGCGAAACAAAGGGAAAAGCAGCAGAAACAATGCTGATGGAAAAAAAAAGAAACAAAACAAGTTATCCCAAGAGATATCTTTAAATGGATAAATGACACATTTAAGGAATTTATGGGAAGAATTAACACTGGCAAGAAAATCAGAAGAAGATATAAATGAGGAACTTATAGCAGTTAAAAGACCCCAGGAGAAACTCGAGCTTGAACTAAAAGACATCACACAAAATAAGATCAGGAAAAAATAATGAAAAAAAATGACCAATGTGAAGAATATAATAGAAAACCTGGGGATATCAAGAAAGGCAATCAAAAATAGACTTATTACAGCTAAAACAAAACTGCTTACAATAGAAGTGGGAAAATAAGCTTGGAAAATAACTCAACTGTTAATAACGTTGGAAACCACACAAATACAAATGATAAATTTAGAAGATAGGTCATAACACCTTAGCAATACTGACATCCTGGAAAATTTAGAAGAAAAAAAGTAATCTGAGCACATATACCAGGAAGCCACTTAGGAAAACCTTTCCAAGTCTTTAAAAATAAGATATAAATTAGAAACAGAAAGAATTCACAGATATTAATAAGGAAAAAAGCTTGAAATTCAAGCCTCCTAAACACATCATGTAAAGTCACCTGGACAACCCAATAATAAGAAAAGAATCCTGACAGCTACAAGAAGAAAAATAGTGACATCAATTAGGATCATTAAAGAATTTCCCAGCTAGACCACTGATTACTGGAGAAGTTAAAATATGCCATATAGAAAATTAAAAAGCATGACTCATGGACCCCAAATCTTTTAATAATAATAGCTAACATTTATATAATCCTTTAAGAATTGCAAAGCTCTTTACAAATAATTTCTTTGAGGCTCATGATACCTCTGTGATAGATTCTATTTTTATCTCCATTTTGCAGGTGGAGAAACTGAGGCTGATGAGGACAAATGAGATGTCCAGGGTCACACAGCTAAGAAGTGTCTGCATCAGAATATGATCTTATGACTTCTAACTCCAAGCCCAGTATTTTACCCATTATATCATCTAGCTACCTATTAAAACTATGCTGTTTGAAGGCAAGATATCTATCAATTGATGTCATTTTCCAATGTAATACAAAATGAGAGAGAAAACTCAGACTATCAAAATGAGAAACAAGAAAGGAAAAATTGTGATGAGCCTAAAAGAAACTAAGGAGAGAGTGGAGACAACTATATACACCTCTCTACTAATTATTTTGAGGTTTTTTTTAATGGAAGGCAATGTGTTACAATGGAAAGAGAAACAAATAGAAATTCTGGGTTTGAATCTTGCCTCTTGGCCATGGTTGAGTCAATGACCTTTTCTGAGGCTCAGGAATCTTTGTAAAATTATAAATTACGAACTATCAATGGAGGAACTTTTCTAACCATAAAAACTTAGATCCTTGATAATACTGAAGTAGAAGTATGTCTAGGGTATATTATAGGGACCAGGAAAGTAGCTACTATCCATTCTGAGCCTTAATGTCCTATTGATCTATCCCTTTCTTTGCACCTATTTTTCTATAAGAAATATGGATTACCAAAATTAACAAAGCGTAACATGGGTATTGTAAGCCAATTAATGTTAGAAGAAATTTGACAAATCATTATTAAAGATCTATTTTGCAGAAAGATTCAGATAGATTCAGAAATGAATCTACCTAACCAAATAACCAACTAACCAATTAAAAAAAAACAAACAATTCTTATGCTACAAAGATGACAGTCTGACCCTAGGCAAGTCACTTAATTCTGTTTGCCTCAGTTTCCTCATCTGTAAAATGAGTTGGAAAAGGAAATGGCAAACCACTTCAGTATTTGCCAAGAAAACCCCAAATGGGGTTACAAAGAATCACACATGACTGAAATGACTAAGCAAAAAAGATAATGAATTACTTCACTGAGGCAAATATTTTTGTCCTTAAGTTTAAAAAAATTAAAAGTTTGGAAAAGAAAAGGTTATGAAATTTGTAGAAATATGCATAGAAGAATTGCACATGTTTAACATATATTGGATTACTTGCTGTCTAGGAGAGGGGGTGGGAGAAGGGAGAAAAAAAATTAGAACACAAGGTTTTGTAGGGGTGAATGTTGAAAATTATCCAAGTATATATTTTGAAAATAAAAAGCTTTAATTTAAAAAAAGAAAATATTAGGTTGTCACTAGTGAACATTGGGGCTAAAAAGTATTTTTTATTAAAGCTTTTTATTTTCAAAACATTTGCATGGATAATTTTTCAACATTGACCTTTGCAAGACCTTGTGTTCCAAATTTTCCCCTCCTTCCTCCCACCCTCTCTGCTAGATGGCAAATAATCCAATATATGTTAAATCCAATACATGTATACATATTTATATAATTATCATGCTGCACAAGAAAAATCAAAAAGGAAAAAAAATTGAGAAGGAAAACAAAATGCAAGCAAACAACAGCAAAAAAGAGTGAAAATGCTGTGTTGCGATCCTAAGTTCCCACCGCCCTCTCTCTGGATATAGATGGCTCTCTTCATCACAAGATCACTGGAACTGGCATCAGTCATCTCATTGTTGGAAAGAGTCACATCCATCAGAATTGATCATTGTATACTCTTGTTGCCATGTATAATGATCTCCTGGTTCTGTTCACTTCACATAGCAACTATTCAAGTCTCTCCAGACCTCTCTGAAATTATCCTGCTGGTCGTTTCTTACAGAACAATAATATTCCATAATATTCATATGCTATAATTTATTCAACCACTCTCCAATTGATCGGCATCCATTCAGTTTCCAGTTTCTAGCCACTACAAAAAGGGCTGCCACAAACATTCTTGCACATGTGGGTCCCTTTCCCTCTTTTAAGATCTCTTTGGGAAATAAGCCCAGTAGAAACACTGCTGGGTCAAAGGGGATGCACAGTTTGATAACTTTTTGAGCATACCTCTAAATTACTCTCCAGAATGGCTGGATCCGTTACCAATTCCACCAACAATGAATTAGTGCCCCAATTTTCCCACATCCCCTCCAACATTCGTCATTATCTTTTCCTATCATCTTGGAGCTAAAAAGTATTAAGAAAATGCTTATACATCTAAAAATTATTCACTGTGATCAAGTAGTATTTATAACTGGAATCAAAGTATAGGGAAGATACCAAAAGCTAGGAAAAAAAACTTAAACCTTATGAAAACTGAAAAACTCTACCAGAACATCAACTGCTACCAATTTATTTATCTTCTTCTCTATCTTTATAAACTCATCTATATGTTAATTGACAGCAAGCTATACTGGGATGACTTTCACAAGTACTTTTTTATAACGAACCAAATCTTTTTCATTTGGAAATTGACTGAAGTATTGAGAGACTATAGCACTGTACTGAGTTTGTTGTTTGTTAATTATAATAAAATATTTTACAATAAGGTATCTCCCATCCACATATCAAAATCATTCAAGATTTCTTGAAAGTCAACAAACATCTTATAATTCATATCAGATGAAGGTATATGTTCACCAAAGGTGAAGGCCTCTATAATGAAGGACAATCTGGACAGAGCCCAAGTTGAAGAGGAATTCTCTGTGACTTAATGAAGTCCTTCCTATATTGCTATTTATAGATGACATTGAATCAGGCAAAAATATTACATGGCCTCCTGGAAATATTGATATAATAAAACACTATGAAAAAGGAATAAAATCAAACTATCCTTACCTTTGGAATAGAAAATGCCTTAAAATGCTCCATTCATTTATGTAAAAAAATTCTTTAAATGATATTTTTAAACACTAAACAGAATAACATATGCATTAGCTATAGATTTTTTTAAAAAAAATAAGGGCAATGAATCTTTATGAGTACCAGATATTAATGAGATGACACAGAGCAAATTAATTGTTGCTTTTATTTTTGAAATTCAACTGTTCTGTGATCTAAGGAGGATTGAAATTCTTCCCTGATTTCCAGTTCTGGGTAAATCTTATTCATGTCTTTCTATAAATTTTCCATAGAGGTAGAACCAAGATGGCAGAGAAAAGGATGGGATTCATCTAAGTTATCCCAAATTCTCCTCCAAATAATTTAAATAATGCCTCAGAATGAATTCTGGAGCATCAGAACCCACAAAAGAATGAGGTGAAACAACTTTCCAGCCTAAGACAACTCAGATCAGCAAGAAAGATCTATCATAGGGGGTGAGAATGAAGTTCAGTCCATCCAATGCTGTGCTGGTACAGGTCCTGCTCCAGCAAACCAGCGGCAGACTTAGGACAAGAGCATCAATTGCAGCAACAGCATCTTTCAGAGCTTTCAGTCCATACACTGAGAGACGATGGGTCAGAAGGAGATTACAGGGGTCCCTTTGCTAGCACTGGATGCAGGACTCTTTACACTATACTCAGATCCAGGATATAATACTGGGTCACAATCCCAGGGCAAGCAGGAGCATTAGCATAGCAAAGATTGGAGCCATAAGGGAGTGGAAACCCTGGTCAGAATTTTAGGGTAGAAAAGAGAGCTTGTGGTCCCTCACAGATAAGTGCATAGGCCAGGAGAGTAGTAAAAGCACTTCTCCTTACATCATATCATCTTGGAGGAACTGAAAACTTACAGACCCTTAAAAGTAGTTCTAAACACAGCTGCACAAAAAACCTGAATCTTGGAATAATGTCTCCTCTAGCCCAGGAACAGAAGCCAACTTTAACAGCAAGTAAAAAGTCAAAAATAGGCTTAAAAATGAGAAATTCAGAGAGAAAACAAAAAAACAAGCAAATAACAAAAAAGCAACATTTAATCCCCAAAATCCTCTTTCTGGATTCTTAGTTTTTGTTTTCTTTCTCATCTGATTTTTCTTTTTTGATCTGATTTTTCTTGTTCAGCATGATAATTGTGGAAATATTATAGAAGAATTGAACATATTTAACATATATTGGATTACAAGCTGTCTAGGGAAGGGGATGGAAAGAAGAGAGAGAGAGAAATTTGGAATACAAGATTTTGCAAGGGTGAATGTTGACAACTACCTTTGCTATGTTTTGAAAATAAAAAGCTATTATTTCAAAAAAACAGAAAGAAAGAAAGAAGGCCAAACAACAACAATAAAAGAACTTGATCATAGAAAGTTACTATGGAAACAGGGAAGATCAAAACACAAACTCAGAAGAAGACAACACAGTCAAAATTGCTACATACAAAGCCTCAAGGAAAAGTGTGAGTTGGTCTTAGGCCCAAAAGGAATTCCTGGAAGAGCTAAAAATGATTTTGAAAATCAAATAACAGAGTTGGAGGGGAAAATGGGACAAAAAATGACAGTGAGGCAAGAAAATCATGAAAAAAGAGTCAACAGCTTGGTAAAGGAAGCACACCAAAAAAATGCTGGAAAAATGCAAAAATCCACTGAAGAGAACTTCTTTAAAAAGTAAAATTGGTCAAATGGAAAAATACACAAAAATCCACTGAGGAAAACAATTCCTTAAAAAGTAGAATTAGCCAAATGGAAAAGGAGATATAAAAGCTCACTGAAGAAAAATCATTCCTTAAAAATTAGAATTGGGCTTCTGATGGACATGGCTTTCTTCAACAATGAGATGATTCAAACCAGTTCAAATTGTTCAGTGATGAAGAGAGCCATCTACACCCAGAGAGAAGACCGTGGGAACTGAGTGTGGACCACAACATGGCATTCTCAATCTTTCTGTTGTCATTGATTGCATTTTGTTTTCTTCCTCAGTTTTTTTCCTTTTTAATCCAATTTTTCTTGTGCAACAAGATAACTGTATAAATATGTGTACATATATTGGATTTAACATATATTTTAACATATTTAACATGTATTGGACTACCTGCCATCTGGGGGAGTGAAGGGAAGGAGGGATAATTTGCAACAGAAGGCTTTGCAAGGGTCAATGTTGAAAAATTACCAATGCATATGTATGTAAATAAAAGCTTTAATAAAATAAAAAAAAGAAATAAAAAAATAGAATTGGGCAACTACATGCCAATGACTCCATGAGATATCAAGAAACAAGAAAACAAAATCAAAAGAATGAAAAAAATAGAAGAAAATATGAAATTTATCATGGGAAAAACAACTGACCTGGGAAATAGATCTCAGGGAAATAATTTAACAATTATAGAGCTACTATCAAGGAAAACTACTCTGATATTCTAGAACAAGAGGGTAAAATAGAACTTGAAAGCATCTATCTGTCACTTCATGAAAGAGATCCCAAAATTAAAACTCTCAGAAATATTAGAGCCAAATTCCTGACCTCCCATGTCAAGGAAAAAATATTGCAAGCAGTTAAAAAGAAAGAATTCAAATATCATGGAGCTGAAGACAGGATAAACCAAGATTTAATAGCTTCTACATTAAAGGCTGGAAGAAATATTCCAGAAGAAAAAAATTGATAAGCAGGATGCTCTCAGAAAAACCTGGACTTACATGAACTGATGCAAAGTGCAATGAGGAGAACCCAGAGAACCTTGTACACACTATGATAGCAATGTTGTATGATAACTTACTTATTTTCAGCAATACAATGATCCAAGATAATTCCTAAAGATTTATGATGAAAAATGCTTTCCATCTCCAGAGAAAGAACTGTTAGAGTCTGAATGCCAGTCAAAGCATACTTTTTTTAAACTTTATTTTTCTTGAAGGGTTGGTGGGTTTTTTTTGGCCTATGTTTTCATTAATAGCATGACTAATATGGAAATGTTTTGCATGACTATACAATATAAAGTTGCTTGCCTTCTCAATGGGGGGAGAGGAAAGAAGGACAAGAATTTGGAACTCAGTATTCTTTTTTTTAAAAAGGAATGTTTAAAACATTTTATATATAATTGGGGAAAGATAAAATATTAAATTAAAAGTAGTTCAAATAGATAGATTTTCCAGATTTTATCAATACACAAGAGGGAGGCCTTCCTCTAAGTTGTTTAATGTTTTATGGATACTAATATAAAATATGGATTATTCATTAGTTTATAAGTTTGGCTTATATCCTCTCTTGATATAATAATAGTAGTAATAGTAATGATGATAATAACTAGCATTTGCACAACATTTGAAGGTGTTATTATTATCCTCATTTCCACAATTAGGCAGGATTTGAACCCAATTCAACATTCACTCCCTTGCACTATTTAACAGCCTCATACATGTGGAATGAGTCTTCAATGACATCTTTTATACAACTTCACAGGCACAAGTCATCATCGGTTAATAAGCTCCCCAGCATGCTTACATTTACCCTGTGTCTTTCCATTACCCTTTGGATCACCTTTGTATGCTTTGTATCACAACTTTTATTCTTTTGAGATCACAGTGTTCCCTGATTTACAGTCAGACAATATCACTGGGGAGGATGGTGGTGTTAAACAAAAAGAAAAGGTCTTTTATGACAGGAAACAGCTTGTAATCATTGGAAGTACTTCTCAATTTTCTAATTTGTTCGTATTTTGTTAAAATATACACAGTAATGTAATTGTTTCTGTTTAATTGGAACATAAATGGTTTATATTTTAAAGTAAGGTTTAGAAAAAAGATTTATTCAATATTTGGTTTGGTGCTTTGCTTTTTAGAATTTGATGGCAATGTTAAATAAATAATTATTTTTAAAACTTTTTAAATAAAGTCACTGACCTGGTCTTGTCACCTTCTTGTTAATGTTACCTTTTCTTAAGAACGTGCAGGACCTGGTCCCAGGCAGGCTGCTCCCAAAGAGAGGTCTAGGACAATTTGATTGTCATTCTCAGTCTTTATTTGATTCCTTTTCACCTGTTGTTTTTGAGCCAGTGCATTATGGTCTCTGCTCCCAAAGGGATAGCAACCTCTCATCCCTGAGCCTTGCCAAATAAGGTTCTGTGCCTGACCACACTTCTCTGCACATTGTAGCTTCCATTAAATCTCATTCTTTTTCTGCCAATGAAATGATTGTTTACTTGGAACTTTGACAAACCCTTTTTTTTATCAAATTATAACCCACTTACAATAAATAAGTAAATAAAACTAAGACCCTCCATATTCTTCTCAGAAGCCTTCTTTTGATTTTTGGCTATTTGTGTAGAAAGGTTCTTTTTTAGTATTTAGGTTCAGAATTTTTGAAAAATTAAAAGATTCTAAGTAAAATGTAATGAAGTCAAACCATGACTTATGTTTCTTGGGATAATCCTTTTAGTTGCAAATTCAAAACTTTTTGTGAAGAGGAACTACCTTTTAAACCTAAATGTTATCTGAGCAGTGGATGGGAATGTTGAAAATAAAGTTTCCATATAGAATTGGAGCGAACACAAGTTCCATGGAACCTTCAATCCTGTAATTGATTTTAATGACATATAATTATGCTGTTGTGTTGTTCAGTTGTGTCCAACTCTTCATAACCCCATTTGGGGTTTTCTTAGCAAAGGTACTAGAGTGATTTACCATTTCCTTCTCCACCTCATTCTACAAATGAAAAAACTGAGGCTTAAGTGACTCGCCCAGGGTCACTTGGCTAGTAAATGAGGTCAGATTTGAACTCAGGAAGATGAGGCTTCCCTACTCCAGGTGTGGTACCCTATTCACTGCGCCACCCAGTGGTCCCATCATGTAATTACATGTTCCAGTATTAACCGCAATCAGAAAAGAAGTCAGCACCATGGCCAGTGTTTGTGGCAAAGCTGAGAAAAGCTGGTTAGTTCAGCCCTCAGGCTGCAGATAGCATAAGGACCATCACAGTAGGATGGCATTGGCCTAGTAGGAGGGATGGATGTAGTGGTAATGATATTAGTGGGGATGTCTAGGATCACAGACAGGGAAGAGATTGTAGAGCCGTATAATCCAATTCTTTTATTTTATAAATGAGAAAATAGGAAGTTGTAACTTGCCCAACTTACCAAGTTGTAAGAGTTAGAGGAAGAAAGGTAGTTCTTGCTGTCGGTAGAATAAACTAAGCTGGTCTGCTCTGGTGCCTTTAGATTGTTTGGACTGATCACAGAACAAAGAATGATAACATTAGCTCAGGTGAGTCCACAAGAAAGGTGCTATAGCATTGTCTGTATTTCCTGAGAAAGATCCTTAATGAGCCTCTCTGTCTTTTGGTGGGACACCACTGGGAGCAGCATTTGACACCATCTTTAAATAGTGAAAAGTCATTCTATGATGAAATCTTTCAGAGATGGCTTTGGCCATATTTATGATTCAGTACTTGTTCTGAGATTCCATTCTAATATCCTAATGGCATCTTTTGGAAGACCTAACTCTAGTCTCCCTTTAAAAAAATAAGTCAGTGACTGTCTGGAGGATGGAATGAGGGAGGGGATTGGAGAAAGAGTATTTAAGAGAATATTCTGAGCTTTGTAATCCCAAGTCTAAGTCCAACTTAGAATGGAGTTCTCTAACCATTCAGGTCAGAGGTGAGACTGTACCCTGATTGCTATGAAATCTGATTCTGATGCACTAAGTGTGGGATTAGATCTGTCTCCATATATTTGAAGGGTTGTCTTCTAGCTCCAACATCTTCCACCCCTTTTCAGCAACACTGAAACTGGAGCTGTGGGTTCCTGATGCAAGAGAATTTTCCACATCTGGTCCAGACCCAGACTCACCATCTGCACTCAGATCAGCTTTATTATGGCACTCTGTGTGCCCTTCTCTGATCATTGTGACTTCTCCAACTAAATTTGTGAGACTAAAGTGCATGAAGCTTTGTATGGAGGTATTTGAGAGGAACCTCCCCGCAGAATGTATGGATATGCCCAATGGTACCTTAATGAGAGGATGCAAAACTCCTTTTTAATTTTACATGACTAGGGCTACCTGCAAGATAATTGGCCCACTGGGCCTCCAGATGACAAACTCTTGGAAAAGCAGGTCTGCTCTGTGACCTATAAAAACCTGACAAGAACAGTTGGGACTTTGAGGAAGCATGAATCATGAAAGGCAAATTCTCCATTTTAAGCCAAAATCTGTCAGAAACAAAATTACTGCTTTTTCAGGTGGCATACTGGTATATAGTGGGATGAACTTGCTTTCTGGATCAGAAGAAACTTGAGTAACTGCACACAATTCTCCCTCCTCCCAGATTTAGAGGTGCTTTTTGGGGCAGAGGCAAATAGGAGTTGCAATCTGAAAGGAGAGATTACAGGGTTCAGAAAAGGAACATTACAGGCAGCTAGAACAATAGGAGATTCCCTTTAAATATAAGTGGTACCTCTGTGTGTGTTTATGTGTGTGTGTGTGTGTGTGTGTGTGTGTGTGTGTGTGTGTGTGTGTGTGCACTTGGCCCAAGAAAAGAATTCTAAAGTTGCTTGGGAGTTGCTTCACCAGTGACTCTAGTTTCTAGATTAGTTCCTGATCCAGACACCAGTTTTCCAAAGGGAAAGGATTTCTTCAATGGCTTCTTGAAGAGGGAAGAATGTTGATATTATTGCTCATGCTGCTGAAGGACTGGAGCCATGTCATGAGAGAAACAGGGAGCAAAGGAAAATTGACTTTTTAAACCCCCCACCATTTCCAAAGATTGCCAGAGGGTGTATATATCTGATAGGAAGAGGATTGTGCAGAAGCCATGTGGAAATAAGGCCTCAGGTATATCATAAAAATCAAGAAATGATATTACAGTGTCCTAATCTGAAGTCCATAGTCCTATTTGAATCAAAGACCTAATCAATCTTCCTTGAATAGAAAAATTCATCAATTCCAGAGAAGGATCTTGATTCTCTGAACCTAAAAAACAAGTTAAGTCTTATTTGTGCTAACCAAACTAAGAGGAGGAAAACATTTTGTTTAATCTGATTAGGACAGGTTTGTTGAACTTTGACCAGATTCAAAAAGGAATAAATTTAATTTTCCTTACTTTTTTAATTATCAAAAATGTATTTTCTCTCCCTTAAACTTCCTTTCTCCATTAAAAAGAAAATGAAAACCCTTGTACCAAATATGCATAGTTGTACAAAATAAATTCTGCAATTGTCATGTCTCCAAAAGTTTATGTCTTGTTCTGCTCCCTGATTCCATCACCTCTCTGTAAAGAAGTAGGCAGCACACTTCATCATTATTTGTCTGTAATTATGATTGATCATTGTGAGGATCAGAGTTTTTAAGCCTTTCAAAATAGTTTTTCTTTTATAATTATATTATAATTTTATATGATTTATATAAGTTGTTATTGTAAAGTTGTTCTCTTGGTTCTGCTCACTTCACTCTGCATCAGCTCATACAAGTCTTCTCAAATTTTTCTAAAACTGTCCCTTTCATCATCACAGCATAACAATAGCCTATTACATCCATATAATATAATTTCTTTAGTTTTTCCCCAAATGACAGGCACTCTGTTAGTTTCCAATTCTTTGCCACCATAGAAAGAGCTGCCAAAATGTTTTTATACTCCCTAGGCCCTTTTTCTCTTCTTTAAAAAAAAAATTATTCCTTCATTCCTTCATTCTTTTATTTGTTTGTTTAAATTCTTGGGAAGGTGGGGCATTTAGTTTAATAGTGGAATTGCTGAATCTAAAGGAATACACAGTTTTGTAACATTTGAGGCAGTTTCAAATTGCTTTCCAGAATGGCTGGAACAGTTCACAGCTCCACCAACAGGACCCTAATGTGCCCCATTATCTCTCACCCTCTCCAATATTTGTCATTTTGCTCTTTTGCTATTTTTTTTCCAGATCAGAGGAATGAGAGACTAAAATTCAGAATGATTTTAATTTTCATTCTTTGATTTTTAGTAATTTGAAGCATTTTTTGCTCATGGCTATTGATAATTTAGATTTCTTTTAGAAAATTGCTAGTTCACATCCAAAGGGCAATAGTTAAAAGAGGGAGTAATTAGTTTTGAGAAGAGATTTTCTCCAAGGCTATTCATTAACATTACTATTGTTCTGTTTAAGTAAAACAAAACCCCAAAACTTTGCTGTAGAATTTTGTCTTTGTTTCACAATTACTTTAAAAAATGTTGATTGAAAACTTCTTAGGTCAAAGAGAATTCTAAATAGCTGAGAGAACTCTGTTAATGTGAACTTCTCTCCAAGAAGAAAATATGATGGACGTGGCCAATATGAGAATTTATTTTCTTGACTCTGAATATTTATTGAAAGAATTTTGTTTTTCTGTTTTTCTTAAAGGGAGGAAAATGGAATGAAAAGAGAAAATAAACTTTGCTAATTGAAAAAAATTAAATAAAAAGAAATGAAAAAATGTAATAAATTGTCTCTGACAGATTTTGGCTCAAAATGGAGAGTATAAAATTTGTCTTCTACGCTTGTTCAGAATTTCCCCGAATAAATTTAACTTTTTCATGGAATATAAACCATGGGATAATTCTATGATTCTTAAAAGCAGGGGAGGCTGTGGGGGGAGGGGAGTTGGAAGATCACCAGGATGTCCAAGGATTGTCCTAATGGATTAATTTAGAACCTCATGTGTTTTTACTCAGTCCATTTTCCAGGCTCCTTACACTTTTGTCTGTGACCCAATTTGGGATTTTCTTAGCAAAAATACTGGAGTGGTTTCTCATTTAATTCTCCAGCTTATTTTACATATGAAGAAACTGAGGCAAATAGAGGTAAGTGATTTTCCAAGGGTATCTGAAGTATTTGAAGCCAGATTTGAACTAAGGAAGATGAGTCTGGATTGTTCACAATTTGGATTTGACCCAAGTAAGCCTCCGAAGCTCTGAAATGTTAAGGCTGTGTGTTTCCTGATGGATACTTGCCATGAGAATGATGTGTCCCTACATTCTTTCTTCAGTGCCCAAAAGAAGGGAGGTGGCTAAAGGTAAGGATGTGTACCCACATGTTCCACTCTTCCCCTTTCCACCCCCAATCAGGAGTCTGGAATTCTGGGCTGATTCTGTGAGGAGGTTTTTCAGGGATGACTTTGTCTTTATTTCTGATTGGGCTGGGCAAGAAACTTGGTCTCTCTGCCCTAAGGGAAGCCTAAAATGGTGATTGAAATATCAATCGCTCAGGAAGGGCTCATTATATTAGCCTAATTATTCTCACATATCATATTCTCATACATGCATTTTCATACATGGCCAAAATATTCTCTTCCTGGTAGGCTAGGACCACAAAGGCTGATCTTGATGAGTTCCAGTTTGCCATGGAAAGGTTGGAATGGATAAACTGGAGGGCGTGGATCTCTGGAATACCAATCACAGGCTAAAAATAGATCAATGAGATTAAAAACACAAATGGCCTCCAGACCACTGCTGCCACACTCTCCTATTTGTTTGTAAGATGTAGGAAGAGCCAAAATGAAAACAAGTTGTAGTTACCTATAGTGGAGTGTTAAAAAAGCAGCCAGAGTAAAAACAGATGTCCCTTGGAACACTGTGTCTGAAGAATTTGGAAAATTGTGAGTTGTGGTCCACAGATGTGGCAATGGAAGGCCTGGTGGGAGGAGCAGCCCAAGACATTTTGAGACTTCCTGGGGCAGAGATGGCCCCTTCCTTTTGTTTCCTTCTCCCCTCCAGTCCTTATGTCTCTGGGTTTTAACGAACCTGAAAGTGTAATCCCATGCTGGTTACCTTCTCTCTTTCCTCCAGGCTATGTCCTCCCTGGTGGGGATGCCATTTTGGTGGCAATTTATCACTGGGAATTGAGACAGAATCTCACATCCAGCACTTGCTAACTTTGTAATCCTGAAAGTCCTTTAATCTTTCTCAGATTTTGTAAAATAAAGAGTTAGAACTCAAAGACTTCTAAGATTCTTTCCATTCTAAACAATGTTGAACTGATCATCCCTACTGGACAATTTCCTCCCTATCAGTTAAGGGAATTATTGGGGAAATCTTTAGGAACTATTTAGGAGTTTTAGAACTGGCCTAAGACTTTGGAAGCATGCAAGGATTAAGGCTTAGTATTTGTTTCTTTACTCAAAAAATATTTTTTAATCAGTAAGTCCCTGTGCCTGAGCTTCTTCATCTGTAAAATGGGGGCAGTAATAATATCTCCCTCCCAGGGATGTCATGACAATCAAATAAGATAACTTTCAAAAGGCTTTGCAAATCTTAAATACTGGCTATTACTATGATTAATAAATGTTTATTGGATCACATTGAAAGCTACCAGATGAACTGAAAGGGTGAGCTCCTTCCTTCCCTCTTACATTGGGAGTTCCAGGTTCTCTGTCTCCCTTCCAACTCCACCTTTTCCTCTCTCTTGGTCCAAATACAAAAATTCATTTTTTGAATGCCCTGGAAGCTGTCAGAGAGAGGCAGAAGGGGAAAAGGGTGTAGGGAGCACCATCCTAGTGGTAACCACCGAAGGAAAGGAACAAATCATGAGGATGGGGCACAAGGGAGCACTGATGCCAGAATTTGGCTCAGGAATCAGTGAAATCTAGGTCTTGAGGTGGGGTTCAGATATGATCAGGAAACTGAAAGATGAAACTCCTGGGGTGAGGGAGCCAAAAATTACCTTCACCACATTGGAGAAAAGGAGCAGGGATTTTGTGAAATTGGTACCTTAGTGATTCCCAGCCCTGAGAATGGATCCTTCCTACTCACCACTGGCTCTAGTTCCTTCGCCTGTGGGCATCTTTCCCTGGAGGACATCTGTATCATCTCAGCTCCCTCTAATGGCTAAAATATAGACTTCTTGTCTCTGACTTTTAAAACCTCCTTTTGGAATGCTCACCAAATTCTAGCTTCCAGTCTGAAAGGAACTCTAATTCTCTGAATATTCATTTAGAGAATAGAGGGGCAAGCTCATGTTACAAGTCTCCCCAATTCCTCTGCTTCACCTCCATGACTTTGGTGCCCCCAAGAAATCGATCTTCCACAACTTCATCCCTACAGTCTTATATTATAAAAATCACTTGACCTGTTAACAGAAAGGCAGTGTGACTCACTGGATAGAGCACTTTCTTGGAGGAGGGAACAGTGGAGTTAAGTCCTATCCATACTGGCTGGGTGATCTCTTAATATCTGGAGGCAACTAAGACAAATTTACAGAGACCGTGCTGACCTACATTGGTAAAGGGAACTTCCTCACCTGGGAGTTCCCTATCAGTGAAATCACAGGTCCAGTCCTGCCTTCCAGTAATAATACTTTATTCCACCACCAGAGTAAGAAGAGGGTCATGGAATCTATATATACATTTACTCCTATATACAGAGTAAAAAGACATGGTACTCCTAGAGCATGACAACTTAAGGATGTCTCATTGGCTTCCTAGAACAGCAGTCTGGGCCACAGCATGCTTGATATTCTCTAGAATGTAGGAACAATATATAATATTACTCCAGGTGGTAAGCTAAGGTCTGTATAGCCCATGAAAAAAACACTGGATATCTATAGGAAATGCTAAGGGAAAAGATCCAGTCTTTTTCCATTTATTAGAAAATGGCTCAACCTCAATTGATATCCCTGATATATCCCATCATGACCTTATTTTTCTCATAATATTACTCTAGCTGGTTAAGTTAAAGGCCTGTTGTAGCCCATAAGACACTGGATATCTATAAAAGATGCTAAGGAAAAAGTAAATTCAATCTTTTTCCATTTATTAGAAAATGGCTCAACCCTAGTTGATATCCCTATGACATATTCCATCATGACCCCACTATTCTCATAACATTACTCTAGCTAGCAAGCTAAGGGCCTGTTGTAACCCATGAAATACTGAATGTCTATAGGATATGCTAAAGAAAAAGTAAATTCAACCTTTTTCCATTTATTAGAAAACAGCTCAACCTCAATTGATATCCCATCATGACCTCATTTTTCTCATATTAATCTAGCTGTTAAGGGTCTATTTCAGTCCATGAAATACTAGATATCTGTAGGATACTAAAGAAGTAGATCCAATCTTTTTCCATTTATTAGAAAATGGCTCAACCCCAGCTGATATCCCTGATATATCCCATCATAACCCCACTATTTTCATAACATTACTCTAGCTAGCAAGCTAACAGCTCTTTGTAGCCCATAAAATCCTGGATATCTATAGGATATGCTAAGGAAAAAGTAGATCTGATCTTTTCCCATTTATTAGAAAATGGCTCAACCCCCGATGATATCCCTGATATATTCCCATCATGATACTTCTCACAACAACTGAAGTTCCAAGTCTTTATATCCTTTATTAATGACCCTTCAGACATGGTTTTTCTAATTATGACAAGCATTAGGGGACAAGAGCATATGAGATGGGAAATAAAGCAGTAGCTGGGGGCAGGAAACCATTAGCAGGAAATAGTTTCTTACATGTTTATTTGGGCCCTACAAACACAAACAACAAATCCATTTTTGGTCTGATGAATTAATTCTTTATTATAGATTGAGACCAAATTCTTCTATGCATAAAGAATCTTTTTTTTTTAAACAAGTTGAGTAAATTCACCTGTTAAACATCAACTCTCAACCTTTCCCGCCCCTTCCATTCTGATTCCCCCACGCTTGATATCTATATCTCAGGGTCCATTTGTAAACAGTGAGGGCTGCCAGTCTTCTACAAGGCAGGTAGGAAGGGGAGACCCTAAAGGGGTCTCTATTCCCAGCTACCTGCCCAGTCAGAGCCTCCCCATCTCCCGCCCCAGCCGACTGTCCAGGACTTGGAGCTGCCTGAGGAAACCCGAGTTTGGGCAAATATCTCGGTGGGTTTGCACCTTCTGAATGGCCTCCACCAGGGTCATATTTTCACAGATCATAAGGTATGCCAGGACAAGTGTGGCAGACCGGCTGACTCCCATGGCACAGTGCACAAATATGCGGCCTGAAAGTAGAGACAAAAGACAAGTTTTGAACAAGCCATAATCATAAAAGAAATACAAGAGATGAATGCTCAGTTTATATGGTCCCTTTCAGCTCCCCTAGAAATTAGAGGCAAAAATGTTAACTACATGGCCCCATTCAGATCCCCTCAAAATTAAAGGCAAAAATGTTAACCAAACGGCCCCATTCAGATCCCCTAGAAATTAGAGGCAAAAATGTTAACTAAGGTGGGTAACTGGAACTTTGCCCTCAGTCACTGAAATATAAAGGATGCTAACCCCTAATGTCAGTCAGAGACTACAAATAGTCTTCATGTCCAGACTCCATTCCCTTTTCTTCCAACACTTCTAAGGAACTGGGGAAAATCTGAGAAAAGCTCCCGGTCCTTCTGCTTGGGAAGGCTCAGGCCCTGAGAGAACTGGCCAGTGCTTACTAAGTAGGACCTTTCTCCTTGCTCAGTCCATCATCTCCAGAGTCTGGTGTCCAGTAAAGAGTAGAAATTGAGACTGCCTGACCATGAATAGTCCCAACAAGACATGGAAGGTCAAAAGTAGAAAGCTAAGAAGAGTTCTGTCCACTGGGTTGCAGTGGAAGTCTGCCCCAGTCTTGAGTTTGCCTGTTCCTGAGCAGCTATCATTCTCTCAGGTATGAATGGGCAGCCCCAGGGTTAACCTTGAGGTAGAGTGAATTCTGATAGTCAGCTAAGGTCAGAACAGGTGATTTAAGGGGAAGAGATGATTCTCTTATAAACAGAACCCAGAGAGTTTCCTCATCTGCAATGATGTGGAAATGATCTCTGGGTTCCTTTCTAGCTCCAAATCTGTGATCTGGTGGAGGACAAAGAATTATGATCATATTGTTGTTTAGGTGTTCCTTATGTCAGACTTTTTGTGATTTCACAGAACACAGCACATCAAATCCTTCCACCTTTATTTCTTGGTGTGCATCCAAGTTCATTTTGTTTCCATAATACCATCTATATATCTCATCCTCTGCTATCCCCTTTTCCTTTTCCTTTTGATCTTTTCCAACATCAGGGTCTTTGCTAATGAATGCCATCTTCTCATTAGATGGCCAAAATATTTAAGCTGCAGGTTCAGTATTTGACCTTCCAATGAATAGCCTGAATTACTTGCCTTAAATATTGACTGATTTAGATTGCTTGCTATCTTTGGGAGGGAGCGAGAAAAATTTGGAACACAAAAATTTTGTAAAGATGAATGAACGTTGAAAATGATCTTGCATGTATTCAGAAAAGTAAAAAACTATTTAATTAAAAAAAACATATTTGATCTCTTTGCTATCCAAGAGACTCTCAAAAGTCTTCTTTAGCACCACAATTAGAAAATATCAGTTGTGTGGGAATCAGCTTTCCTTAGAGTACAGTTTTTACAGCCATACACTGCTACTGGATAAACCATTGCTTTGACTAAATGGACCTTTTGTCAGCAGGTCACTGTCTCTGCTTTTTAGTGTGCTATTCAGATTTGCCTTTCAAGGAACAAGTGTCCTTTAATTTTATGGCTTGCAGTCACTTCTGCAAGGATCTTTGAGCCCAAGAATATAACATCTGACAGTGTTTCCATTTCTTCTCCTGCTGTTTGCCGGGAAGTTCTGGGACCAGTGGCCAAGATCTTATTTTTTTGCATACTAAGCTTCAAACCAGCTTTTTTGCTCTGCTCTTTCACCCTCATCAAGAGGCTTCTTAATTCCTCTTCATTTTCTATCAATCAGAATAGTATCTGTGTATCTGAGATTGTAGATATTTCTACCAACAACCTTAATTCCAGCTTTTGATTTATCTAGCCTATTTCACATAATATGCTCTGCATATAAGTTATAAATAAAGTAAAAATAGAGTGTCTTATTGTTCTTTCCCAATCTTAAACCAACCAGTTGTTTATTTTGGGTTCCAACTTTTGCTTCTTGACCTGTACTGGGGTTAGTCAGGAGAAAAGTAAGATGATCCAGTGTTCCCATCTCTTTGAGAACTTGACAGATTTTGTTGTGATCCAGATAGTTGAAGGCTTTAATGTAGTCGATGTAGCAGAAATAGATTTTTTTCTGTATCTTCCTTGCTTTTTCCACAATCCAGTGAATATTGACAGTTTGGTCTCTAATTCTTCAGACTCTTCAAAAACCAACCTCCTGTTCTGGCAATTTTTGGTTCACATATTGCAAAGTCTGGCTTGTAGAATCTTAATCAAAACCTTGCTGGTTTGTGAAATAAGCACAATTGTTCAGTAATTCTTTACCATTGCTCTTCTTTAGGATTGGGATACAAACTGATCTTTTCTAATCCAGTGGCCACTTTTCCAAATTTTCTGGCATGTTGAATGCAGCATTTTAGCAGCAACATCTTTTGGGTTTTAAACAATTTGACTCCACTAGTGTTATTGTTAAAAATGTTTCCTAAGACCCATTTGACTTCATTCTCCAGGATGTATGGCTCTAGATCAGTAAACATGGTTTTTGGTGAAAAATCCTTTTGTATTTCTTGCCACCTCTTCTTCTGTTAAATCCCTACCATTTTTTAATTTGATCATGTCCATTTTTGCATGAAACTCTCCCTTGATATCTCAAATTTTCTCTTTCCCATTCTATTGTTTTTTTTCTTTTTCTTTGCATTGTTCATTTAAGAAAAGTTTCTTATCTCTTCTTGTCTGCACAACATAGGTTATAGTTTCATTGAGCTATGCAAGCCCCTCTACTATTACAAGGTAATGATTGGGGAAGTCGAGGTAGGGAGAAAGAAGTGTATGATCTTGGGCAAACTGTCCTGATCCCAGTAGTTAAGCATCTGGAGCTGGTCACCTCAGAAGTCATCATTGCCCTCACTTTAAAGATGAAGAAATTTAGACCCTGAGAGGTTAAGTGAATCATTTGAAATCTCACAAATAGTAAATATCTGAAGTGAGATTTGAATTTACGTCCTCTGATGTCAAATACAGAGTTTTTAACGATTGTCCCTGTTGTTCCTAAGGAAATCTGAACAGCTGGCATTTAAAAAATAATAAAACCCTGAAATTCAAATATGGATAATTAGTCTATAGCACATGCCCATCCTTTTACCCTTGGGCTGCCCTTTTGTGAATGAATCCTTTTCTTTTTCAGAGTTGCCCATGATGTCCATTATAACTTGATGGTCACCTGTGTGCAGATACGTGGAGAGAGATATACAAAGTACATATCTCCCAACCTTGTCCCTTACAGGGATGGCCTTTCCAACTGAACAAGGTCCTACTGAGACCAAAAGACCCTTAATGTGGAACTGGCCCCCCATGCTAATTACATCATCTGGTATCCCAGTTGTTCACCAACCTTTCCCCCAGAGACTTCTCAGGAAACCCAACTGTTGTCTAGTGCATAAGGGCCAGATAACTTATACTATGGCCTTTATAATTCAGCAACAGTTTTCTCTTAATGACTCACTGACCCTAGTAAAAGCTCTAGACAAAGCTTCTGGGGACTAGATCATTGTCACCTGTTCCAGCTGGGCAGGGAGAAGTACAGGAGACATAGAGGAGAACAACTTTAGGGATGCTTGCTCTCTTATTTCCTGATTAAATACCTCCTAAATGCAGATTTCACCTTAGTAATATGAATATATCTAGGGGAGATAAAAGCAAGAACTTCTAAAAACCCATTCTAGGGAAGGTCATTTTTACTTCTCACTCGAGGGAGCCTCAATTTCCCGATCCCCAAAATAGGAATATTTTTTATTCACTAGGCAGCAGTATATAATGGGTAGAACTGCAGGTTTAGAGTCAGAAAGACTTGTTGCCTCTGACACATCCTGTTGGGAGATTCTGGGCAAAATCACTTATTAATTTTCAGTGACCCAAGAAACTTTTTCAAAGTGTAAATTGTACAACAGGCACTAATTCACTTTAGCAGAGGGACTTGACTTACCAACAGTGGCACTATGGAAAGAGCTCTGACTTTGGAGTCAGAAAACCTGGTTCACATCCTATTTTGGACACTACCTGTATGACCCTGGGGAGCAATCATTGAGTGTCCTCCATTTTCTTCCCATCTGTAAAATGAGACACCTGATGGCCTTTTAGGTCTCTGCCACTCTGAATACAGGTCCCTCTGATACGGTGTAGGGCAAATGATTCTGGATCTCAATTCCCTCAAATGAAAAGTGAGGCAGCTAGTGGGAGTCTGAGGCAATGGTAAAACCAGTGATTTGGAGTCAGAGGACTTGAGTTCAGACTTTCTACTTGCATGGGGCTGGGCAAGTCAAGTAAGACAGGTGAGCTGTCCACAGAAGGGATTTGATCAGATGATTTAGGGGCCCATTGCAGCTCTGAGTCTATAATCCTCTGCCTAATCCTTCCCAAATGATAGATTACACAGTATTTGTGCTTTTCTGGGATGGAGAGCAGGGAGGGGAAGATGGCTGAATCTCTGAGAAGTTTGCCCACTCACCTGGCCCTCTCAGAATGGACCCCTCTGGCTCTTCTGGAAGTGTCTGACTCCTAATCTTGAGAGCCATTGTCCAGTCGGCTCCTGGGTCCCTCCCTCAATTTCTTCCACCCCTCTCTGAAACTTATCACCACCACCAGAAAACAACAAGGAAGAAGAGAAAAAGGAGAAGGAGAAGAAAGAGGAGGAAGAGAAAAAGAGAAGGAATACAAAGAATAGGAGGAAGGAGAGGAGAAGAGGAAAAAGAATAAAAGGAGGAAGAAGAGGAGGAAGAGAGGAAGAGGAGAATAAAGAGGAGAAAAAAGAAGAGTAAGAATAGTAAGAGGAAAAAGAGAAAGAAGTGTAGGAACAAGTGGAAAAGGAAGAAGGAAAGGAAGAGAAGAAATAAGAGAAGGAAGAGGAGAGGAGAACAAGAAAAAATGGGAGATGGTAGAAGAAAAGGAAGAGATGATGAAGAGAAGGAGTTGAAGGAAGAAAAGAAGAAGAGAAGGAAGAGGAGAAAGAAGAGAACAGGAAGAAGAGAAGGAAGAGGAAGAATGAAAGGATGAAGTGGAAGAGGAGGAGGTAGAGGAGAGAAAGAGGAGAAGGAAGAAAAGGAAGAGAAGGAATAAGAGGAGGAAAAAGTAGGAGATAGTGGAAGGTAAGGAAGAGAAGGAGGAGAAGGAAGAGGAGAAGAAAGAGAATGACTAGGAGGAGGAAAAAAGTAGAAGATAGTTGGAGAGAAGGAAGAGATGATGAAGAGAAGGAATTGAAGGAAGAAGAGAAGGAGAAGGAAGAGGAGAAGAAGAGAAGAAGGAAGAGGAGGAAGTGGAAGAGGAAGAGGAAAAGAAGAAAAAGGGGAGAAAGACGAGCAGGGGAGGAGGGGGAGGTTCACCTTGATTGCTGAGAGCAGTTCTTATGTATCTCGCTGCAGGCAGGAAGTAAATGCTGAGGTCGAAGAAGGGGTTGTCATCGGCCTCGATGCCATAGTATTCCACGGGCATCCCTCGGTAGAACTTGGCGCCCGTGTCGACGTGGAACCTGCCAGCCGCCACATTCACGATGTGGGTGATCCCCAGCTGACAAAGCTTACTCTTGTCCCGGGCTGCGTATCTGGAGGGTGCACAAGGAGGCAGAGCCATGGGGCTCCTGCTGGCAGCCTGGCAGGGTCTGCCAGGGGCCCTGGGCAGGGAGCCCCATCAGGGCAGGGAGAGGACAGGCTGCTGGATGTGGGCCCACCCCATCAGGGCTTTTGACCTGACTCTGAACAGTTGCTGCCAAAGCAGCCAAGAGAGCATCATTTAGTAGTGAGCCGGCTCCATATCTCATTCATTCAGGGAGATATGGGCTATTGTGACCCCATTTTGCAGCTGAGTTAATTGAGGCAGGCAGAAGTTACACGATTTGCCCAGAGCCACCCACCACTAAGTGTCTGGGGCTGTATCTGAGCCCAGGTGTGGAGCTCTATCCATTGGTCACCTAGCCACCTAGGTAAGCCAGTTAAGTGCCCGGAGGCTCAGTTTCAGCATCTGTAAAATGGGATGGGGACTAGATGTGTGATTTCATAGTAGAAGCTAAGGCAATTCTAGCCATGCAGATTGCCACCTTCCCCTTGTCTTGGAGGGTTGCTTAGGGCCTGACACAGGTGATGTGACAGTACCTGAACCAGGTCTTTCTGGCTCCGGAGCCTGCCCTCTCTACACTACACCAAGGGAATAATAAACTCATTTTTGTGTCTGATAGCTCCAGCACCTAAACTAGCTTATCTATCTGGCCTTCACACCCGGCATCAAAGGGTCTCTGGATTCAGACCAGCCCCCTGTAGGGGGTCCCTGGCCTAAGGGCAGGGGATTATCAGGGTGAATCAGCCTGGAGAATTCGTCCAAATGGAGCTTTTACTTCACTCTCTCAGGTGTTTTCCCTCATTTTCCCTCTCCTACTAGGGAGCTGGGCAGCCTCCCTGAGAAGCCCCCTGCCCACTGTGGCTTCCTCAGGGTGTTGGGGAGCCATGTCCCCCACTTTACTTTCTCAGGTGTTTTCCCTCATTCTTCCCTCTCCTATCAGGGAGCTGGGCCTTCCGACCATGAAGAAGCCTCCCTGAGAAGCCCCCTGCCCACTGTGGCTTCCTCAGGAGTGTTAGAAGCCATGTCCCCCACTTTACTCTCTTGGGCATTTTCCCTCATTTTTCCCTCTCCTACTAGGGAGCTGAGCAGCCTCCCTGAGAAGCCCCCTACCCATCCCGGCTTCCTCAGGGGTGGAGCCCCCTCCCCTCATGGTTAAGTTGGGGAAGGCTTACGCGTCTCCCAGGTAGAGGTTGGGCCAGACCTCATTGATGTGGCTCATTGAGGAAGCCCTTCGAATCCACAGCAGCCGCTGCAAGTAGGCCAAAGTGGGTGTCTGGTAGGGGACAAGATTCTGGGTGCTAACTCGGGTTGCCCCATGGATCTTGGGCCTCCGCAGGTCCTGTCTCTGCAGTGAATCCATCCTGGAAAACAGGGGAGGGCATCCCATTGCTGTCCTTGTGGTGTCCCTGGGTAAGGGAGGAGGGAAGGGGGAGGGAAGGGGGGAGGAGGAATGAGTCCCAGAATCCAGGAAAAGTGTCTCGTGGCTTTTGTATCATTTTATAGAGGGAGGGAGACACAACTGTCTCTCCTAGCTGTGAAGGAATGAATGATGAGAGACATCTATGCTCTCCTCTAAGCAACCACAGGAAGGAACTTGGGGGGGGGAACTCTGGGGACTCTGGAAAGAAGGGGGCCAGGGAGGCCAAAGAACTGGGGGAGAAAGGGTCAGATGCCCCTCCGCCGGCTCTCCCGGCCAGCCCAACAAGGAGCTGGGAGTGACCTGCGAATGGCTCCCCAATGTCAGGGTCCAGGGGAAATAGCTCTGGCTGAGAAGCTGAAGCCCCTCGTGTCCCAGGTGCTCCTCCAGGAACTGGAGGGATCATTGAGGTCATCACCAAGGACCCTCAGAGCTGGCTCAGTGTCCCGAGGGGGTCCAGATTAGAGTTCAGCTTCATAGCTGTGTTTTCCGGGGGTAAATGACAATTTCTCTGGTCTCCATGAGGGAGGGAGGAGTCACAAGTGACCCCTGCAGGTTTTACAGCATCCCTTGCTCCCTACTCCCCGGGCTCTGTTTGTGTTTCAAGGAAAGCTAAATCTCCACTCATTTTCTCCTACACTAGCATCTTGCTGCAGGTCAAGCCTCCCAGCTGATATACTTCCCAGCAAAACTCAGTTCTTTCTTTAAAAAAAAAATGGGGGGCAGCTGGGGGGGGGCAGTGGATAGAGCATCAGGCCTGAAGTCAGGAGGACCTGAGTTCAAAATCTGGCCTCAGACACTTAACATTCCCTAGCTGTGTGACCCTGGGCAAGTCACTTAACCTCAATTGCCTCAGGAAAAAAAATTAACAGTATTTTTTTTCAATCACATATAGTTTTTGACATTTATCTCTACAACTAATTTTCTTTCCCCAACAAAATAAATAAGTCCCTCTTCCTAACCAACTTCCTTCTCCCAAACACCCTGAGTATCTGAGAGAAATGAACTAACTCTGAGACTCAGTTGTTCCCCTTCATTTCAGTTACTGAACATGCCCCACATGACACCCTCCCCTCTTGAAAATGCTGTAATTCTATGATTTTTGAATTATTACTATGGAATATAAACTGTCCTTAGTTAATTGCTTGTTAACTAAACTTCAAAGTATTTTTTAAAGGACTACCTACCATTCAAGAAAAACAGGCTATAATCTTCCTTTGTAACTTTTATACCACGGCCTGATTAGGAAATAAGCCAGAACTGGGTTCAAGGGAACAATTTGGAAATTAAGGGTGTATGTAATTTGTTATTTATAGGAAAGTGTACCAGGCACTCCCCCAAGTAACTCTGCTGCTTCCAGAGAGGGATGATGCCTTAAGGCTGTTGTTCAAAGCCTTTATGACAACTACCAACTGAGGGAATAGGAAGACTCAAGAGTTGGGAGAAAGGGCTCTAAAAGAAAATGATGTGATTTCACAATTTTTAACAAGAACCAATTTTACCTGGGCCAGGTGCACCACCACATGTTGGGTATAAGCCAGGCTGGAAGAATTCAGTAAACATGGAAGGCTCGCTGTCTCCTGAGCTTCTTTTCATAGTACATAGCGGATACAGTACTTGCATGTATGTCTCTAGGTCCCAGGGAACACCTGGCCTGGGTGTAGGGGGTAGGCGAGGGGATCCAAGTCCTTCTCACAATTTTCCCAGGTAAGGTTGGGGAACCAGTAATGTTCTTGAGACACTCACAAGAGGCTGAAGCAGCTGACTCCTACAAACTTAAATGACTTCTACCTAGAGCAGGGACAATAATGTCCTATACTATTCTCTGCCAACTGGGCTATACCCAAGAGTGTAGCTGATGGAACCAGGTTCCTCTCCCAGCATCAGGAGTTCTTTGCTGACCCTGCCCCTGGGACTCCTGGTTAAAATGGCCATTAACCCCCCCACCTACCCCTCAATTCCCCATTTAGACCCTCACCTCTGGTGGCAGTGAACCTTCCCATCTCGTTGAAGAAAGGTTATGTAGATAGCCTTAACTTTCCTCCCCTCCTCCTGAGTTACAGAACTATCATTTTGGGGTGGCAGGCACAAAAATGGAGAGACTGGCTGTCTGTATGTGGATTATATAGAACAGGACTTCTTAAACTTTTCCCACTCGTGACCCCTTTTCACTGGAGAAATTTTTACATTACCCAGGTATATAAAAAAAAGTCTACAAATCACAGTAAGTCATAATTTCACAACACCACGTTCAGTTATGAGACTCCATCTGGGGTCACGAGCCATAGTTTAAGAAGCTGGGGTGTAGAGAGGAAATCCCTGGGAAGCTGGAGCTGATACAATCATGTACATCGGGGTCTGGTGTCCGTCTGACTCTGACCCCCCATGGTGCACATCATCATTAGACCATGGGGGATGGAGGTGGTGCCTTCTTTCTCAGGGCACCCCCATATCCAGGGGTGTCAGTGGGGGACAGCAGAAGGGGGAATATCCTTCCCATTGGCGGGGTAAAGGCCTAGAATATAAGCTTGAGAATTGACAGCAGGGGTGAAGAGACACCTGTAGAACCTGAGTGACCTGTCCAAACTCTCACAGCAGGAATAATTGTCGACCCAGAGTGTCGAACTCTTAGGAACCCCTAACTATGGGCTTCTGAAGATTTCCCAGACTCCAATCGGGACTAAACTCAAGCCCAAGGAAGGACTGCCTGATGCTGGAGGAGGCCTCCAACTCTTCCCCAGTAATGGGCATCTTACCTATAGGTAACCCCACCTACCTAGAGCATGATCTAGGGCTTGAGTCTGGAGGCTCTGGGGGCCAGGGCAGTGCTGGACTCAACAGTAGGGATCGGAACAGGGGCTGAGGTTCCATCCCAGAACACAGATACTGTGAAGCGTCTAGAGTTCCAGCTGCTCTACCTGGAAGGGCCTGGGGGGAGGGGGTGGCCAAGTGAGCTACCCCTGCCCAGGAGAGGGCTGCAGCTCCATCCAGATGACTTCAGGCAGATGGTAGAGTAAGCGGCCCAGGAGAAGGGGTGGCAGTGGGTACCATCTGCCCATGAGGGGGTAGCCAGAGACCGGCCCCACCAATCGGCCCCCAGGACTGTTTCCTCCTTGATTCTGGCTGCTCCCCAGAAGCTCTCGGCCCTACATCCAGACCCCCTCGGTCTTCCTGGTCCAGTTTCCAAAGAAAGACCGGGTCCCACCCAACTCTTCCTCTGCCATCCCTTTCTGGGCCTCCCAGAATCAAACATAGGGCAAGACTACCCTCCCGTGGCCAACCCCATGCTCTGCAGCCCGACCGCCTGCAAGGTGGATGAGCAGCCCCAAGATCCCGGACCCCAGAAGACCTTTCAGCAATTACAAGAACCTTTCTGCCCCGTAGCCCTCCCCTGAGCCAACGACTGGGCACCTGCCCCTGCAGGAAGGACTACTGAGCTAAGAGATCCTGGGCAGCTTCGCAATCTCACCAGAGAAATCATTTTAAGGGAATCAGAGGTTTAAAATGATCTGTCTGATCAGGGCCAGCATCTGCAAAATGCAGGGCTTGGACTCGAGGGCTCCTGATGTTACTGGTCCAAGATCCTTAATTCTGAGCTCCACAGCTCCTTTCAGCTCTACCTCAGGGATCCTTCTTGGGGATCCCCCTGAGCAGGACTATTGTTTCTGCCTCAGCACCAGGGGCAGGGATGGAATGGGAGAAGGGACGAGGATATCAGGGGAATCCTTACTCTTTCAGGGGATACTCCCCACTCCACCCCGTTGGGACTGAGGCCTTGGATTTCCTGGGACAGTAAAGGACAGAGGCAGACCTTGTCACGGCTCTGAGGTGCCGGTCCCGACTAAGATCCGGTCCAAGTCATCTCTCCTGGGATTTTTGTTTTGGAGGAACTGCAAGGCAGGGATTTGTGCTTATAGGAATAATCCAGTCTAGCCCAGGAAAGGTATAAAATTATAAAGAGCTCTGCAAGGGAAAATTTATTCTGAGGTTCTTACCCTGGGATCTGTGAATTTGGTTTTTTTAAAAATAGTTTGGTAAGTATTTAAACCTATGGATAAATATTATAATCCCATGCATCTTATTTTATGCATTTAAAAATATTCTGAGGACTCCACAGACTTCAAAAGATCCTGCCAAAGCACTCCAGGAAACAAGGTGAAGAACCCTTGACACTGAAGAAGATGAAATAATGAAGTCTCTTTCAACCTTCTTTCTCACTGTCCCGCATCCAGGCAGCCCTGGCAGCTGGGAGGTCCATTCTTCTCTGACCTCCATCTTTCATCTTCCCTCTCTGACCCCTAAAAGTCTGAGAAGAGAGGAGCCATCCATTCTTAACTTTGCCCAGGGTCATTCAGCTAATAAGTTGTAGGTCTCGGCTCTTCCAAGTCCCACGTTTGGAAGATGGAAGGCGTCTCAGTGGTCGTGTACTTGGGTTGAGGAAGGGGCAGGGGGCCTGGGCTGGTGACTGGCAAAGGGAGCTCCAAGGAACTCAGTCTCAGGGAGTCACCTGGTACATGCCCAGGGCCACATGGTCAGCCCGGCTTCGAGTCCAGCTCTAGCCGATACGCTCTGAGAGCCTCCCCACATTTCACAGATGAAGAGACTGAGGGGCAGGGAGTCTAAATAATGAAAGGTAGTAAGGGCCAGAGTTAGGGTTGGATCCCACCCTTCTGCCATAGTGGCCCCTAACCATTACACCACCCTGCCAGTTGCCATTAAGCGTTCCTTTACCAACTCTTTATCACTACACAGTGTCTCTGTCGAGGGGAGGAGGGTCCCATTGCCGCGGGGCTCCCTCTGCAATTCTGGGCGTCTTTCTTGACCGCCGGTTTTCCTGTGTCTGAGTCCCACCTGTTTGTCCCTCTGTCTCCGAGGGTGGGTCACTGGCCCTACGTCTCCCATGTGCCCCCGAGCTTTGCCACCGAGGAGCCACTTCCTTGCCCACGAATGGGGTGAGGAGGGGGCGGCACTCACCTGTAGAGAGACCTAGCCTGGTTCCAGCCGCCGGCTATCACTCCCAATAGGCAGGCTCCCAGCTGCCTGTCTCTGCTCTGTTGAAGCTGCTTCTATTTTGGATTTGTGTTTAATTATAAACCATGATCTGCTTCCCCCCTTCCGCCCTCCTCTTCTTACTACCCACCCTACCCGGGGCCATCAGTCCTGCTCACTCCTGGGAGGGGAAGGTGCCGAGACGGTGGCATGGCAAGGGCATGAGACAGAGCCCAGGCTGGCAGCCTGGCACCTGCCACCCGCCTCCACCCCTGACCATCCTCAGAACTCTGCATGCTGGGTCAATGATTGTTGGGAGTGGGGCAGGAGGAATAGCAGGAGAAGGCTGGGAGCCCCTAATCCCTGGCCACGGGGATTTAAAAGTGTGTGGGTATCCTTTTCAACCTTTATTCTTGGATAGAAATAGAAGGCAAAATGGAAGGCAGCTGATGATGGTCTGGTCCCACTTCAGATGGAGAAAGGAAGGGACACGGGCTTGCTTTAGGCCACCTGTTCTTCACCACCTGGGTGTCCAGCCATCCCTGGACTACATCCCCTTTCCCTGACCCCAAGCCCTTGGCTGTATCAGAGGCTCAGCCAAGCTAAGAAAGGGCTGGATAGAGGAAAGCTCAAGTGTGATTTAAGTGAGAGAATTTGGGGAAGCACTTAGTAGGGCCCACCACACAGTAGGTGCTGTATAAATTCTTATTATGCTTTCCCTCTTCACAGAGTTGACCAAATTCATCCGTAATATGCCGGACCCCAGGGCAGAGTAGTGAGGCGTCTGGGAGGACTACGCCAGGAAATGAAATCCAGTTCCTTGGCCAATGCCTGCAGAAGCTAAGTGTCCCTCTGATGCCCATAATTCCATCCAGATAGAGGAGGGGCCACTGCCTACAGCGCAAAGTTCAGAGAAGGGGCTCTTAGGAAGGGCTGTACAGAACTGCAAACTTCCTGGGCCCTGGACAGGTCCGAACCTGCTCAGAGGGAGGTCCCCCTGGAAAATGCCTAGAGAACTTGGCAAAGTTCTCCCCCGCCACCTCACAGTGTCCCCCAACTTCAGCCTTGGGCCCAGTTCTAAGCGAGTGTAGGAACGACTTCCAGTCCTTCCAATCCCTTCCTGAGGGAGGGTAAGACCATTGGCAGAGCCTCTGAACCTTGTGAGATGCTGTTTTGGTTTTTAAAAATGGCCTTTTTATTTTCTGTGCAAAGTGGCGGCTGGTGTCAGAGTCTCCCTGCTCCCTTTATGCCGCTGCTGGCTAAGCTGGAGGTCCAGGTCTCGCAGCTGGGACAGGAACCCCCGATTGGGGCAGATGTTCCGATGGACACTTACTGTCCTCAGAGCTTCCACCAGGGTCAGCTGCTTCCGGAGCATCAGGAAGGCAAGGACCAGGGTGGCAGAGCGGCTGAGCCCCATGGCACAGTGGACAAGCACCTTCCCTGGAAAGAATCAGGGGAGCAAAGACTTAAGAGGCCATCAAGTGCAACTGAAGACAAGGGAGATGCATCTATAAGCATCTAGGACTGGATTTGAACTCAGGTTTCCTTGATTCAATAAACCATGCCATGAGTATGGGGAATTGAGAGCAGCCTCAAGTGGGTATAAGAGGAAGGACTGAAAGAAGAATCCCTGTTCCATTTTATAGACTGGGGACCTGCAGCCCAATGTAACAGAAAATCAGGGGCCACCAGGGGTCTTAAACCCCACCAGACCCCAGGCCTTGGGACCCTAGAACTCTAGACCGGCTCCTGCTCTCAATTATCTTTGCCTGATCCTGATAATGGGGGGGGGGGGTTTGAGCCAAAGAGAGCATCCCTCCCACTGGCCTGCCCGCTCACCGCCTGGAGTCTCCAGTGCTCCCTGGATGAAATTTGCTGCTTCATGGAAAAAGGCACTGAGATCAAAGGCCGGGTCATCAAAAGCCTGTATCCCATGGTAGGTCACAGGTAAGTGACAATAGTAACTGGATCCCGTAGACACACCCAGCACCCCATGGGTAGCGTTGAGGATATGAGTGATTCTTTGGTTCTGCAGCATTGTGAGATTCCTGGCAGCCCACCTGTGGTGGGGAAGGACACCCAAGACACATGAAGTTGCTAGGAGGTCAGATGGCAATGGGCCTCCAATAACTGGGCACCTGATCGAAGCCCAAGAGTCCCCAACCCTAATTCCTGCCCTAACCCACATCTCAAACAGAAACCTCTTAATCATAATCAAAACCCGAAAACACCCTTCCCGAGCCCCCAAACTCTGGGCTCCACCCCAGTAATCCAGCCCTCATGCTCCAGTGCCGTGTCTCTAGGGATCAGGATGGGGTGGACACATCCAGCTAGTTTAATATTCTCTCCCCTATGACTTCTCCAGGGGCAGCCCCAGATCCCAAGTTTGGGTCCTAGAACATATGATTTGGGGAAAGATAGGAGATCAGGGCAGAGACAGGAGGGACTGAGAAAGAACGGGGAGAGATATCTTACAAATCTCCCACATAGATGTTGGGCCAGACTTCATCCATGTGGTTCCCAGGCCCTCTTTGAGTCCAGAGGAGTCGCTGCAGCTCATCTACTTCTGGTGTTTTATCTCTGACCTTGTGAAACATCTTCCCACCTGCCTGACCCCCAGTGGGGAATGCTCTTGTTAGGATGGAGTCCAAAAGAACCTTGAAGTAAGTGAATGATAAGTTCAGTGAAAAAGTTGTTGGGGGTTCCTGCTTTCCCTAGGGAAATGCTAGCCTACTTCCATGAGAGTGTGGATGGTGCCGGGGGAGGGACATTGAGGGGACAACTTGAGTCCCCTCCTTGAAGTTCTCATTTCTGGGTTGTGGGACTTAAGTGGGCTGACAGTGGACCAAGGATCCCTAATTTCCCCAAAGATGTATCGTCACAAAGCAGGAAGGGTTCCTAATTCTTTGAATCCTCAGAACTCTTTCTTTGGCTCCAGATGCTCTACTTTCTTCCACCTTTCTTCTCTTTCTGTTTTTTTCCCCTCTTTCATCTTCCCTTCTCTCTTCCTATCTTTCACTTGTAGAATAGACTCATTCTGAAATTTCTTTTTCATCCAAAAAGTCATTTTAGCCACTGACCCATTCTCCACCAAGGGACCCAAAGATTTAGCTCTCTGAGAAGTATTCCAGACTACCTTCCTATCTGGAGTCCTAAATGGGAACAAGGGGAAAATAAACTTAAACTCCTTCCTTTCATTTAAGGGGCAGAACACTGTGAGTATAAAATATTACATTAGGCTGTCAACCACAGTCAATATATATTGGTTTGTTTGGTTAAACTTTATGTTTTGATTTTATAAGGGTAGAAAAAAGGAGAGAAGCATATTCAGAAATGTGATATAAAAGCCAGTCTTATTTATAGGTCACCCACCTCTAGTAACTCTTTTTTTTTAATGGAAAGAAAAAAGAGTTGAAGTTACAAAATAGCCATTTGACTTTCTATTTAGTCATCCTGGCTCTTATTACCAAAGTCCAATTGGACTTAGTCATAACCCAAAGAAAAGCCCAGGGAAAAGAATACTAGGGAGACTATTTCAGCAACTCAGCCTCTCCTTCCTGACTTCCCTGATTATTTGATTAATTGATTAACTTCCAGCACAGTCAGGGAGGAGTCAGTTTCTAATTCATTTTACAGAAAGAAAGGGATTTAGTACATGGTATGATAAAAAGAGGTTTATACTAGAAGTCAAGAACATGAGTTCTAAATCTAGCTTTTCCCTCTACTGTCTGAGTGGCTTCCTGCAAACTTCTGGTCTTCAGCTTTCTCTTTTGTGAAAAGATGGGATTGAATTTAATGACCTCTAAAGAAAGTCGATTCTTTGTCTAGGTGACTTCCTCTTAGCCACCCAGAGATCATAGAATCACAAAATTTGGGGGTTGGAAGGAAAGCTATTAACCATGTATTATAGCCCCAACATGAACTATAACTTAGACCAATAGTCATTTAGCTTCCTCTAGAAGGTCTACAAGGAGGGAAAAACCTATTACCTCCAGAAGCTCTTTATTCCAGCTTGGAAGAGCTTTCATTGTTAGGCAATTCTGAGATCAAACCTAAATTGGTTTCTTGCCCTTTGGGGACAAAATAAATCTAGTTCTTCCTTCCCAAAATAGGTCTGTAAACATTTGAAAGTACATACCATGTTCTTAAGTCTTCTGTTCTCCAGGATAAATGTCCCTCTTTAAAGATGGCACAGATTCAATCCTTTTTGCCATGCTTGGTTGCCATGATTAACTATTCATGATTAACAAACTCTGACTTACCAAGGATCTTCTTAAAGCATGGCATCCAGAACTGAACATAATATAATAGATGGTGACTGATAAGAGCAAGATACAAAGGCATTATCATTCCCCTATTCCTGGAAGTTTAACACAACCCAAGACTGCATTTTTTTTGCTTGTTTGTTTTCATTTGCTGCATCATTCTCATGTGGAGCTTTAAGTCCACTAAAACCCTTAGATCTTTTTCAGAAATCCTGTCTAACCATTTGCTTCTCCCATATTGTACTTGTGAAGTTGACATTTGGGACCCAAAGGAGTGAGTTATCATAATTGAATTTCATTCAGCATAAAATCTTTTTTGATCCTCATTCATCAATCACTTTATTGTCTGGCTCTCCCAGCTTTGTTCTTCAGCAAATTTAGTGAGTCATTAAAGATGCAAGTCATAGTTAAAAAATATTAAAAAGCAAAGGCCAAGCTTACATCCCTGGGATACAGAAGGGCCCCTTGGCACTTTGACAATGAACGATTAGCAGCTAGTTACTCTCTGAATCCAGCCATCCAGCCAGCTATGAATCAATCTATATTATCAGTTAATCCATATCTCTTTATCTTCTCTATAAGAATAGGAGAAGATATCAAAAACTGCAAAAATCTAGATGAGCTATAAACACAGCATTCTCCTCGTATACTAGCTTAATAACCTTGTCAAAAGAGGAAATGAGGTTAGTCTGGCTTGACCTGTTCTTGATAAAGCCACTCTGGCTTTTTATAATCATCTATTGCCTCTTTAGAGGTTTAACAGCCATATCTTTAGTGATTCATTCTGGAGTTTTCCCAAATTGGAGATCGGAAAGCCTGGCAGACTATGTGAGCAGGCCAGAGAAATTTAAAATTCAGGTTTTCATATTTATTAATTGGCTTTGATGGGGGCAGGGAAATCACTTCCCTAACTCATGGGATCATGCATTTTGAGCTAAAAGGGACTTTAGAGGTCATCAAATTTAACCCCTTTAATTGACAAATGAAAAAACTGAGGTACAGAGGTTCAGCATGCTTAAAAGCTCACAGCCAATAAATGTCCAGGCAGAATTCAATCCCAGCTCTTCTGATTCTAATTCAGCATATCAGACTGCCTGTCTGAAGTCACTTATATGGCAGTTCATGTCCCCTCCTTCAACCCCTGCTGCCATACCAATCCATTTTGAATTTGCTGCAGTCACTGGGTCTCTGAACCTCAAAATAGGAGGTAGTAAGGAAAGTCTTATCCCCCTTCAATTCAGTAGTTGGAGATGGAAGCAAATGCCGAAGTTCATGACTAAAGGTTTGTGCAAAGGCCTGGGAAGAACGGTCATCAAGACAGGAAGAACTTTCTGTATCACAGGGAACAGAAATATGGGTCATTGTCTCTGTTATATTACAGAATAATAAGATAATAATTTAACTGACAGGAGGAGGGATTCAGAGTAGACTTATGGATGGATTTAAGGACCAAGCAAAGGGAAGTGGGAAATGGAGTGGTGGCTCATGCATCTCCGGAGATCTTAGAATAGGAGAACTCCTGGATTGGGCTGGGAGCAATCTGGCAGAGAAAAGGGTTGGTCACAGAGGATGATCTCAAGTAAATCTGCCATATTCTCTGGACCAGGGAAACTTGGATATTAGAGTCAGGCTCATCAAACTCTCAGGGAGCTGTTTCATAACATGTGCTTTCCTTTTTCTCTATTTCTGTCTCCGTACCTGAGATAGGAAACCATTTAGTGTGAAGTCCATGCCCAGAGAGTCAGAACCTAGGTCCCTTCTGAGTGTGTATGGAATTAGAAACAGGAAGAGTTGGATGTCAATTCTGCTTAGACATTTATTAACTGTGAGCCTTTGAGAGGAGAGACAGAGACAGAGAGAGAGAGAGAGAGAAGCAGAGAGAGATACAGAGAGAGAGAAAGACAGAAAGAGACAGAAAAAGAGAGAAAAACAGAGAAGCAGAGACAGAGAAAGAGAGATAGAAAGACAGAGACAGAGAGACACAGAGAGAGAAACAAAAAGAGAAGCAGAGAGAAAGAGACAGAGAGAAGCAGAGAGAAAGAGAGAAGCAGAGAGAAAGAGATACAAAGAGAGAAAGACAAAGACAGAAAGAGAGAGAAACAGAGAGAAGCAGAGACAGAGAAAGAGATAGAAAGACAGACAGAGACAGACAGAAAGAGACAAAGAGAGACAGAGACAGAGAGACAGAGACAGAAAGAGTGAGAGAGAGACAGAGAGACACACAGACACAGAGACAGAGACAGAGACAGAAAGAGAGAGACAAAGAGAGAGACAGAGAGAGACAGAAAGAGTGAGAGAGAGAGAGAGAGAGAGAGAGAGAGAGAGAGAGAGAATTGATGGGGAGACCAGGAGCCAGGAAAGGTGCTTATAGATGTGTGAGCCACTGTCAAATCTTACGTGGAGGTGTCCACTGGGAGCAGGGGCAGAAGGGTGAAGGAGACCCCCAAGCACTAGCATCAGTCTGCTCCTCCTATGGAGGAAAGCTAGAGGGCCCTACCTCCTTCCCAGCACAGACACACTCCTACAACTTCCAGCCCCGGTACCCAGAGCATTGTTGGCAGATTAAATGGTGGCTAACTTGGTGGCGCTGAGTGTGAGCTCTGGGTTGGATGGGTCTTGCGTATGGCTTGGGAGATGGTGGTTCCAGTTAGGATGACTACAGGGAGTTTCCTGGGGCCCTTCCTCATCCTTCCTTCTCTCCATCTTCAGGGGAAGGAAGTAGGGCCCGGCCCAAGTTAGTCAACTGACAAGTCTCCCTGTCCACACCTCCTACCCACACACATACCTTTGCTTATCATCTCCCCCCACTCCCCATACTTTCTTAATTCTCTTTCTTCCTTCTCTCTCCTACTTTTCTCCCACCAGATTTCAATTAGCCATCCAGGTAGGATTGGAAAACCAGCACCTTCCAAAGGAGATGGCCAGTGTGGTGGTGTCCACAGGCTGAGAAACATAAGGCACTTGAGGGATTAGTGGATAGGATAGAGTAGATCTGAAACCCCTAAACATTGTTAACTCCTCCAGAGAGCTCCAACTATTCTCTGTCAGTGTATTGGAATTGGGCACCCTCCCCCCGCCCTCCCATCCCCAGATGGGCAAGGAAGAGTAGGTGCCTTCAAATCCTTGGGGCAGCCAGCACCAGGAGCCGTACTAACCTGTTCTGGATGAGACACCAGTCCTGGCCAGAGTCAGAAGGAGCTCCTAATCCTCCTGCACCCCCAATCAGCCCTGGTCTTGCAGAGACAGAAATCTCCTTTTTGGTGATGTCTCTGTCTGCTGTCCTATTCCCCTTTGAAGGGCAGAGTGAAGGTCACCTGGTAGGTGAGGGGCTCAGTCCCTTGATGCGCCCCCTTCTCCTTGAAGCTGCCTGTCCAGCTGGCACAGCTGCTTGAGGAAGCCAGAATTGGGGAAGATCCACCGGTGTTGTTTCACAGAACTCACAGCCTGCAGCAGAGTCAGCCCTTGCCTCAGCATGAGGTAAGCCAGGACCAGAGTGGCCGATCGGCTGACCCCCACCACACAGTGAACTAGGACCTTGGCTGGAGGAGTAAGCAAGAGGGAGATGGGTGGTGAGAAGGTCCAGGGGAGCCAAACCCCTCTCATTCCCACTAGAAACATAATCACTTACTACTCTCACCAGGGCCCAGGACCCTCCTTCTGGGAGCAATAATTCCATTCTTATGTCTATGGCACTGCAAGATTTACAGATGGCTCTCCTCACAACTCAGTGAGGTACAAAATATGAGGATTTTCATCATTCCCGTTTTATAGATCAGGAAACAAGAATTGAAGTGGATTTGCTCTGTCTGAACAACTAATAAGTCAGGGAGACACCTAATTTTGGGCCTCCTGACTTGTAGTTGATGTTCACTATTTTCCATTACAATAACACAGTACGAAAATCTTGGGGATCCGTGGTGATACCAAAGTCACTCGTGTCAGCAATTCCCTTCACCTGTCTGATCCTCATTATCCATATCTCAGAAAAAGCTAGAATAACTTAACCTGTCCTACATTATGGTTATCAGGAGGGGCTAAGGTAATTGCATGTGAAAATGCCTTAAGGAGTCTAAAAGGCTGTGCATTATAAACCATCATTATCCTCAATCCCATTATCTTCAAGATAAGGAAACCGAGGCACTGAAAGTGGAGCTGATTTGTCTAGAGTCACACATGAAGGAAAAAGAGTTGAGGCTGGATAGCCGAGTGGACTCAGAATTTTGGAGCAGGGATTATCCCCAATACTTTCTGACTGTTTGCATTGCCCTGATTGACTTTCTCCCACCCCTGTTTCCTAACTGAAATCTGGGGACATCATCTCATCACAATGGGGGATTTCTTAAAACCTGATATTCCTCAGTTGGGGGCAATTGATTGATGGCACCTCTAGGAGGGCAAAGGAGCTCACCCATCTACTCCCAACCCTAGTTCCGTACCCCCGGGGGTGAGAAGGGCATTGTGGATAAAATCAGCAGCCGAAGAAAAGTAGGCACTGATGTTGAAGTCAGGAAGGTCATGGGCGGGCACCCCCAGGTAGCTCACGCAGCTACCATAGAAGTCGGGTCCCCCCTGGCAGTAGAGCCCTCCATGGGCTGCATTCAGCACGTGAGTGATCCCTAGTTTCCACAGTTCAAATCGATTGTTGGCTGTGGCCCTGGAGCAAGAAACAACAGAGAGGGTGGTAGGGGATTGATCCAGGCTGGCTGCCTTAAGGAGATGGCCAAGGCAGACATCAGCTTGGAGGCTTTGGGGGGCTATGCAGAGAAGCACAAACCCCAGGCTTCTGGTACGGAGGAAGAATACTGTAATGTAAAGGAAATGACCCCCCAAGGCAAGCCTTGGACTCCTTCCTCGATGGATTCTGGATCTCCCCCCTCATCCCAACACATTGTGGTTAGTGTGGAATCAGGTTTGGGGGTACCCCTTTTCTACCAGTTTCACTGGGCTCAGACTATGGGTGGAGAAGAAAGAGGGGAGATTCTTGACTTTCCTTGTCCACTCCATTTACCCTGTATCATGTCTGCAAGTTACCTTTTGGACCTGAAGCTTTTTGTCCCCCCTCCCACTATCATTCTGAGCCAAGAGGGAGGCAGGAATCGGCTGAAACAGGCTTCTCCAACTCCATTTTTTGGTAGTTCTCTCAAATTCCTCTAATTTTTTCCATCTCCTATCCCTAAGCCTTCCTGAGCACAGGCTGAGTTCCCAGGAGACTTCAGGAAGCTACCCCAAACTCCTAGTTTCTAGGTCCAGTTTTTTTTTTTTTTTTTCTAGGAATGCTAAGTGCCCTCACTGCCCCACGGAAGACCTGTTTCTCCCACACACACACACACACACACCCCATGGTCATGCACATCTCCGCACTCCTTGCTGTAAAGACTTCCTCATAAAACAGGTTCCCTTCCTCTCCTCCCTCCCTCTGACTTCTCAGTTGCATTTTCTTATCCCCAAATGACCACTCACGCATCTCCTATGTAGAGGTTGGGCCAGACTTCGTCCACATGGCTGCAGCCACAGACCTCCCCTGTCCTCAGGAGCTGCTCTACTTCAGAGACACTGGGGCAGGGAGCATCCCTATTATCTGTCTCAGCTTTGATCTCTCTTGGGGAGGCCTCGTCCCCAGACATGGGCCGTAAAGGCCTTAGTGCCTCTTATCTTGGAGAAATCCAAGGTATGTCTGTCTGGGTTTGTGGGTGTCTTGCTGAGGTGGGGTAGAGAGTGTAATAACCTTCTCCTAGCCTTCCCTCACACTCAGGTATCATTTTTCCTGTCCAGAGATTGGCAGGGACAGGTGGGACAGCTTTGAGTGACTCAGCAAGGGCCCGGCCTACAGAGAAAACAGTCACTTTTCCTTCCTGATTAGCTCTAATGCTGCCCTGCCCAAACACCCTTCTCCCTGCCCCTTCCCTACCTGCCCCTGGAGACACTAGAATTAAGAACTGAGGTTAAACACAGGTAGCCAGGGTGCACAGGGATGAAGCTCTAACTGTAGGCCAGTCAACAGGGCCTAATTCCAGGCCCAGATTTGGAGATGTGAGGGGGGGGAAATGGGCCCAGATAGATTCAGGAAGGCAAAATATCCTGTTTCATGTTCCAGCCCAGAACAGGCAGATACACTCATTAATCATCTGGGCCTATCTGGAGAAGGCCAAGCTCCTAGACAGAGAGACCTTGATGTCTGCTATACTTTAAGAAGGAAAAATAAAGCCCACTGACTCTCCAGTCTGGAGGGAAGACTCCTAGGGGTTCAGTCCTTCCTAGACACTATGGGAGAAGTGTAAGACACAGCTTCCCATCATCACAGATTGTAAAGAACTATGCCACGTTGCCTTGGTGGCCTGGTTTACATAAGGATTAGACGGAAGCTTCCTCAAACACTCCAATTACATAAACAGCCAAACTGTGGGGACTGGGCAGTTGTACAATGGTGGAAATCGTGAAAAGGGACAGATTTTGGCAAAGGAAAGTGATGGAAAAGAACACCCCAAGTGGTCAGAGGGTTAAGCAAAGCACTTGTGAATAGAATAGTCTCTGTTCCTCAATTTTATTTTATTTTCTCCGCTGTAAAATGAGTTATTTGGATTAGCCAGCTTCCTTCCAGCTTGAAATCTAATGAGAAGCTGTGGATCTGGCATTAAAATCGGAGAGTTTGAAGAAGAAATGGTAATACAATCTGGTCTCAGCTCTTGAGCACAGGCCTTGGGCACCAAAGGTCCAGCGGAGGCAGAATTTCTTTGATGGCCCTCGGTAGAGGCCTCCCTGGGGTTTGTCCCGGGCTGCCTGGGAAGAGGCAAGGTCCTGGCAGTAGTTTCTCAGCTGTTTCCTGCTCTCAGTCACCACCGTGTGAGAGTCGGAAGGAAGCTTGGAGCTTGCGGCCCTAACTACCTGCTCTCCGAAACACCGCAACACCGCCTCCTCCCCGTGCAGCCCTCTGACTTGGGGGGTGTGGAAGGGAAGAACACGCTGCGCCCGAGTCAGAAAGGGCCCCGGCAATCATTCAGCCTCTCTTTGTTTCCCCAAGGGTGAAAGGCGAATATGGACGAGGTCGTTATGGTGGGAACCAGATTAGATAACCTTTGGTAAGCGCTTGGCCAGCACAGGGCCCGGCACCCTGGCGCTGACCACGCTGTTTCTCTTCCCTCCCCCCTGCCCCGACTGTCTGGCAGGGGCCAGGCCCGTGGGCATCTGTCCCGGGAGATAATAATATCTGACATTGATAACAGCCTTTTAGAGTTCTCAGCATGGTCTCATGGGTTATTTCATCTGAGTCAGCACCCAGCTCCACCGGCATCCTTGCCCCCGTTTTACAGATGAAGAAACTGAGGCTGCAAGAGGCCCCGCCCGGGCACTTGCCCAAGAGCCCAGCGCTAGCATTGCAGGTGGGATTCGAACCCAGATAATCGGGACTCAGCCAAATCTAGCCCTCAGCCTACACTTTCGGGAACGGGCTGGCCAGAGGTAAGTGGCCAGCCAGCACGGTTAGGCGTTTTGGAGGCTTAAGCTGAGAAGCGGCCGTAGCCCCACTAACGCAGCGGAGCAAGTCCTCAGTCCGCCTGCCCCGCCCCTTTGCCTCAGCCCCGCCTCGCCGCCCTCATTGGCTCCTCCCCGCCTTTATTCTCCCCACCCTCTTCCCCTCCTCGCCTAGGGCCCCGGGCCCCGGCCCTGACGCATGCGCACTCTCGCTCCCCGGCTTCCTCCTCCCTCGGCTTTCACCTTTCTCTTCCCTCGTTTCCCCTCCCTCGATTCTCGCGCCCTTTCCGGACTTGGCCCCGCCTCGCAGCCAACCGAGACCACGCCCCACAAAGCAGTTCCGGTTCGGGCGGGCGCTGCCGCGGGCGCTGCCGCGGGCGCTGCGGTGCCCGAGGCCCCAGTGTGATGCTCATGCTCAGCCGCCCCTCGTCGCCAGCTCCGCCCTCGCCCCCGCCCCCGACCCTACTAGAGGACCTCGGCCCCGACCCTGCTCCGAGGGTCTGCCGGCATAGCGACAGTGACGGCGACAGCAGCTGCAACTCGGAGGAGAGCTCCTGCCCAGAGTGTCGGAGGGGCTCGGAGGCCCCGGCCCAGGTGAGCCTCCGACCCGGTCCTGAGGGCAGTAGTGGGGAGAGGTCCAGGCCTTCCCCTCCTCCACGGCGCACCCTTCGAGAGGGTCTTGGGAGCCGAGATGCTCGGGGAGGGGGAGGTGGGGGACGACCGTCTGAGGTGGGGGAGGGTCGGCGGTGGGGGAGGGAGTGGATGCGCGCGCTTGTGGCTTGTGGCGGTATGTGTGGAGGTGGGCATGTGCATGTGTGACAGGTGTGTGTGTATGTTATGGGCTGTGTCTGAGGTGTGTGCCTGCTCTAGTCAGTCCAGTATGATTTGTGTGTGGGAATGTGTGCATGTATGAGTGTATTGTGTCTCTGGGATGTGTGTGTGTGTGTGTTAGTACCTGGTTGCACGTATACATCACTGGGTGGGGTGTTCGTGCCGAGAGTGTGTGTTGTCAGGTGGAAGATGTGCACCCGCCTTAGTGTCTGGGGCTGGTGCTGTGGTGGCACTGGGGGGCCCTAGAGCGGTCCTGGGACCCCCTGAAGGGCACAGTAAAGTGTTGGAACTAATGAAGTGCGCGTGCAGGTGGCGTCGGCGTCGGTGTCGGGTCGGAGGTCTCCTTAGGCTCTCCCCTCCCCAAACCTTAAAGAGCTTCTCAGAGATTGGGAAGAACCTCTGGGGGATCTCTACAGTGGCGGCTTCTTTGAAGGGGCTCTGTGCATCCTCAGTTTGGACCCGCTGGGCCCGCCTCAGTAAAAAGAGACCCCCAGGTCAAGGCTGACCTCGGGCATTTGGGGCGGAGTGCCTGCAGTCACAAAGATCCTTCTCCCTAGGTTCGTATCTGTCCTGGGATGCTCTCTGGCTGGGTGACCCTGCACAAGTCACTTAGCTCTGTTTGCCTCAGTTTCCTCTTCTGTAAAAGAAGCTGGAGGTGGAAATGGCCGGCTACTCGGGTGTCTTTGCCTAGAAAACCCCAGATAGGGGCACAAATGTGGGACAGAACCAAAAATGACTTTTTTAAAAGGAAACTTTTAAGTTTTTATAGGAGGCAGCATAACAAAATATTGTACATGGGCCAAGAAAAAAATTGGTTCAGGGAGACACTGGGGTAGGAAATGAATAATATTCTTTCATAAGTTTTCTACCTATAAAATGTCAGTCAGTGTTTTCATTCAGCCTTTTATTTTAAAGGTCAAAAATCATGTGTTTCTGCCTATGTTACTTTTATTCTTATTATGTACAATACTGATTATCTTAATGTAATCCATGTGTTGAGCACATTCTGCCAGAAAGTAAAATAGCTTATTGATTTAGAGGAATTCTTAAATACTAAGAAACTATGATATAGCAAAGTTTATAATTCTATAAATAACCTAGTTGGTGGGTAGACACTCTATGGATTTGTCCTTGGATACTCAGATCAGTTAGCCAACAACTATTTTACAAAATACTGAATAGATTCAGTATTTTATTTTAGGTTGTCAAAAGACTTGTTTTTTACTTAGAAACCAATAAGGAAAATCTTCAGTTGTAAGAGTATCAGCATAAAAGCCTTCTATTTAGTTAGCATGTTGATATTAAAGAGAGCTCTGTTAAGTACCTGTTATATTACTGTAAGTCTTATTAAATTGGATGCAGGTTTGATTTTAAAGTGCCCAGTAAGCATTACTTAGAATTTCAGAACATGCATTTGATGACTGTGATGACTTATATACCGTTTATTTTGAGCTTGACCTTTGATATTCTGGAGCTCCAAGTTTTTTAAAAAGACTGTCTCCTGAGCCTTCCCTCTCAATTCCTATTATGAGGAATTCCTAATTTCTCATGTGAAAGGTAAGTTGTACATGCTTAGTCAAATATCTTCTTAATTGCTTAGAAGGCTTTTATCATTTTATCAAAAGTTTTATTTAATAGAAACAATTATGAGTTCTATTTAAGTCTATTTGTAGTCTTTCATGAAAAAATTATACATTATCTTGGGGTGTTTGGGGTATTCAGGAGGTTTAGTACATCTGGCCTTTTTTAGGACTGCTTTGGTGCTCATCAGATTCTCCCAGCTGTTACCTGTGGCTTCAAGAAGCTGTCCGTGTACAGTGACCACACCCCAATCAAATGTGGGACTAAACCAGGTTGAGGGTAACTGAAACCCCAGCAATGAGTTGATGGGGAGATGTCTGCCCCAGGCATGTGAAGGCTTCCCAGGAGGGAATGAGTGCAGGAGAACATTTTGTTCCAGTGGCTGTGGGCAGAAGCAGATTCAATGGAGAGCTAAGAGCTTGGCCAGCCACTGAAGACACCAAGGTCATCCATTTCATCCCAAGCCAGACTTCTGTGACTAGAGAGGGAGGAAAGACAGATGACTTTGTGCAACTCTACTTCCCGAAGCCAGTTCATGCGGGAGTTAAGCATCATACTCTTGATGTCACAGATCCTCTGAAAATAGGAGAAACAACATTGCAAAGCTCTGTGCTAACACAGTTAGGAATACAAAGAAAGGCAAAAGAAATTCCTGTGCTGGAGTTAGGGGAGAAACAACTTTCAAATAAATATAAACAAGTTATATACCAAGGAAGGAGGAAATAATGGACAGAGAGGACATTACAATTAAGAAGGATCTGGAAAGAAAGTAGAATACAAAGTAGGATTTTAGCTGAGGTTTAAAGGAAGCCAGGAGGTATCATTGACATTAATATATCAGTATACCTAATTATCCAACTTCTTTTATTTACTGTTGCCAGATTTCAAAGTCATTAAGTTGTAGTGGAAGTAAGTTTATGGATAGATTAGTAAAGACTAATATTTAACACAGAAGACCTGTTTTTAAAATTTTACATTGTGACAATGGTTAGAAATCCTCAATACTTTTCAAAATATAGTTGATATAGGCGATAACTTCTACAGAATTTTTCAGGGATAGGAATCTTGACCACTTTTTCTTTTTCTTTTTTTTTTTTTTTAAGAGATGCTTAATTCGGGATGTCATGATGAAATTTCTTTTTAGTCTTAAGAGAAGTCACACGTTAACAAAGTCAAAGTTTCTAAATTTCTCTTCTAAGATTTTTTCTTCAAGCCTGAACTGGGGTAGTAGTTTGATATTGATGGCTAAGGATTTGTAATCTAGTTCATTCATCTTCCTCATAAGTATTTAACCACTTTGAATTTGCTTCTAAAATATAGTTAGTTTCTATAGTTTTAGCATCGTCTTTGATGTTGATTTACAATTGTGAATATATAAATGCAAGTTAATATTATACTAAAGCATTGTATCAAGAATTCATATGCAGTTTTTGAAAGGTGCTGTGGAAGGATTTTGGTAGAGGATTAATAAAACAAGGTGTTTAAATTCCCTTAGTGCATTGAAGTATATAGTTAACCATTTTAGCTTGTCTCCAAAATAATTGATTTTTAAAAATAGTTAAGCTATTTTTTCTTCTTCCCACACATCCATTATTGCTTGTAAATAAGTTTATTCTGCTAAATTTTTGTCATTTTTTTGATTCAATACAGTTTTTTGTTCTTTGAAAACTTTGGGGTTTTTCTGTTTTTTTGGAAACTTTGCTTCTCTCTAAGGATATGATATAACATGTTAAGGGATAACAGTAGGACAAGAACATAAATAGCCACTTGACCAGAGATTTCAGCATGACTGATTCCTTATTTTGTTAAAAGCCCTGTGACTCTCCTGACCTTGAGAGATCAGGAAGTTAATTTAAAATATGAAAAATATAGGTCAGGCATCTATGGATAAGACATTTCTGAATATAACTTTAGTTTCTACCTAATCTTTATATTTAATGGTTTGATGGATGGGTCTAGTATAGGTTGGTTTTATGTATTGTTCTCCTGGTTAGTCTCTTTCTCTAACTCATGACCCTAATCTTAAGATCTCTCTTTGCTAACATGCCTCTGGGGCTTTTAGATCTACTTGATGAATTTTGAAAGTAATTTTTCTTCTTCCCAACTTCTAGGGTATGAATGAGTTCATACTTTACAATTGAAAGTTTCCACATTAACTGTAGTGATGAAAAATTCACTTTAGGGCAATATAGGAGGGACTTAAATTCTAGCTAAGAAGATTACTTATTAGAAATACTAGGAGGACTTTATTATAACAGTTTCCATTGACAGGGACCCCAAAGTTAATATCGTATCAGGTTCCCAATATACTTGGCTTTATGTTTTAAATTCCATTCACATAATAGCTTTGAGTTGTAGTTTTGAATTTGCAGGATATAGAGAAGAAATCATTTTAGAATGTTTTGAGAGACCGTTTTTTTCTGCTCCCTTGTATATTTTTTACAGTTAAAAAATTCCTTAGGTGGGAGTGAGCAATGAGAGCTGTGGATTCTGTTGATTTAGAATCTTCCTGTGCACTTACATTACTGAAAAATCTAAGCTCTTTTAAAACCTTCCTTTCTCTATGGCTACTTTAAGATTTGGGAAAACCTTTGAATCAGCTAAATAGGTCTTGTCTTTGAAATTTAATTAAATCCATATCAATTTCATTAATATTATTGGCAAGGCAAAGATTGCCAGAACTATCCATTAAAGCTGGATCTAAATCCAGTGTAGCATTTTCACAGTACCATAATAGGATTTGCCATTTTGAGTCAGCTTTTCATTCACCATTAAGTCCTGTTGGATTGCTGGTTGTAGCATTTTTAAGCATAACGATTTCATTGATCAATATATCTAACCTCCAATCTTCAGATGTTAATTTAATGGGTTGAATACCTGATATTGAATGTAATCTTAATCCCAGTTAATATTTTAAGAACAGGTAGGTGGCTGACTCTTCAAGGATAGGGAATTGTGTTCAGAATTCTGCTAATCTTCTGTTCCTTCTTTAATTCTGTTTTTTGTTGTTGTTGTTTTTTTGGCAGTTGTTATATAGTAAATGTAAACCATACTTTTGAATTCAATAAAAAAGTCAAATGCCTATTTTGAGAATGGTCATAAAAACAAAAGAATGATACCTAGAAAAACACATAATAGTTAGCTTACAGGAAAGATTTACCTATCAGGAAATCTTGATTGTAATTTGAGAGTTCTTAACCTGGTGGGATTTGTAAAGTTAAAAAAAAAATTATAGCTGTATTTCTATATAATTGATTTCCTTTGCAATAGTGCATATCTTATCTTATGCATTTAAAAATATGAGACTGAGAAGTCTGTAGGTTTCACCAGACTGCTAAAGGAGAAGTCCATGATACAAAAAAAGTTTTAAAACTCTTACTCTGATTTGAAGAACGATGTGAAGAAAAAAAAGCCTGGTTATACTTATGATAGGTCAACAAACCAACCGTAAATAATTTAGATTAATCCCGTGTCGTTACTATCAACGTACAATGGAGTTCAGATTTGTTGTCCCCAGAACTGTGTATTATCCTTTACTTCATTTATTTGTAAACTGGTAGAATTAATTGCCTACTTTTTCCTTATTCCTTGTTCAGTGAACTTATTCAGTGAAGACTTGAAAAATTAGGTAATTTCCAAAATCTGCTGAAGCACACTATAAGCTTATGATTTCCTCCTAGGAAAATAGTAATCTTATTAATTTTTACATAATTTTTCTTTTTTCTTACTTAGTTTTATATGTATACCATATAAGCAGAGTTCCTAGGATTTTTTTTAGGACATTATTACTTTCTTACTATATAGATATTAATGAATCATATTTTAGTAGATGTTTTTAGAAAATTTTCTGGGAATAGAGATAACATTTGTTGAACTTCAGCCCTGCACATAAATAAAATAATCTTAGGTGGCAGGGCTTGATAGAAAAAGAACATGGGAGTCAGGAGCCCTGGATTTATCAGGGCTAGTCTCTTAACCCTGTAACCCTTCTGTTCCTTAATTTCCTTATCTGTTAAATGAAAGTATTGGAATAGAGTCCTTTTCTGTCCTTTAATTCAGTGTGTGTGTGTTTGTGTTTTCCTTATGCACTAAAATGCAAAGATTAAAAAACTTGTTACAGATAGGTATGCTATGTAATGAAAATAATTTGAGTGTCTGTAAGGATTTTATAGTCTTTATGTCTGAGGAATATGGAATATTACTGGAATAGCTGCTTCACTGTAATTATGTCCTCTGCCTTACAAAGACTGTCTAATGATATACTGAGAATCATTTTGCTCTCTCTCATGTGGTTGGTCTAATTAACTAAAATGAGAATTTGTATCTTAGTTATTAGTACTTAGCTGTCACTTTAAACACTTTTGCAACTTGTCACAAAATTAGATTTTTTTTCCCTCACTTCAGTTATTATTAGCCAAATAATATAGTCCAGTCCTCTTCTTTACTCTGTTTTGGACTTTTCTTACCTATCATCTAGATACTTTGCAGTAGCTTTCTAACCATTGTCCTTGCCTCTGATGACTTCCCTCTAATAGCTAATTAATCTTTTCAGATTCTCCTGCCATCCATTTTTCTGGACAAAAAAGCCTTCAGTAGCTCCTCATTGTCGATTAAATAAAACTCAGGCTCCTTAGACTGCCTTTTAATACACTCTGCAACTTGGCTTTAACATAACCTTTCCAGCTTCTCATATATCCTAGGCATCAGAAAAACTCGATTACTCATCAAGTAAGTCCCTGAACTGTCCAATATTTTTCCCACCTCTCAACATCGTTTCTTGTGCCTTCTCTATTTTCCTCTTCCAATCTGGGCCTCTTGAAATACCGAAAACAGTGAACTTCATGCAGATAGGAAGCTGAATGTTATGTCTTCATCCTAGCAGGGGGCTTTTCTCATAATACATACTTTAATGTTGTGAATTGAATTGGCATTGAAGACTTGAAGAGCAGGCTTCAGTGTTATCTTCTCTCTGATATCTGCAAATTGTCCCTAGTTGGAAATGATCTCTACTCAGAGCCCTCCTAATACTTTACATTCCTTATAAAATCCAAACACTTAATTAGCATTATTTTTGTGTCTTTCTCCTAATAATACACATGGCAGTTATGGTTTACAAAGTATTTCTTTTACAATAACCCTCTCAAGTGGTAGTATTTTTTTTTTTTTTAATTTGTGAGGAAATTGGGACTCAGAGTTGATTTATTGAGTCAAAGGAAATTGTAGCACTGGGACTTCAACCCAAACCTTGTGACTTCTAAGTCCTGGGGGTAAGGGTCCACCCAGTCTTACTTATTTTTCTATCCCTATCTGGCCTTACCAAGGAATAGAGGCTGAGTAAATGTTATCTAGTTAATAGTCCAAAGCTAGTTGGCCTTTGAGCTATCAACTACCAATTTAAGTTAACCACTTTGCTGATAATAAGATAATAATTGTAATTTGCCAAAGATAGTTCCTGGCTCTTAGTAGGTGTTAATAAATGTTTTTTTCTCTTCATCTTCCATCTTTTGTTTTTATTTCGTGATGATGGGTGATCTGTCTATATTATCTGTTAAAATATAGGGGTTTTTTCCCCTCTTAAATTAGAATCTGGCTAAAATTTGCTAAGTCTTTCCTATAGAAAACACATTTTCAAACTCACTATTTATAACTAATGTGTAGCTTTGTGCATATGAAATAAGAATTACAAGGAGGGTGAGATAGGGTCCCTATCTTCATAAAATTCACAGCTTTCAGGATTTTAAGTGGTCCAGATTAGAAGGAGAGGAAATAGAGAAGGCACTCCAAGTATGAGAAACAATGTTGAGAGATGGAAAAAAATCAGAATTCCTGTAATATTATTGTGGTATTTATTTAGTTTATATTAATAGATTTTCATTCTTTTGAAAAATATTATGTTCCTGTTGGAAAGATTATATAAAAACCTTAAATGGTTAATATTTGTAATATTAAAAAAATATCTTTTAAGAACCTTTCAAGAATTTTTTATTAACTAGGGATTAGTTAATAACCAGTCAATTTTTTTCAATAATGAAAAATTTTTAAACAATTTCACAAACCCTAAATTGAATATCCTTGGCCTATATGATCTTTAAAATCTTCAGTTCTAAAAGTACTTGATTTTACTGACTACCTCAGTAATTTTTAAATAATTTAATTGTAGTAATTGTAAATAAGACATTGCCACCATTTGCTTGCATGGATATCGTGGTGAATGGTATGTAAAAGATAGGTCTTTTACTTTTAGGTCTTAGGTCAGGAGATTTGAATTTGTCTGTGTGACATTAGGCAAGTTTTTTGGGTGTTTTTTTGTGTGTTTTTAACAAAAATAACGCATTTCTTTTGCATCTTAAGATTTGTAGAGTGGCTTTATTACAACCACCCTGTGAGGTATAGATAGAGCAAATATTTTTTACCTAATTTTAGAGTTGAGAAAATTGAAGTTCTGAGTGAATATGTTTTCAATTCAGCTAATATTTATGAAGTTTTTTTATCACACTAAGTAGATGCTAGAAGTAGAATTCAAAGGCTCATCATACCCTGACTTCCAGTATGGTGTTCCAGTTCTCAAACTTAACCTATTTTTAACTTCTCTGGTCCCCATCTTTCTCATGTAAAGTGAAGGTGTTAGAAACTTTCTAAAGTATCTTCTAGCGCCTACAGCTCAGGCTCCTATGCCATTTGCAGTGCCTGGTTCCCTTTATTGTCTGTATGATAGCAATCTGTATTCCAGCAACTGGCACTAGCCAGTGATGGATGCCAGTGGTGGACACTCTGTTTATATGAGGAAGGGGATTTTTGAGAAGCACCACTGCCTGTTGATGGAAAGAAAAAAATACAGACTGCAGGGAGAGGATTTAATTTAATTTCTTTCCAGGAATTTGGATTAACATTGGATTTAGTAACCTACTATAGTTGGGGCCTAAATGATCAACTATGACGGGAGTGAACCTACGAGCCAGATACACCTAGTTGAGTGGAGAAGATAAGGAAGTCCAACAGACTAGATCCAACCAGAGGGGTTCGATGACTTTCCAAGAATGTCAGCAAGGCTGAAAATGAGGGGTTAGACTTCTTCAAGTAGGAATTTTCTGTGTTCTTACTGTCTTTTCGTTTATTTATTTGATCTAAGATTGATTCCCAAAATGTGAATTAATGATAACTTTAGTGGTAGAAGAACAAATTTGTTGTAGCAGGAATAAGTTTTTCATTTTCTGGGTATCATATTTTGGTGTTAGTAGTCTCCAGTGGTATCAGTTAATAGTTAATAAATATTAAGTGCCTACTATGTGCCAGGTACTGTGTTAAATGCTGGGGATACAAGTAAAGATTAAAGACAATCCCTTGCCCTTTAAAAGCTCATAGTTTGAGGGAGATGACACGCAGACAACTATGAACAAATGAGCTTTATACAGGTTAAATTGGAAATAATCTGTAGAAAGAAAGCACTACAATTAAGAGGATATGAAAAGACTTCCTTCAGAAGGTGGGATTTTAGTTGGAATTTGAAGGAAGCCAGGGAAGCCACAAGGCAAAGATGTGGATGGAGGGGATTCCAGTCATTGGAAGATAGCCAGTGACAGTGGCCTTCTATTGAATGTTATGAATTTACCTCTTATTCCTTATCCTGATAAATAATTACCTCTCCAGGTATACTATATTATTTTAGGAAGAAACTTCCCTCTCCCCCTCCCATTTTTCAGTCCTTGTTCTCTCATCTTAACAGTTTTAGCTCTGCTGTCTTCCACTCCTAAGTGGAGTTATTTCTATTTCTCCAGTCACAAGTATCCTTCCCTGGCCACCTGCATGGTCTCCTATTAGAATCTAAGCTCCTTGGAGTAAGAATTATTTTTGCTTTTGTGTCCCCAGCCCTTAGCTGTAGTGCTTGACATAATAGGTTTTTAATGAATGCTTTTTCATTCTTTATTTTGAAAAATAAGGATATTAAATTGTCTTCCTAGTTGACTTGGGCTACAGTAACAGTCTTGTTGCAGTAACTAAGGTGTCTCCTTCAGAAATTCTAAAAACCACTTAAGTAACTTGATTCCTTTTTATCCTTTCTTCATCTTTGAGGTCACAAATTACTTCTGGTGAACAATCATTGACAGTAATTTAATTATTTCTATGTACTCTGTTAAAATACTTGCAGTATTTGAAAGCTTTTATGTGTGAGGGGAAGTGAGGAAGTGTTCATTAAAAAAAATATTATGAAAGAAGTTATTATTGATCAGGATTTTGCCAGCTACCTGTAAAAAGGAAGTCCTAGAATAGAAACTAAATCCTAGTAGGACACTACTTAAAATTCTAAGCTCTACAGTCTCTTTTCATTTTGGGGGAACTATATAAATATGATAGAATAACTGAATTTTCATAGTTCTTAAAGGATCATTGATTTGTAAAGTTAAGAGCTCTGAAGAGAACTAAAAATATTTCTGGTAAAATTCAACATGAGAAGTTTTTGCCAGTACAAATCCAAGTGTAATCATGTACTGTATTATATTGAATTAAGCAGCCTTATGTGACTCTTTAGTAGTAGAGAAGGCAGACAAATCTAGAACTATCTGTAATGATTTGTGGATTAAATTTTATAGTTTAGTGTGCCTGAATTTTGTGTTAAGACTTTTTTAAAAAGACAAAAAACAGACTTTTAAGTATTGAGCTTTAGCAATAAATCATTGGAAGAATGATTTATTTCCACATTTTTTTTTTGGCGGAAGAGAGGACTTAATTGTTTTGACATTGATTGGTGATTTGCTGGGTTAGTTCAGAATACTTATGTATGTACTTCATTTGCCTAAATCCAAATTCTAATTTTCATGACAAAATAATGTAAATTGTACAGCTTTTTCATGTAAAAGTACTATCAACTTAATACTCATCAAAGAATTGATCAAACCTAAAAGGACAAAAATTCAGATTTTTTTTTTTCTTTTAAGGAACTTTAATTATTGTCTCACAGCTCTACTACTCTAGGTCTACCAGTTTTACCCTGGGGAAAAAAAATCACTTATTTCTGGGCCTCAGTTTTATCCTCTAAAATAAAGAAAATGGAGTAGATAATGTCTAAATTCCCTTCCTTTTCTGTGATACTGTGTTCATATTGACAAAGTATGTATACTTTTGCAAAGTAAGGTCTCATGTCCTTGCTTTTCCCCCCACTTTAAATTGAATTGTGTAGAGTGTTCTACAATCTAGACAGAATAATACCTTATACAATTTTTTTTTAGCTTTTACTTTTCAATATACTTTTAGTTTTATATCCCCTTATCCCTTATGTATACTTCTGTATGCCTTTATAGGAAAACTGCCGTAGTCCTTGTCCCTCTTGTTTAAACGTGTAATGAAAATATTTTAATATTTAAGAACTACTCGATTGAGAGAAATAATAGCTTTTTGTTTTTTTAAATACATGCAAAAAAGATAATTTTCATCATTCACCCTTGCAAAACTTTAGGTTCCAAATTTTTCTCCCTTCTTCCTTCCCCTAGACAGAAAGTAATCCAATATAGGTTTAAATGAGTAATTGTTCTAAATAGAAATATGTAATTTTTTAAAATATGTAATTTTTAAGGTAGAATTCAATGTTGCGTTAGAATGTATAGCAATATTAGACTTAATAGAAAAGAAAGGAGAAAATTGTATCGAGTTTAGCTTGTTATAGAAAATTTTAACAATACAGTTATCCCATCTAAGTTGAAACTGACCCAGAATGTGATTTTATGAAAAATCAGAAATTTATTAAAATTACTTGGTCCTAGTTAAAAAAATAAATCAAGGAACAGACCAGGTAAAAACAAGAAACAATTCATCTGTTGAACTTAATAAACTGTAAACTAAAGAACATAAATTACTTGTTATTATCTAGATAAATAATAAACACATTAAATGTTTACCACTGTATGCAAGATACTGAGCTGAGCCCTACCTAGGATACAGATTTAAGCAAGTAAGATAGTGCTTTTGCCCAAGGGGCTTACATTCACTAGAGGAAGACAACACATAAAGGGGAGCCAGAAATTAAAATTTGTGTGTGTGCTCAGGACCAGGCAGTTTTGTGATGGGAAGCCTGGGAACCTGCTCCAAGAAATGATGTGGGCAAACAGTCAGCAGTGAGGTCCGAGAAGGAAGAGCAGCCTGGAGCTTATGTATAAACTGATGCAGTGAAAAAAAGCAGAGCCCAGAAAACCACCCAAGGATTATAAGAATGTTGTGCCCTCCTTAGTATTTGCAGGGAGCCTTCTTAGGCAAGTCATCTCGGAGAGCTGTAGGGACCAGGCCTGGGGTCTGTCTAATTGTGGAGTTTTTCAAGTCTCCAGACTGCAACTCAGTATAAAGAAGGGGAAAGTTAGCTATAAACATTTTAAAGAATGAAAAAGGTGTAACTGAATGCTGGCATGATTAGAATGGCCAGAAGAAGGGATGATAGAATGTAAATCCTTCCATTCTTTGCAGAAGTTGGGGAAAACATTGCACATACTCACAGACTTGTTGATGGGATTTGTCTAGTTATATACCGTGGTAAGAAGTGGGCCTTAAATCATCAATATTTTGTCTCTGAAAGATTACTAAATCTCAGCCCTCCCTGGATACTGAATCACTTTTGACTCATAAATAGTATTGCCTCTCTTAGTCATTTATGTCTAAGTCACTTCTGATAGTGACTAGATGAAGTATCATTTAGCTAATGTGCCGGTGTTGAAAAGGTACATACTAGACAGAGCTCTAGAAACGTACAAAAAAGGAAAAAGGGCTGAAGTGATTCTTTGAGAGTTACTACCTTTCTTGTAAGTATAGTCTGATTATTTTTGATATTTCCATTAAGCTTGGATCATTTCTCTGATAGGATGGAAGACAATAGAATCATTCACAGAAATCAAGACAAAATGTGTATTCTGGAATAGAATAAGAATTCTTTGTGGATAGTTTCTGACACAGCTATGTCAAATAAGTAAAGAAAATCGAAGTTTTAATATAAATTTTCATCTCATCAGATTTTTTACTCTTTTCAAACACAAAAATAACCTAATCGAAAATTTATTTCTTTAGCTTTTAGAAGTTTGGATGGTTGGTTAATCATAATTACATTGAATTATTTAAAAGAAAAAAAGTTGTACTAGTAGAGAACTGAAATTTTTTGAGAAATTGAATCTTAATTGATTAAAAATTTCTAATTAAAATGTCATAAAAAGAACTATTATCTTGTGTTCTACATAGTACAAAAGAGTTATCATCTATTTGTGCTTTTCTCTTGTACTTGGAACTATGAGTACACTACTATCTGCTGACAGCTGACTCTTTAGGTGCTGACTGTTCTCTTTTCTTAACAACATAGTATTGACCTTTGATACTTATTTTGGTAGCCATCTAATTTGGGGAGAAAGACATTCTTAAGTAATCTCAAGTGAGAAATATGGCTATTAACACCAAGTGTTGTCATAATTATAACAATTGCTTCCAAAATTTAGCTTCTTTAATATCATGAAGTATCTATTAGTGTATTAGTGTACATATTTGTACATGAATGTCATCTGTGGCTTACTACAAATAATCTATTTAATAACGTTCCTTTCTTTGTAATATGGCATCTATTCTTTGGGGAATCTATTTGGTTCTGAACATTCCATATGATATACCTATATCACAGTCATGTTTTTCTAAACCAAAAATTGGGGCATGTGATCTAACAAGGGAAATTCTTTTTTTTTTTTTTTTTAATTAAAGCTTTTTATTTGTATAACATATGTATGGGTAGTTCACCAACATTGATCTTTACAAAGCTTTCCATTACAAATTTTACCCCCAGTCCCCTCCCCTCCTCTAGATGGCAGGAAGTCCACTACATGTTAATAATGTTGAAATGCTTGACAGGTTATGCAAGAAAAATCCTATCTACAAGAAAAAAAAAGAGTCAGAGAAAGGCAACACAATGCAAGCAAATGTCAATAGAGATCATGAAAATGTTACGTTGTAGTCCATATTTCATTTCCCTTTCTCTGGGTGTATATGGTTTTCTTCAGTGAACAACTGGAACTGGTTTGAGACAATTCTTTGTTGCAGAGAGCCATGTCCATCAGAATTGATCATCATGTAATACTGTTGTTGCTGTGTATGATGATCTCCTGGTTCTGCTCCTTTCACTCAGCATCAGTTCATGCAAGCCCCTCCAGGCCTCTCTGAAATTGTCTTGCTGGTCGTTTCTTACAGAGCAATAATATTCCATAACATTCATATACCATAATTTATTCAGCCACTCTCCAATTGATGGGCATCCCTTCAGTTTCCAGTTTCTAGCCACTACAAAAAGGGCTGCCACAAACATTCTTGCACATGTGGGTCCCTTTCCCTCCTCTAAGATCTCTTTGGGATATAGGCCCAGTAGAAACACTGCTGGGTCAAAGGGTATGCACAGTTTGACAACTTTTTGAGCATAGCTACAAATTGCTCTCCAGAATGGTTGGATCCATTCACAGTTCCACCAACAATGTATTAGTGTCCCAGTTTTCCCACATCCCCTCCAACATTCATCGTTATCTTTTCCTGTCATTTTAGCCAATCTGACAGGTGTGTAGTGGTACCTCAGAGTTGTCTTAATTTGCATTTCTCTGATCAATAGTGATTTACAAAGGAAATTATTTGGCAAAGACTTTTTAGAAAATACACTTTGTTTTTCTGACTGAAGTGGAAAAACCAGGCTATATAGCCATTATAAATAACTAAGTAGAAGACAGGTGGTGTTGTTCCCATTTTACACATTAAAAACCAACAGAAAATAATAGTAGTATAAAAGTGTGCTGCAAGTTGTTACAGGACCAGGAATATTTAGCATCTAGAACTTTTTTTTTTTAAACTTTCTGTTGGATCTTAAACTTATGAAAACATTTTGTCTCTTGATAACTTAGCCCATAAAAGCAATAACTGTGGACTAAATTCATCATTTAGTTAAAGTTATATTAGTTTAAAGGATTATGAGATTTTCACAGTTTATTAATTACTCTTGAGATTTCTATTCTTTGCATAGAAAAATATTGATAGACATTATACACAAGCATAAACTTTGTTTTTTAAGTTGTGCTAAGGTCTTTAAAATACTTCCTGCTTTTATTCTGTGTCAAAGTAGTAGGACAGAAAATTTTTTTAAAATGTTGAAAACATTTATGTATCCTACCCCTTTATTTTCTTGAAGAAAAATATTGTCTTTACATTTCTTTGTTTTTCAAAGACCAACTATTGGAACTATGTATCAAAGGCATAAGTGGGCTGTATTGTCTTTGATAAAGCAAACGAAAGGTTAAATGACAAGGAGAGCAAATCAGTACTCTGTGCAGCTGCCTTTTCCTTTTCCACCCTTTTCACTCTTACAATAACTATTACTAAAACCAGTTTCATCTCTGAGATCTTCAACTCTATAATAATAGTTCCTTCTGAACCTTTTTAGTGTTCCTCTGCTCCTGGTCACCTTCATTGTGATAATCTACTTAACTTTATAGTCGGCCATTTCAGCAATGTACTGTCCTTAACCCTTGTCCTATTTTATTCTTGAGTTGCCTAGTAGTACTGCTGTTGCAGAAAGACGGCTGTTGTCCACTGCAAGTTCATTTTACCTAACCTCCTCTGGGCTCTTACAGATAATTTTTATTCTTCTCTGATTGCTACTCTAATCTTGTTCCCTACGGGGCTTTTCCAAACCTCCTAAATGCTATAAATTGATTTCTTACTATTTACTCTTCTCTTTAGCCTTCCTAAGATTGATGCCATCTATCTATGAAGTCTCTTCTCACCATCTCTGCTGCTGTCCAGCCCTTTCTTTTTCTTTGCTTCCAGTTTCAGAATATAACATGTGTTATATTCTGTATATTGGCCTTGCATATGCCTTTCACTGAGGCCCGTTATAGGATCCTAGATCTATGAATCATCTGTTAAATACCTACTGCACTCCAAACACTTGGCTTGTGTTAGGTAGTAGAGAGTCAGGTACAAGTAATCCCATATTCAGAAGTTCTTACATTCTAATATGAGACACACAGGTATCTCTAAATATGTACAGCATAGAGTTGGATAAGTACAAATATATTCAGAACAGTTAAATACGAGGCAAGTTTGAGAGGGAGGGCACTAGCAATTAGGGAAGATAGGAAAGAGTCATTGTAAAAGTTGCTACTTGAGCTATATATCTTAAAGGAAGAGAGAGATTCTGAGGCAGGGAAGTAAAGAAGGAATGCATTACAACCAGAGGGATTGGCCAGTACAAAGATAGGGAGAAAGGAAAAGTGTCATGGAAGAATGGAAAGGCCAGTTTGCCTGGATGGAATGTGGAAGGAGGAAAGTACTTTAGAGGACATCATATATTCCAGCCCTTTCATTTTGTAAACGAAGAAATAAACTCAAGGAAATTATGTGATTTGTTCAGGATTATTCAGATAGTATAATGTGAATTAACTGAGACAAAGTCAGATAATTATTGACATTTACAATAACCTTAACAGATTTTTACATCCTAAACTTTGTAATTTTAAATTTAATTTTTTTTTCAGTTAAAAATCTAAAATTCTCTCCCTTCTACCTCTTTCCTCATTGGAAGAAAAAAAAAACAAACAAAACCAAGCCTTGAATCAAATATGATAATCAGGCAAAACAAATTCCTTCTCTAACCACAGCCAAAAAATACACGTCTCAATAAAGTCATTCTCTCACAATGGGTGTGGGTACCAGGATTCATGATAAATCCTCTAGAATTGAAATTAGCCATTGTAATTATCAAAGTTTCTTAATTTTTCAAAGCTGTTTTTACAGTGGGAAAATTTTTTAAATGGTTCTTGTTTTGCTCAGTTTACTCAGCATCCGAATGTTCATAGAAGTCTTCCAGGAGTCTCTGCAGCCATCTCTTTCATTATTTCTTATGGCATAATATTATTCTATTGCATATCATTTGTTGAGTTATTCTTCAGTTGATGGGTACTCCCTTCATTTTCAGCTTTTTGTCACCATAAAAAAGAGCTACTATAAATATTTTTATCTAGCTCTTTCTGTTGTCACTGTCATATTTCTAGAGTATGTCTTGTATACATATATTACATTTCCCTATTATTAGAGCATTAGCTCTTTGAAGTCAGAGATCCAAAGTCCTGATTAAGAACTCAGATGCCTCTTGCTTGTTTTATACTAAAAATATTAAGGGGAAAATCTTGCAGGTAAATATTACTTGGGTTTGATATGCATTAAGAAATTTTTAAAAGATAAACACATACACTCATTCATACTCATTTAGGGAATAGCTGTGGTGTCATGGAAAAGAGAACTGGACTAGGAATTAGAAGGTTTGAGTTGTAGTCCTGGGATTGCTACTTTTCATCTCTGTGTGCTTAGACAAATAACACAATCTCTGAGCCTCAGTTTTGTCATGGGTAAAATGAGGATAGTAACTCCCCTGCCTACTTTATAGAATTAATAGTGAAGAACAAGGAGGAATAAAGTGTGTGAAAATGCTATACCAATATAATAATATATTATTTATCATAAGTGCCACTTTTCTAATTATATTGTCGTAAACATTCTCTGTGAAAAAGATAATAAATTTTGGAGGGTATATAGGAAAACTCTAGTTTGTTGTTGTTTGAATTGTGAACTGATGCTATAACTATACATATTTCAGTACCACTACTAGGTCTGTATCCCAAAAAAGATAAAAATCAAACAGGAAAAGGGCCTGTATGTATAAAAATATTTATACCAGCTTTTTCTGGTGTCAAAAAATTGGAAATTGAAGAGATGCCCATCAGTTGGGGAATGGCCGAACAAAATGTGTTATGTGATTATAATGAAATACTATTGTGGTGCCATAAGAAATGATGAGCAGGCTGATTTCAGAAAGGTTTGGAAACACTTACATGAACTGATGCTGAGTAAAGTAAAGCAGAACCAGGAGAACCCAGTAACAAGATTGTATCAACTGTGACAGTCAGCTTTTCTTAGCAGTACAGTGATCCAAGACAATTCAGTAGACTTGGAATGAAAAAGGTCATCTGCATTCAGAGAACCATGGAGACTGAATGTGATTTGAAGCATACAATTTTCACCTTTTCGTTTTCTGTTTTTTCTTGTATTTTTTTCCCTTTTCTGATTTTTCTTTAACAATATGACAAATATGGAAATAGGTTTAAAATGATTGTTCAGGGGGGCAGCTAGGTGGCACAATGGATGGAACACCAGCCCTGAAGTCAAGAGGACCCGAGTTCAAATCTGGCCTGAGAAACTTAACACTTCCTAACTGTGTGACCCTGGGCAAGTCATTTAATGTCCATTGCCGAGCCAAAAAAAAAAAAAAAAAGATTGTGCATGTATAATCTGTATCAGATTGCTTGCTTTCTTGGGGGAGGGGCAAGTAAGGGAGAGGGAGAAAAAATTTGCATCTCAGAAGCTTATAAAAATGAATGTTGAGAACTATCTTTAAATATAATTGGAATAATAAAATAATGCTAGAAAAACAAAATAAACATTCCCTGTGTACAAAGCAGTTAATATTATGGTAAGCTGCTCAGAAGCATTTTTGTTGCCCCCTAGGAAATCAGTATTTAATTTTCCACCTCTGATCCACAAAGTAGGTAATACATAAACAGAAAGTTGAAAGTTGGTTGCTCTTCACTTTGAGACTTGTACTTTTAATTATTTATATCCAGCCAATTTCCTGTCAAAATGAAGACATATACTCCAGTGCTACTTCTATGAAACCTTCAACCATTCCATGTCTGTCTCCCCATTAAGATTATAAGTTTTACAGGCACCTCCTCTGTACCCTCCGTACAATGCTGAGTCTGTGGGTAAATCCAGTAAATAACTTGCTAAATTAAATATAGGAAAATAGAAAAATTTCCCCAAATATGTGAATCACTTAGGTGTATGCTAAATGAATTATTTCTTTTCTGGATCCCTGATGTAATTTATTACATCATGTAATCTACATAATGTAATTTATTCTGTTCATGAGCTGTTCATTAAGAAAAATACAAATAACCTCAATAATGCTACCCAAATAAACTAATTTGGAAAAATTTTTATGGGAGAAGGGTATAGAGGAGGAAGAGAAATTTGTGAACTTATTTTTTAATAATTTGGATCAACATTGGCTTCTGTGGCATAAAATGCAATCCTTAGATATTAGAATGATCTAATTATAGGACATGTTCTCACCTGAAACATCATAATGGCCAACTACAAGATGAGTCATGTTTTCAGGGTATAGTAGTTTAAGCTCAAAGGAAGTTTCTGGGTGTTCTGTCATAGTTTTAAGCAATCAGGAAACATTTGAGATTTTTTGTTGGTGCTTTGGTGGAAAGGAAAAGTAGTGATTCAAGTCAGAACAAAAATATTTGAAAGAGTAAACATTATTTGGAGAAAATGCAAGAAGAAAATTGGGCAAATTGAATCGGAGAACTGTCTTAATGCTGTAAAAGGATGGTAGTGATTTGTAACACATTGGTGGTAAGCTCTTTTTGTACTAGAAAGGAGATGGCTAAATAGGGGAGAAAATGAAATATGAAATTAGACCTTTATATATATATATAATCTACATACTACTTTGAAGCATGTGTTTGTAATTCTTAAGTCTGAAATAACCCAAGTTCAGGGTTCATGAGGAGAGAAGTTTTGATAAGATCAAAATTTGTTTGTGACATTCTCAGTGTGCTTAAAGTAAGCTAGTTATTAATATGTTTCTTCACTTAGCAACAAAATAGATGGCAGGGTTTAGATCTCAGTTTGGAAAATATTGAAAACTAAATAGAGAATTACAAATGGGCATAACAATCTCTTGGAACAGAGAGAAGTTTGTGATGAAACCATTAAGCCTTGTGAACTAAAATAATATTTTGAATCTTACTGAATATCAGTGTGAATTACTACAAGTATTGTCATGAAGAAATCCTACCACCTGTACCCATGAGATAGTAATGGACTTGTGTATTCAAAGAGGATGAGGTATAAGTGTTTCCACCTCCAAAATTTCAGTGTAAGTCAGAGACTCTTAATTAAAGACACTATTCATTAACTTTTCACTAGACTGGTTGAAGTTTTTAATTTTATCCCTAAGAATTGGAATTATGCTATGAATGTATACCCTAAAAAAAATGGTTGTTGGGCAGACCCAAGATAGATGAGTAAAGGCAGGGACTTCTTTGAGCTCTCCCAGTTTTCTCTCCAATAATGTTTAAAAAGAAAAACAAAACCCTCAAGATTAATTGTGAAGCAACTGAACCAACAAAAGGACAAGGTGAATAATTTTCCAGTCTAAGACAACTTAGAATGTCAGCAGGAAAAGTCTGTTCCATTGAAGTGAGAGTGAAGGTGCAGTCCAGCATAGGCTGTGTCCTGGCAAGCCAGCTGGAGGCCTTTGGGAGCAGCTGAATTGGTGATGGCAGCTTCTAGAGCTCTCAATCCATAGGGTAAGGGGAACTAGTGACAGACAACTAACTGATCAGGAGATTAGTGTCTTGGCTGGCACTAGAAACAACTCTTTTGCATTGCCCATACACAGTTCCAGGTCATAGTTTGAGGGCATGTAGGAGCACTAGGAGCAGGGACCCTGAACATAATTCCAGGACAGAAAAGAATGCTTGTAGTCACAATACAGACCTGGAAAGCAGTGACTACACCTCTCTTTCGATCATACCACCTTGGAAGAAGTGTTCAGAAAATAACAGTATGAAAAACTTGAAACTTGGCACAGTGTCTCCTCTATCCCAGGAGCAGAGCCCAACTTGAACCTAAAGTTTTTAAAAGTCAGGAAATAGGCTGAAAAAATAAGCAAACAACAAAAAAGAACTAGATTGTAGAAAGTTACTATGGTTACAGAAGAGCAAAACACAAACTCAGAAGAAAAAGTCAAAACTGTTACATGCAGAGGCTTAAAAAAGTGTGAATTGGGGGAGAGCTAGATGGCGCAGTGAATAGAGAACTGGCCTTGAAGTCAGGAGGGACCTGAGTTCAAATCCAGCCTCAGATACTTTACTTCCTAGAAGTGTGACCCTGGGCAAGTCACTTAACCTCAATTGCCTCAGCAAAAAAAAAAAAAAAAAAAAAAGTGTGAATTGGCTCAAAAAGAATTTCTCAAAGAGCTCAACAAATGACAGAGTTAGAGGAAAAAATTTTTTTTCTGTTTTGTATGTTTTAAATAAATGCATAAAAATATTTTTTAAAAATGTAGATTTAGCCTAAAGAAAATCATTCTTTAAAACTAGAATGGGGGGGAGGGGCAGCTAGGTGGTACAGTGGATAGAACACCAGCCTTGAAATCTGGAGGACCTGAGTTCAAATGTGACCTCAGACCCTTAACACTTCCCAGCTGTGTGACTCTGGGCAACTCACTTAACCCCATTTGCCTCAGGAAAACAAACAAACAAACCTAGAATTGAGCAATTGGAAACTAATGATTCCATGAAATTAAGAAACAAGAAAGCATTGGAAAAAACAACTGATCTGAAAAATAAGTCCAGGGAAAGAGTTTAAGAATTTGAGGACTACCTGAAAGCCCTGATTAAGAACTTTCAAGAGATTATCAAAATGGTCAAAGGATATGAAGACAGTTTTCAGACAAAAAAATTTAAGCCATTTGTAGCCATATGCAAAGATGCTCTAAATCATTTTGTTTAGAGAAATGTAAATTAAGACAACTCTGGGGTATACTACTTCACACTTCAAAGCTATCTATACTCATATGAAAAAATGTCCTACATCACTATTGACTAAAGAAATGCAAACTATAACAACTCAGATTGAAACACCTATCAATTAAATTGGATAAAATGATAAGGAAAATGACAAATGCTGATGGAGATAGGAAAATTATTGTTGATGGAGTTATGAACTGATCACCCATTCTGGAGATCAATCTGGATCTGTCTCCAAAGGTCTATAAAACTGATCTAACAACTCTACTACTTTGATCCAGCAACACTGCTAAGTCTGCATCCCCAAAAGATTTTTTTTTAAATAAAAGTATATTAATATACTTGTATGTATATTTTATACTAGCTCTTTTTATATTTTTTATTGGAAATTGAGGGTGAAGATGTCCATCAATTCAGGAATGCCTATGAACAAATTGTGATATATGATTGTGATGAAATATAACTGTGCAAGAAGAAATGAACAGGGTGCTTTCAGAAAAACTTGGAAAGATTTACATGAACTGATGCAATGAAGTGAGCAGAACCAAGGAGAATAATTTACACAGTAACAGCAGTATTCTGTGATGATCAAATGTGAATGACTTAGCTATTCTTAGCAAGACAGTGATCTAAGACAAATTTTGAAGAACTTATGATGAAAAATGCTATTTACTTCCAGAGAAAGAACTGATATTGTCTGAATATAGATGGAAGCTAAATCTATTTTTTGACTAATATGAAAATGTTTGATATAACTGCATATTTACAACATATCAAATTTTTTGCCTTCTCATTGGTGAGAACTAGAGGCTTTTTCTCACACACACACACACACACACACACACACACACACACACATCCCTTAGGAAGAAAAGAAGGATTTTCATGAGCTTAAGGATTGATTGTGATACAAATAAACATAGCTTCACTTGTCTCTGAATTTGGAGAACTAGAATATACTAACTTTAGGAGAGAGAAGATTTACTACATCGAAAGGAGTCTCAATTATGATGTGGACTAGATGGCCTGTGAGGTCCCTTCCCAAGTCAGATTTTCATATATAGATTTCTATATACATGTGTTGTGGTGGGGGAGGAGGGCACATGCATACGCATGCATGTTATGCCTTTGCCTTTCAGGCTGTAATCAATGAATTAGTGTGGAAATTAATCTTGAGTTTGAATGACATATAATAAGCATTATGTGGCCATGGGCAAATGATTTTATTTCTGAGTCTCCTTACTCTTCTGTAAGTAATAAACCTTTAATTATTTTCTCATAAGGTTGTTTTAAGTGTCAAATAAGATGTTTGTTATATGTTGTTGAAAGTAGTTGAAAAATCTAAAGCATTACTAATGTCAGCTATTATTTCTATTTTAAAACATGGTATAAATCCTAGTAAGACTGGGTTTCCTTGTTTCACCAACCTAGAAGTGTAGGTGCTACTTGGATCCCTGGTGCCAACCTGCTCTACACAGAACCTTTGATCTGCTCTTATTTTTGACCTGTGCAGATTTGTCCTTTCCTTTAGGGAGCTTGGTCCTGGGAGCACACTATAGATTTTTTATTATCAATTTCTAGATCTGATACAAGATTGACTTAACCCACAGCAGATGAGATTGGAACTCTAGACCTTCCAATCAGCTTCCCATATATCTGGGACGGCAGGCGTATTGGCTTTCTGAAGAAATATTCAGAGTGTAACAGTTACTCAACTTTTTCTCCAGTTAATTATTATCCCAATTTCTCCACCTTCTTTCAGAACTTTGGCTTCTGTATATTATTATTGTTAGATACATTGAAGATAAAGATCTCCAAAGAGCTTCCAGAACTAAGAAAACTATCTAAAGAACTTTCTTTTCAGAACATGTCTGAGAAATTTAATGTTTTTTATATCTGAGTCTCCTATATGTCTGTCGTTTTTGCTATTAACCTAAATGAGAGTTTTCTAAAAGCGATTGCAATCAGAGAATCGCTCTAATTTAATTCTGGCACATTGGGTTTAGCCCCTGTGGCTGTTGTTTGTCCTTCCTTTCTTGGAAAGGACCATGATGTGAGAACATTGATGCCACAATGTGCCAGTAAATCAGACTGAAGGGAGGGAGGGATGGGCAAGGTCACCTGCCTCACTTTCTCCTCCAGAGCCATCTGGGTCCAGTGACTAGATATAGATCAGACCCACTGGTGATGGTTCCTGATGCAATGGGAACCTTGGTCTTTTTTTTTTTTTTTTTTTGCTGAGACAGTTGGGGTTAAGTGACTTGACCAGAGTCACACAGCTGGGAAAGTGTCCGAGGCCAGATTTGAACTCAGGTGCTCCTGACTTCAGGGCTGGTGCTCTATCCACTGCACTACTAGCTGCCCCTGACTTGGGCCTTTTTAAGCTAAGGTCTTCAACAGGATTCAGTTTGACTGAGGCCATGCTCATTCAGGAATTATGACTAGGTAGATTTTGAGGCAAAGAATGGCTTCACTACTAATCAGAGAGAGAGAGAGAGAAAAGAAAAAGAAAAACCTATTCTGCTGATGAACACCCTCAGGGTTTCTGGCCAAAACAGAAGCAATTACTACCCACATTCACTTGAGTCAATCAGAGCCCTACCTGTGACCAGGGGCTTGGCCTGGGACCTATTGTTGGCTAGTCTATGGGAGCCAGAGGAGTTTAAGGCATGGTTTGGAGGGCCTTAGGGCTTTCTTCAGTCCTGATCTCTGTCTTGCCGCTGGATCCACATAATTCTGAAGGAGAAAGTGAGGCAGATGACCTTGCACAGGCCACTCTCACTTAAATCCAATTCACTTACATGTCCAGCCATCACCCCTAAAGTCATGTCCTCTTCTGAATGAAGAACCAACAACAACCTGTGTGAGTAGAGCTGCCCCAATTAGGGACCCAAGGGAACTGGTCAGTAGGACAACACAACTCTCTTTCTTTTTTCATAAGGTATTGTACTCTTACCTAAAGGTGCTCTGCACAAATGAATGTAAATTTTTTTTAATTGTTTAAAAATCTCCCAAGATATCTTGAGTTTGCCAACTAGATTTCCTTTTTAAGGACTATGCTTTAAATCTAACTCACACTGTCTCTCATTAATTGGCCAACAATAAGTCTTTGGCCAAGCCCTACTTGGTCTTTGTTTGGGTCCTTATTGCTAGTCAGTTATTTGTTTTGGATAGGAACTCTGGATTTTTGTTTTTGTTTTTTTGACTAGGTAAAGGAGGATATCCATTGCCTCAGTTAAACAGACTTGTTAAAGACCATATACTTAAAAATGCCCAAGGTCTCCCACAGCTCCTGTGGCAAACTTATAGGAAAATAGATTGCCATCTGTATCTTAGAAGGAGCACTCACTTTGATGGGATTGTGGAGACTACAGAAGCACTGAACCCCCAAATATATTGGGGTTCCAAGACACTGTGGCCTACCAAATGGAAGAGAATAGTGGGGTTTGAGCCTCAAAGACATTGGGGTTTTAGGCCAGGAAGTTTGTTTCAAAAGAATTTGTAGGCCTAGACCATCTCTAAAAGAAGAAGCAAAGATTTTTTTTTTTTTTTTTTACTCCATGAAGGCATGTTAAGTCTTAATGAACCGACTATATCAAGGAGAAAGATTCCTTAAGATAAAGTTCCTAATGAACTTGCAAAGAAGTGGGGTACTTCTAGGTTCTTTTATAGGAGAAAAATAATCTGGGAGGTTGACATCATAACTTGGCCTTCTGATTGGAAATAAAAATTGTGGGGTCATGATAATTTTGGGAATATAAGGAATTGGATTAGAAACAAAAAGAACCATTTATGGGGATAATCCTGCCAGTGCTCCTCCCCACTTGCCTCAGGCCCTCTCCTGTCAATCCCCTGTCATGACTTAAACAGATACCAATGATTGGAATCTTTTTGCTGGGGTCTTATTTACCATCATGATCACATCTATTTGAGTTACATATGCTTAAACATTTTTTTTAATTAAAAAAAAAAAAACCTTAATCCCACAAATAGAAATCCTATTTCTGAGATATTTCCTCTCTTCCCTCACTCCCCCTAATTTTGGAGCCACAATCATAAATATGTTGAAATATACATAAGTTAACAATAATAAATCATTGATCAACTATGACAGACTCAACTCTTTTCAATAGTGAGATGATTCAAAGCATTTCCAATTGTGATGAACTTGTGATGGATAGTGTTGTCCACTTCCAGAGAGAATTTTGGAGACTGAATGTGGCTCAAAAAAATTAGTATTTTTACTTTTTTTTGTTTGTTTGCTTGGTTTTTTCTTTTTCATTCTTTTTCCCACTTTTGATCTGATTTTTCTTGCACAGCATAATGAATATGGAAATATGTTTAGAAGAATTACATGTTTTACCTATATCGGATTGCTTGCTGTCTTGGAGGAGGGGAGAAGAGGGACAGAAGTTTGGAATATAAGGTTTTGCAAAGATGAATACTTTACATGTATTTGGAAAAATAAGACACTAAAAATAATAATAATAATGAATATTGAGAAACATTTTGTAAATGTCCAAGTACTCCCTAAATTTAATTTTGTTTTTAATCCTTTTAGAAAGTATAGCTATGTGGGTGAATTGCTTTTTCTAGAATACATACATGCATATCTATATAGTTCTTGATGTAGAACCTTTTAGATTCATGCTTAATTTGGTTTTTTGTTTTTTTTTCCTCCAGCAGACAACAGAGGAGACAATGGCAGGGCATAACCAGCTCTGCATTCGCCGTTGGACAACTAAGCATGTTGCTATATGGCTAAAAGATGAAGGGTTTTTTGAATACGTGGACATCTTATGCAATAAACATAGACTGGATGGACTCACGCTGCTAACGTTAACTGAATATGATCTACGGTCACCTCCTCTGGAAATTAAAGTCTTGGGAGACATAAAAAGGCTGATGTTATCAATACGAAAACTGCAAAAAGTACACATTGACGTTTTAGAAGAGATGGGTTACAACAGTGACAGTCTCCTTGGCCCCATGTCACCTTACATCAGTGTTCTGCAAGGCTCAGAATGGCTTTGTAATGGGGAATTGTCACATGATTGTGATGGACTTATCACTGACTTGAATTCAGATCAGTATCAATACATGAATGGGAAGAACAAACACATGGTTCGAAGATTAGACCCAGAATACTGGAAGACCATATTGAGTTGTGTATATGTGTTCATAGTATTTGGGTTTACATCCTTCATCATGGTTATAGTCCATGAACGAGTGCCTGACATGCAGACTTATCCACCACTTCCAGATATATTCCTAGATAGGTAAGTATTTGTTCATTGTTAATATATTAATAAAAATCCACTTTTTTGTGGTTTTAAAAACTAAACAGTCTAGAACAAAATGTGGTAATTAGTATTGTCTCATTTGGTGGTATATATCATTTGTTTTACTTAGTATTAATGTGTTAAAGTATACTTTTAAAAGCCCAAGTTAACTATTTACCCAATGACTTAGAAATTATCCCAGCTGATCAGAAAAATAATACCAAAAATGTATCTCCTTACCAATGGACTTTGTTGTTTAAGGAGCAGCCAACCTAGTCTTTATATAAATTCTCTAAGTCTTGTCATTATCCACAAAGTGAGAAATATTCTGGACACAGCCAGTCATACCGAGAACATCTACTACGTAATGGAAGGCTTGTAATCTGCATCTTAGTGTGGAAGTGTGTCCTGACAGTGTGACAGTGTCCTGGTAATGAAAAATGAGGGAATTAGATTCGATCTCTGAGAGTCCCTCCCAAATCTAAATCTATTATTCCAGGTTTTAATAGCTAGCAGTTCTGCATTTAAAGTAATCTTTGGAGGCTCATTGGTTAGCCGAAATCTACTAGAATCAACACCAAGAGAAATATTTGTCCAATGATAATTAAGTTTTAAGAACAGAAATTCCAACCATTTTGAAGTTATAACAACATCTTGTTAACTTTGGTTAAAAAAAAAATTCCATTTGTACAAGAAATATATGTTTTGTCTTAATTTTTTAAATTCATTGGATTTGGAGTTGGAAGGTACCTTCGTCTAGTCTAGCCCCTTCAATTTACAGTTGAGGTACTAAGGTCCAGAGAAATTAGGTTACTACACCAACCAGATATGACCTCCTATGATTCTCACTCAAATATTTAAAACAACTTAGTTTAGGGAATTTAAATAAATATTTATTTTCTATGCCTGAGAAGTGATTTGGTCTGTATTTGCTTCAAAGAATTTGTAATCTTAACAGAGAAGAGTTATAAGTTAATTATTTAAACATTTATTAAAAGCCTGCTATTCACAAACATTATGCCAGATAACTTATATTCTATAAAAAAGACAAAATATACAATGCTGTAGGTGTAGAAGCATATAGAAAACATGAACAGAGTAGATACAAATTAATTGGAAATCGGAGAGAAGAGATAAGGAGGGGAGGGGGAGAGAGAGAATGCTAGCAGCCAGGGGTGTCAGGAAAGGTCTTTACAGTGATATTTGAGCCAAGTTTTGAGGGAAGCTAAGGATTCTAGAGACAAGAGGGAAGAAGGGACATCATTCCTTTGAAAAGGCATGGAGAGGGAAAGGTGGACCTACAGTGAAAAGGCCCATTTGGCAGGAACTCAGTGTATGAAGGGGAGTAATATATAGTAAGCCTAAAATCTAGGAGAGCAAAATTAGTTGTACAGGGCTTTAAATTCCAAATAAAAAAGTTTATATTTTCTCCTAGAGGCAGTAAGAAGCCCCTGAGACCTTTTGAGAATTATAAGAATGTATTTTCTTGATTTCATAATTTTTTTGAAATTTGTTAAATATCACTAGAAGTTTTTAATAATATAATAATGCAACATGCAAATTAGTTCTCTCGATAGCTGAATGCTGCTTGGAATGTGTTCGTATTGGAAGTTAATATCCCTTTAGGAAGTTTTAAGTTCAGCTACCTTCTTTGGTTCCTTGATTGTTTATTTGCTCTCAAGTTTAATTTGTTTCTCACAGGTCCTTCAGAAAGAGAGTTTCAAGGGGCAGCTAGGTAGCGCAGTGGATAGAGCACCAGCCCTGAAGTCAGGAGGACCTGGGTTCAAATCTGGTCTCAGACACTTAACATTCCCTAGCTGTGTGACCCTGGGCAAGTCACTTAACCTCAATTGCCTCAGCAAAAAGCAAAAAGAAAAAAAAACAAAGAGTTTCAAGTAAATAACTCTTTATACCTCTTAGTCACTGAAGAGCATCAAAGCAAAAGGATGCAGGAGGAACTTGGATATTGGAAAAGAGAAAATGGGCAAAGCCATAAAACAGCATCTTTGCTGTGGAAATTAAGATGCTGCAGTTAATCCCATTGTTGCCTTCATGGCTTCCCATCACATACTTGGTATCAACAAAGTGCTAACTAAGTTTTAAGAATTAGTGCAAAGATAAAAATGGTTTTTATCTTTAAAATAATTTTTTCTTATTAGTTATCTTGTAGACTATATGGGGATTTTGCTCCTTAAAGCAGAGAGGTTATCAAAACTAAGGCCACAAGAAGTAGTGAACTTCCCAGTCCAGTTGAAGTGTTTAACGAAGTAAATACAAATACAGTACAGCTTAGGTAGTATCAATTTGAGGTTTTCTATGTTGGTGGCAGGAATTCATTTCAATTTGAGTTTGACACCATTGGCTTTAACTACTCTAGATTTAATTTTGGGTCTACTTCAAGTTCATTTATTTTGGCTTGGGGTTACTCAGATTTATCTGAATTTGTTTTATAGATTCCAGGCTTCAAATGTATCATCTTGTTTTTGTAGAAGTCTTTTATTTCCATGAGTACTGATTGCTTTTAAATTGCAGATTAGTAGTGGTGTAATAGTCACAATAGTAAATGAAATAGTTTTTGAAATTTGGGAACTCCGGAAATTGTCTATTAGTGTTTTAGAAGACTTTTTCCATCTATAATTTGTGATTAAAAACAAAAACAAAAAAACCAATTTGTTTAATTAAGCTCTTCCTACCTATGGTATACAAAATGCCTACCATTTGTATATCTGAACTTAAATCCATAAACTTCTTAGCTGTTCACCACCATGTTGAGACTTAAAGTAGGTTTGTTTCTTAGCTCATGAAGTTTAATGGTTCTGTATTTTCAAGTCTATATTCTAATTGGAAAGTCATTGTTCATGAAAATTAAGACTTAAGAGATGGATGTATCATCCACCCTTTTTGGACTCAAAACCAGCTAATGTCAGCTTCAACTTCAGTATGTAAGGTATTGATAAGAACCTGCCTATCTTGTCCAGTGGGATGTTATACATTGTTATAGTTTTAAGATGTTTCTCTAAACATTTGCACTTTTAAGAAGCCTTGTTTTAAAAAAAAAAAAAAAAAAAAAAAAGATGTCTCTGTCTTGGTTAACGCTATCTTAAATAGAGGATTCTTGTTCCTTCATTTTGCATATTCAGGAGCTTATTTAATTTTTTTTCTTTGGTTTCATCAAACTGTGAGAGACAGTTTTTGCTAGTGAAATTCAAGAAATTTATTTACAAACTAGAAAATACTATTTGCTAGTTTTTATATATATGAAATATATCTGCTTCCTGACCAGAACATTCATGCTAACTCAGCATATTCTCTTCCTATTAGAAAAGTCTAAGTATATTAGATAATGATACTGGAATATGTGTCTATTCTAGGGATAGAGATGTGTTTGTCAAATAAACTTATGTTAGTTGATAAGGGCACATTTTCCCATAGGAAATAGAAAAACTAGAGAGAGTTACTAGAATTACCAAGAAAAACTAGAGATACACTAACACATTTTTACTTTTCAAATTCATCTTTTCCTAAATTCTGTGCAGACCAACAAAAACTTTTTGTCATTAAAATATTGTATTACACTTAATAAAATTGTAGATAATTTTAGATTGGCTACATTTTAGGTTACTGTTGCTTTGTTTATGAGACAACCTATTCTCTAGTAGCACAGTTAGAAATCATTTTTAGTATGATATTCTTAAATGACAAAGAAATATGATTATGTTCTATATTCTGTATTTACACTAGACCCTTTATTTCTTAAGATTAGAGAAACTTCCAGATCAAAGATGTAAGGTTAAGCAGATCTACCAAAACTTGATATTTTCACTAATTATCACCAATAGAAAAACAGAAAAGGGAAAGTGACAAGTGGTTCTATAGTCTTCGCTGATAAGAATAGGTTAATAGAATAGAGAATATCCAGAAGAAGGTAACTCAGATGGCAAGAAGAAATTTCAAAGCCATGCATACAGGAATCAGTGGAAGAAACTGAAGAATATTCTGGGGTCAAGAAGATTTAGGAGAGGGACACAGTCGTAATGATCTTTAGATATTTATAGAATTGCTATATAAAATTAGTTTTGTTTTTTGGGAGTGTGTGGATGAGAAAAATAAAGTTAGGATTGAAGGTAGAAGTTCTTGAAGGCAGATCCCAATTCAACATAAAAGAAAAATAATTTAATCATTGGAATGGTCCAAAAATACCTTGTAAAAGGTAATGGCATGATTGAAGCTTTTAAGTGGAAGTTGAATGACTACTTACCTAGGAGATTGTGAATGATTTTCATGATTTAGGTGGAGATTAAACTAGATGGCCTTTTGAAATCTTTTTAGAGCTAAGATTCTGTGGTTCACCATCAGCAAGCATTCTAATAAATAGAACATTTTGAAGTGGGGGGAAGCAACTTGAGAATAACTATATTGTTTATCAGCAGTAGTATCACCCTTTCTCAAGTTTGACATACTTAGGAAATAACTGGTTTCCAACTCTTTTGAAGTCATGAAATCCCCAAAGTGCTCTAAGGTATAGTTCCATACATACTTATGGATGGCAACTGTGGACTGGCAACCACAACTCTTGCTGATAGTTGTGGCAACTGTGGTGGTGGTTGCTAGTGTATCAGAATGGTACTCCTTTTTATAATAGGAAAATTTACATTTAAAAAGTTCAACCATTATGCCAAAAAAAAAGTTTTTTTTAATTGTATTGAAATTCTTTTTTTCATTTTCAAGAATATTCAATTCAATTCAAGAAATTCAATTTCAAAAATTTAAAATGTTCCTTAAGATAATTTGCAATGCTCTTAACTGTTTTGAGAAGACTGACTTATGAAATATTTCCTATAAATGAGACACTTCTAAGTCCTGATTTTTCTCCTTTGAGTACTAACACTGAGCCTTCTTCCCAATAATAAAGTGATAATGTATATATTGACCCACTTTTAAAGACCTCTTTAAAATTCATTCTACTCTTAATCAAATGCATTCTCCTGTTCTTCCCCCTCCTCTTTCATTTCAGTGTTCCTAGAATTCCATGGGCCTTTGCCATGACAGAAGTGTGTGGTGTCATCCTCTGCTATATCTGGCTGCTGGTGCTTCTCCTTCACAAGCACAGGTACTTCTTTAAACTCTAGTTTAATGTTTGAACTTTTTAGAAACTATCTCAATACCTTATTCTAGCCTAATTGTTAATAAGTCTGTTTTATTTCCTTGAAGTTTATTTCCTCCTATTTTACCTAAGGGGGGGGGGGGAAGATGATCCCAATATGATAGCTGATGAGAGAGATAATTTCAGTGGAAGCTATTATAAGTGTTAGATTAAAATGAAATATCGATGTCTTCATATTTGGAAATTTACATCCTTGAGAGCTAGTGAAGGTGAAGAAAGATTAGACAGCTGTAGAATAACTGATTAAATCATCACCTGACTAGTCTCTTGCTCATCTTTGACAGCAAATTGTTTTCTTAAAGAGATCCCTTTCATTCAAAGGCATTAATTTAATTTTATAAAGAACATACTGTTCTTTACTATGTGATGACATGTTGAAGTACATATTGTTCTTGGTTATTTAATTTTGAAGTCGTGTTCATTGTGTTTAATATAAGTAAAAACAGCACCACAATGTGGTTGTCTACTATTATAGCAAAATGAAAAGCCATGAAATACTATAGGTTCATTTCTTTTGGCCTCTCTAAAAATCTCTCACCAGAGAATAAATGTGAGTTTTCTTTTCTGCTTTAGGAAGTTAGGAGAGAGAGGAATGCCATTATCTTTGGGGTTGAAAGGGGAAAATGACATAGGTGTTGATATTTTGCTATCTATGTAACCTTGGAATATTTCATGAATGAATTAACAATCTTTGACACTCTCTCTCACTTTAGGTAAATCACAGATATGCTTCAGTATATGAGGTAGCAGTTCTTTTGGTACTTTTAAGACTGTCGATAGGTGGTAAAGAGACTAGAGTGGCAAAAGAGTGGTAAAGAGTGTCAAGATTGCTTTGTGATTTGAAGCAAATCATTTTATTACCTGGGCCATATTTCCTCATCAGTAGAATAAAAAGATTGCCTAGAAGATCTCTAAGGCCCCTCTCAGCTCTAAATCCTCTTATTCTAGGAAAGCAAGCAGCATGTAATAGAAAATCTTAGTTTCATATGCAGTTCTCTTTTCTACTCTATGATTGTGGAAATGCCTTTTTTTTATATTTGTTAAGTTCAGGATAAAAAAAAGATTCAATTTATAAATCCTTTGATTCTGTAGCTATCCATTATATCCATATCAACTCTGAATATAGTTCTGCCTCATTTTCAAAGTCTGGGTGTGTTGGTTGGGGGAAGAGGGTAGTATGTACACACACAATATTATTATTTTCCAGTTTATGCTTCTATTCCATAGAACACTCATGGACTTTTTAAAAATACCCATTAAAATCAGAGAAGTTGGTTCATAAGGTTGGGAGTAATTCCCTACCATATTAGACCCAAGACCAGATATTGCTACAATCAAAAGGAGGGTGTAAGGCACGGTGGGATCTTCTGAAAACTCAACCCTGCCTTGGCATTTGGCCATGAAATAGAGGGAAGAATGTGTAACAGAGAAAGTGGTGGCCCAGCAGTAGAAGATCACCAATACAGGACCTTGAATGCAGCCAAATGAGTGTCAATTAGTCAGTTTCCCAAATGGCAATTAGTCTTTATTGGACCACCACCCATGAGAGAGGTCCCAACATGAGTCCTAGCAGTGACCCTTCTTGTCTGGACCTGTGTGCTCTGAAAAAGGGAGATGATAGTACTGAAGACTGCCTGTGAGCCAACTGCTTTTTTCCATCAGGTTATCAGTTCCTTGAGGATGAGGCTTTATGTGTTCCTATTACTTCACATAAAATTTTCAATCTCCGAAGTGCTTAGTGAAATATTTTGTTAATTTGAATCAATCATTTTGCCATGTTAGATAAGTCGTACACTACCTGATGGCTAGATGCACAGGTACTTGGCTAATGGGTAAACACTTTTTTTCTGTTACAGCATGGCACAGTGGGAAAAGCACTAGGAAAACCTGGCTTGTTCTAGAGTCCTGCTCTGTTACTAACATTGTTACTTGTACAAGTCATTTGGCTTTTCTGGACATGTTTTTCCTCTTCTGAAATTGAGGGAACTGGACCAGCTGATCTCTAAGGTCTCTACCATTTCTAAGAGTCTTTGGTTTCTCTCTTATTATTCTGTTTTTTTAAATAGGTATTTAAACTCCCCTTTGTATAATTTTCCCCCCTTTTGGATATTCTATTTATAGGTCAATCCTCCTGCGAAGACTCTGTAGCCTAATGGGCACTGTATTCTTGCTTCGCTGCTTTACCATGTTTGTGACTTCTCTCTCTGTGCCAGGACAGCACCTTCAGTGTTCTGGAAAGGTAATTGGCTGCATTCTTACCCTTTTTTTCTTTTATTGTAGTAGAATGTTGTCACAATTTCCTTGTTTGGAACATTTCAAATAGTAGTTATTTCTCACCGTATGTCATATATTAAAGTATGCTTTTAAACTATAAATATGTATATAGTAAATAAGCAAATAGGTGAAAACAAGCATGGATCTTTGGATCCATGCAAATTTGATTATCAAGTAATAATCAGTATAAGAATTTTTAAAACTATTGCCCCAACAGCAAGATTATACAATGATGGCTCTTTTCAATGAGATGATTCAGGCCAGTTCCAATGGTCTTGAGATAAGAGAATCATCTGCACCCGGAGGGAGGACTTTGGGAACTGAGTATGAATCACAACATCATATTTTCACTTTTTGTTATTGTTTGTTTCCTTTTTATTTTTTCTCATTTTTTCCCTTTTTGATCTGATTTTTCTTATGCAGCATGATATTTGTGTAATATGTATAGAATTACACATGGTTTAACATTTTGGGTTACTTGCTGTCTAGGGAAGGAGAGGAGGGAGGGAAAAAATTTGGAGCACAAGGTTTTTTGAGGATGAATGTTGAAATTATCCACACATATGTTTTGAAAATAAAAAGCTTTAATTTAAAAAGAAGAAAACTATTGCCCCATTTCTTGTGGCCTTGAAAAATAGTTCATAATCAGTCCTAAAGATTTGCTTATTCTTTTAGCTGATGAAATTCTATGAAATATGTTTTATATAAAATGAAGACTTGTTGCTCCTTTGAATTTCTTTTCAGAATTAAGGGTCCAAGATTCAAATCACAAGATCATAGATAGAGTATGCTAGAAAAAAGGCAGGATCTTCAGAAGTAATATAGAGTCCAACCTCCCCCTCCCCCTTTACTTTGTAGATGAGGAAAATGAAACATGTGGAAATTAAGTGATTTACCCTTGGTTACATAGGTAATAAATGTTCAGAAGCTGTGTCTGTCTAAAATATTAGCTAGAATTTGCTCTAGTTGAAACAACATCCCACCAAATAAATGCACAAATCACCTCCACAATAGTTGGTCATCTAGCTTTTGCTTACATACTTACAGAAATGAGAATTTTAGTACTTAACATGTTTTTAAATAGCTTGGGATTGCCATAACCTTCTTTTTCCAGTGAATCATAGTATGAGTTCTAACTATAGTTATTTATTCAAGGAGTGCAAAAGTAGAATGGGCTGCTTCAAGATGTAGTAGTTTTCTATAGGTATTAGATTTAATTACCAAGGCAAAAGAAGGACAATTTAAGATCTCACTTAGCAGTTAGACTGACTTGGAGAAATTTAAAAGATTATCCAAATATAATGAGACCTTGTTGTTTCTGGAAAGGATTTGCTTGAGGGGTTCATTCCTAGGGGAATGGGTGGTAGTACAAAATACTACTGTGATTTTCCAAAGAAAAACGTTATAGTAATTAAATTACCAGTAGAAGCAGGTCTCTTTTTTGTCTAATGCCAGTAATTTACCAGTTTGTTATATGGAAATTTTTATTTTAATCTACCCTTAATATTGTTAATTGCTCTGAGTTTTACTATAACCTACTTTTTGACCTATATTATTTATGGCATTTTAAAAATGGGTAATTGAGAAGGCATCCAAATTCATCTTATTATAGCAAATCCCTAGTGCCATTAAAGTGTATTGCCACATGGTATCCTCATAGTGAATAAAGGGCAAAGAGAAGGGCTAGCTCGGGAAGAGGAAGGCCTGAGTTCAAGTCCTATCTCTGAAACACAGTTGGGTAACAGTTGGGAAATCATTTCAACTTTCAGTGTCGCTACACAATTCCTCCACCACTCTCAGTTACATACAAGTTGCCAGTCTATATCATTGGGACAGAGAGCTAGATCACTAGAAATCATGTCCCTAGCCAGTAGGGAGTAAGAAAAAAAAGTATTTCCATGAGAGAAACTAAGTGTGAATGAACCAGAGATTGCTCCAAACATTGGGAAGGGATCTCTGAAGATGTCTACACCTGTCTTTGTCAATACATCATGATGATTTAGTGGACTTCTTTGGATCAGAGTAGTTGGATTGTTTAAGGGAAAGAGATAAGGAGAACTGAAATGAATGAACAATCTTTATTAAAGAACTTTCTAGGGGCAGCTAGGTGGTACAGTGGATAGAGCACCAGCCTGAAGTCAGGAGGAGCCGAGTTCAAATTTGGCTCAGACATTTAACACTTCCTAAATGTGTGACCCTGGGCAAGTCACTTAACCTCAATCACCTCAGCGGGGGGGGAAAAAAAAGAACTTTCTAGAGCACTGACCCTGGAGTCCAAATGTGATTTCAGACACTTAACACTGCCTAGCTGTGTGATTTGGGCAAGTCACAACCCCAATTGCCTCACAAAATAATAATAATAAAGTACTTTCTGTGTGCCAAGCACTGAAGATAAAAAAACAAAAGCAAGAAAGTTCCTTCCCTTTGAGTTTACATTCTAACAGGGACCTAAGGGGCAGGACTGGGCAAGAAGGGGTGACATGGGGAAGTCCAGAGGTGGCTGTTGATTTACATTACCTGTAGTGATGGCAGTGTTAATTTGATTTTGTAGTAGGAGGAAAGAAAACAGCTGGGATAGAATGGGAAGCATGCTGACTTGGGTTGGATAGATAGGGACTTATGAGACATATTCACCAGCCATGTCAGTGTCGGGCCCCACTGTGAGCCCTGGAACTAAGAGGGCCAGATCCCTTGGGTAGTGGAGTCAGGGAAGTCGACATGGTTCAATGCTCTACAGGTGAACGAAAGACAGGCTAGATGGCAAGAAGATGGCCACAGCATAGAGAAAGAGATGTTCTTTAGCATCATCACTTGCTTCCCTTCTTTGACTTGCCAACTTTTTCCATTAGTTTCACTTCTTTCCCCAAAAGTAAATGCTGCTGCCTCCCTAGCTTCAAAAAAACCCATGAACATTGAAATTGAAAGCTAGACAAAGTAGTGAATTAGCAATATTATAGGAATCGAGAGTGCCAGTGATTAGAGGATATGATACAACTTATTAAACTTGTTCCCCATGATTACTTAAGTATCAACTATAAAAGTGGAATTCAAAGCAGACTAGAGTGGCAATCACTGAGGAAACAAAATAACACCCGCCAATTGGCATAGATGCTCAGTAAATGTTACTCTCTCTCCAGTAGTTAGCCCATCCAGATATCAGATACCTTTTCTTCAGAAAGTAACTTTGACTATTCCTTCCTTAGGATGAATTAAGATTAGTTTCATCAAGTATTTCTTTATTAAAAGGATAAGTACTGGACTAGTGGCCAGACCTCAAAAATATTTTAGCAGCAAGATAAGCCAGCCATGGTGATAAGAGGACCTGCGTTCAAATCCAATCTCTTACAAATACTAGCTGTGTGACCTAAGTCAAGCATAGTTAACTTAAAGAATTTTTAGGTTTGATTGGAACCAAACTAAATTCAGTCATCTTTACTTAGGCATTACTTATCTTCTGAATCATTCAACATTTGAATTTGGTTGATAATTTCATGTGAGAAACCTTAATTTCATCTTTTTGAACATTTTAAATAGTAATCTGCTTTCCTCATCTTAGCTGTATGGCAGTGTTTGGGAAAAACTGCACCGAGCCTTCGCCATATGGAGTGGCTTTGGTATGACCTTGACTGGAGTACACACTTGTGGAGATTATATGTTCAGTGGCCACACAGTTGTCCTGACTATGCTGAATTTCTTTGTTACTGAATGTAAGTATCCATCCATTGTAATCATGACTTTTTTCTTCTAGTTCTTAGTGAGTTCAGGGGAGAATTATCATATGTTAGTGTTCTGTCTAAGGAGAATGTGTGTTTATAAACTTATTTATGGAACATGTGATGAAGACTTCCTCATAGTTTTAAATTGAAATTTCTTTTCTTTCCAGATACACCAAGAAGCTGGAACTTCTTACATACTCTATCCTGGGTACTCAACCTTTTTGGAATCTTCTTCATTCTGGCTGCACATGAACATTACTCTATTGATGTATTTATTGCCTTTTATATCACCACAAGACTCTTTTTGTATTACCATACTTTGGCCAATACCAGAGCATATCAGCAGAGTAGGAGAGCAAGGATCTGGTTTCCCATGTTTTCTTTTTTTGAATGCAATGTTAATGGTACAGTACCTAATGAGTATTGTTGGCCTTTTGCAAAACCTGAAGTAATGAAAAGATTAATTGGTTGAAGAATGTGTCTTTGTAAAGGATTCATGATCAAATATACAGAAATGGTTTAAAAAACTAATAACTTTATTTTCCCCCCCTCTTGTGTTTCTGAATGCCTTTTTACTTGGCTTGTTAGTTGACAGAGTGGGGCTTTCTGTGCTTAAAAAAAGTAGGGTTATGGTTGTAAAAAGTAAGCCTTGAATAGTCAGGCTCAAGTAGAAATTTGAACAGAAAGCTTAAATAATCTTTTTCTTTGGGGGGGGGGGAGGGAGGGAGAATACAGATTTTGTTTTATTTTGAGGTGGATATATTTCTTGTTGAAAAGATTTCTGCTGATTATTGGCATGATTATATTCAAGAAGTAATACTTTATGGAAGCTGCTTCCAATTATCTTCAAAAAAAAAAATCCATGAGCAATACGTAATTTAAGCAGATTGTTCTTCTCTATCTCTATCTTCATTTTCTTTTCTTTCTTTCTACACACACACACACACACACACACACACGTATCAGAAAGTGTAATTCTGAAGAATGAATAAGTTTTATTGGCTAATAACTGCCTTCTGAGTCTGCCATCTCTGAGAAGATGCTGTGTTACACCAAGATGCCTGAAATTAGAACAAAAGAATAAAAGGGGCATTTGATAGAGGGTGGACAGAAAACTGTTGATAAAGCCATCAGCAGATGTAAGTCAGTGATTCCACTACATTTGTGACCAGAGGAGCAAATAATATAAAATATTTCCTTTCCTTTTGGGGGCCTCAGTTTGGCCTTCAGTTGCAAAGAAAAGATGGCCACATTCGTAGAAAAATAATTATGATTTAGTGACGTCACCTTGACCAAACTTGTACTTTTTAATGATATATTAAACTAGAGAAATGAGAGTGTTTTCTAGATATTAAACAAGATTTTTATGCCCTGTAAATAAGGAAAATAAGCATGTGATCGTTTTAACTTCTGAAAAAAAAAAAAAGCTTAATAGCAGATTTCAAAATTGTTTTTTCCCTTCTGTTTTTGTTTTTTGAAGTTTCTGGTTCCAGGTCATTGAAAAATGAGCAAGTATATTTAAACACTCAAAAGTTTTTTTTTTTTTTAACATAAACTTGTAAATACATTTTTTTATAAAAATACATTTTTATTTCAGCAGCCAGCACATTAGATTAGCTGCTTGTTTACACACTAGAAGTTAAGTATATTGATTAATTTAGCTTCTGAGATACCATTGGTCACTTTTTTTTTTTTAAATGATTCTCTTTTGTGGTTGTGAGTAGAGAATAGTTATAAAACTGGAGTTTTGATATCTTTAGTGGGCCTGTGTGGTATCCCCTGCTCTTCGTCATTCTTTGAAAACCCTGTAAGTGAGCTTAGCCACTTGAAAGCTTCTTTGTGCAGTCTTAACATTACTTTTTATACATAGGAAGTTGGAGAAGGTGCTTGTAATTGAGGCCCTAAATGAGGCCAACCTAATAACAATCTGCTCCTTCTTTGCCTTTTTCTTTTGGCACTTTAATTAATCTCTGGCCCATTAGCTGCAGAGGACCCAGGATAAATTACAAGGAAAAGTATTATTATCCTAACAAGACTCACCTTGGTATTAGATGACCTCAATTTGTGTCGGTTTTGAACTTTACCTTTTAAAGTTCACTCCTGAATGTCCCTAGGAGATACCAAGTGTGGAACAAGGCCAATTTAAGTTTTATTATGCTCTGTATTCCCTGACACTTCCAATTTTTATAACATCTTAAATCATTGGCTTATTATGTTAGGGGAAGGGGAAGGCAAAAATGATATTTCATCTGAGGAAAATACATTGTCTATTTCTAGTCCAGTCAGAGGAGTTAATATTAAACTGATCTGTTCCCTTCCCCTTCAGTTCAAGAGACTGGACAGTGTTATTGCTTTATTTTCTGACTGTCAAAAAGAATTGAACATGAATTGAATGTCCTTTTTTGGAACTCAGAGATAGTATATAGCTTAGCTGGGGAAGGTTAGATCATTGTGGAGAATTTTTAAAATATGTTGTAACATTAATTCAAATATGTTAAATACTAATTCAGTGATCAATTTTTCCATCTTTAGTCTTTTCTTCATGTAATTTTTAAGACTCAAAAAGAAAAATGCAGTTACCTTTTCAGAGCTATTGACATTGAAAGCACCTAACCATGGGCTGATTTTGAGCTTCATTAGCTGTCAGGACTTAAAAATAATTTCTTCATCTGGCATTTACTCATAACTATTGTTGAAGCAAAAAAGTAGAAGTTTGTAATTTATTGTAGCTATTTTAAGACAGTGTTTACATAACCTTTAGGTGATCATCTCAAAGGTTCTTTCTTGAAAGACTTTGAGACAAATTTCTTTTCAGTTTTTTAAATGTGAAATATATCTATTCTTGTATTTTTTTTTTGTCCAGAAATTTCCAATTTTATCTTTGAATTTTTTTTTCCTTCTTAAAAGACAAGCCATAGTAATGATAATAACATTTATGTTTACATTTTGGGCTTCATATGTTTGGGTAGAAAAGCTACATGAAATAGATCTACATCATTCTTTTATAATATTATGGTTCTACCACTTTTAGTTGATGAGTCACATCACCAAGAATTCAGGGTTCAGACTTCCTCATTTTTAAGGTTCTGTGGGGTCATGTGTAGAAGGAAAGTCAAGGGTTTGAGTTTAGCAAGCAGAAGTAGGTAGTTTCCTTTCTGTTGCTGTGGTTCTGGGGCTTTAGGGTTCTATTCTTTAAACTAGCAAGGTTTGCTACTTTGGTCACTATCAAAGTACACTGTGGAAGCCTTGAAAAAAGGGAAGGCTACCATTGATTTGACTAATAATGGGTCCTACTGTTCCATTGAATTCCTAATGCCTTTTCTTTTCTCACTCTATCTAGTCTCACATGGCCAAACAGAGAGAGCAAAACTGTAACCAGCTTTTTAAAAAATAGCAGAAGTTTGGAGTATCCATCTTTCACACCTTACCCATGGTCCTTTGGTTTTTTGAAGGAAGAAATCAGTGAAATTAGATTTGGAGATAGGACCTTGAATAAGTGAAATTGTTCAAAGACAAAAATCACTGAATAGAAAGCTTGGTGTTTCAAAAACAGAATTTTAAGAATGACATTATGAATTTTCTTTCTTTCTTTTTTGCCTGTATGTTATTTCATGGATCTCCAGAAAGCCAACAGGTACAAAAAGAGAATAAGAAATGGCATCTAGTTAGTATAATGGATTCAGTTTTTAGGGGATCTGTTTAGAAATTATTAATTTAATGTCACTGAAACAACAATAACACTAACTTGCTGTTTGTATTCAGAAAAAAATGTCACTAATTTTATGTGAACTTTTTTTGTTTTATCATAAAATGCCAGAACACTCTAACCAAATTCTTGTTTTAAACTTGCTAATTTAGTAAACTTCATTTTTATGGTCTTTTTTATAGACTTCAAATATCACTAATAAATTCTAACATTAGTCATAGTTGAGTCTAATAGGAGCTATTCGGTTATTTAAGATGAATAAAAATGAACTCTGTTAGAATTATTCAGTTGCTTTTAAAACAGTATCAGTTTCATTTGGATGCTTTCAAAGCCAACTGAAGTATGCTAATTAATATCCAACTTTGCTTAGCAGGTTAAGGAGTTTGTTTTTGACAAACCTTAGACTGAAAAAATTGTGTTTGAGAGGGCTGAATTTGTCAATGGCATCTAAGGCCAAACTGTTACAAGTAACTAACAAAACTGTGTTTGAACAGATTATAATTAGTATTGGACAAAGAATTTGTTATTGCCCACCTCAATGTACCACCAATTTGTAGTGACTAAAATTTGATTTACTTTTTTTGGGGGAGGGGCATAGTAAATCCAGTCGTAGCCTTGACTAAATCTGTAAACTATAATTCAGTCACCAGGGGCTGCTTTTTAATTATGCTTTCTTCTCCAAACTAACTGAAGGGCATTGCAGCCCCTTATTCAAAGCACTCCACAATTCAGCATAATTTAATTTGGTCCCTGAAGATGGGAGGAGTATTATAAAAAAGCATATTCTATGCAGAAGTCAAGGTAATTTTTTTCTAAACCTATTAGAAAAGTCTAAACTGCTGAGTTGATTGTAGAGTGGAATACAATTAACTACATGAATGAATCCATCAATCAATTAGTAGTATCACCCTATTTTTCCATTTAAAGTCATTTTTATTTTGAATAGTCTGTTGATACTATGGAGAACTTTGGTTGGATAACAAAACATATGGAAACTGGTACTTAATGCTTTGGGGAAACCAATGCCAACTCACACTGAACAATAAGCATGTTTTCCTTTTGAGGGTTATAACCAAATGTCTCCCTATTCCACAAAGAAATTAGTGTTACTTGAAGGTGTGAGTCCATGTGGCAGCCGTACCTTGAAGCACAGTATTGTAAATAAGTAAATATTGTCTTGATTGAAAATTTAAATTCAGATTTCATTAATATATTATTTTATATCTTTGTTGTATCAAAACATATTTAAAAGAACTAAAAATAAAACATTTGAAAGCTTCATTGAAATTTCCCAGACTTTTTCATTATTAGTAAAGCTATTTTAAAAATTAGTCATTGTTTGAAGAATTAGAGCTGAGAGTACAGCAAGGGAAGTTAGAGTAATTTGTGCTGGATCTTTGTCTTAACAGGAAATAAGCCCTTTCTGCATCTTCCCTTTCTGTTTTATAGAAAGAGTATTTCATAAGGTTTTTTTAAGCAGTTTTGAGAGAGTGTGAAGATGAGGACTCAAAAAGGAGGAGGGAACTATGCCTTAAATTCCATTTAATTTTTTTTAATTAAAAAAACTTGATTTTGGGATGAAGAGAGCCATCTACACCCAGAGGACTGTAGAAACAATGTAGATAACAACATAACATTTTCATTATTTTTGTTCCTATTTGCTTGCATTTTATTTTCTCTTTTTTTCCTTTTTGATTTGATTTTTCTTGTGCAGCAAGATAATTGTTAAATCTAATATATGCATACATGTTTATAGAATTATGTTTTTACCATGTTTAACATATATTGGAATACTTGCTAAGGGAAAGGGTGAGGGGAAGGGAAGGAAAAATTGGAACAGAAAATTTTGCAAGAGTTAATGTTAAAAAATTGTTCATGCATATATTTTGAAATTTAAAATCTATAAATTGAAAAAACATATGTTTTTCCAGTTCCAAATTTTTTCCCTCCCTTTACCATCTCTCCTACCAATTGAGAAGGCAAGAAATAGGATAACTATTTCACATATCAAGTTATGTAAAACATTTCCCACATTGGCCATATTATAAAAACAAGAAAAATGGGAATGGAAAAAATGTTTTACTAACCACTCAGTTCATCAGGTCTGTCTCTGGAGATGGCTAGCAGTTTTCACCATGTATCCTTTGAAATTGTCATGGATTATTGCATTGATCAGAAGTCTTTCACAGTTGATTATTGTTGTAATCTTCCTGTTACTGTGTAAGATGTTGTTCTTCCCATTTCACTTTGCATCAGTCCTATATAAATGGGACTTCCCAGGTTTTTTCTGGGAAAAGAGCATCCTGCTCTTCATTTCTTATTGCACAATAATATTCTGTCATAATCATGTGCCACAACTTATTCAACCATTCCCCAGTTGATGGTGATCTCCCAATGTCTACTTCATCATCACAAAAAGCTATATTTTTGTAGATGGGACTCCTTTTCCTTTTCCTTTCATCTCTTTCAGGTACAGATGTAGGAGTTCTGGGTCAAAGGGTGTGTACGTGTTTTTACATATTTTAACAAAGTTCCAAATTTGGACATAGTTCCAAATTGTTCTCCAGAATGGTTGGACCAGTTCACAGCCCCACCAGCAGCTCATTGGTATCCTAATTTTTTCCACATCCTCTTTTAATTTTTATTTATTATCTCATTTTAAAATTAATAGTTGTAAGTCAGAAACCAAGGTAATAGCAAAATAGAAGTACAGGAGGAATGAGTCCATGTCTTCTTCTAGACTTACAGAGCAGCAGAGAGATCTCACCTCTCAATCACCAATGCATTATTGATTTGTTTAAACACTGAAATTGTCTTGTAAAGAAAAAAAAAAAAAGGATAATCTATCCAGGAAGGGATACTTTCTCCTAAAGAACTTTTCTGCTTGATACAAAGAAGATGCTACATTTTTCTTGGAGGAGTCGAGACGTGCAAGGCAGGAGCCAAGAAAAAGAAGTAGCATTTATGTGCTGATATGCCAGGTACTATGCTAAGTGCCTTATAAATATTTCATTTGATCCTCAAAACTCCCCTGAAAAGGTACTGTTATTACCTCTACTTTATAGGTGGGGAAACTGAGGCAGGCAGAGATTAAATGACTTGCCCAAGATCACAGAGCAAATGTCTGAGGCTGAATTTGAACTCAGGTATTCCTGACTCCAGGCCCAACAATATTCACTACCCCACCTATTTCTAGTTATTTAAGTTAGAGCATATGTGCATTAGATCTCTGCATTTATAAAAGTGAAATTTCAACACCTTGTATTAAAAAAATACAAATGTATGCAAAGTGTCCTAGTTTGATACCTGTAAAAGTTAAAACTGCACTCTTTATAATATTTATAATATTTCCATGGAGACAATATACAGAAATGTGACTGACGGTATTCATTTTCCTAATATTGAGTCTCTTGTGTGTATGACATTATTAAGTGCTGTGAATGATACAGAGAAAATATAGTCCTTACCTCAAAGAACTTAAAATATAGTTGAAGAAACACACTTCCAAAATGATAAAAAGATAGTATTTAACAATTGACGTCCTCCTCATCTAAGGTCCAACTCAAAAGCCATCATTGCTTGAAAGCTTCCTGGTCTCACCTTTCTTGGGTTTTGGCATTCTGTACTCTCCCGAGGCACTTGAATATTACTCCTACTATATTTTAAGCTCCTTGAGGAGTGGTAAATATTAGGTAGAATCATAGAATTTAGAACTGGAGGGGACCTCAGGGCATCAGTTCAAACTTGAGTTTCACAAAGTCCTAGCGGTACATAGCAAAGCCAGAATTTGAACCCACCTCTCCAGTGCACTCCCCTATATATCACTTGTCTCCCTGACTTAGCATGTCCCCTTATACTCAGTAAAATGTATGTCCAGCACATGGTAAGTGTTGAATGTCTGAATGAATAGCACGTGATGAGGAGCATCAGGCCATAAAAGTCATAGTCTGCTCAGGATCACAAAGCCAGAAGGTCCTAAATTGGAACCCTTGTCATTTCTATAATTCTCTTGCTGCACAAGAAAAGTCAGATCCAAAAGGAAAGAAAATGAATAAGAAAACAAAATGTAAGTGAACAACAAAAAGAGTGAAAATGATATGTTGTGGTCCACACTCAGTTGCCACAGGCCTCCTCTGGGTGTATATGGCTTTCTTCATCACTGAACACTTGGAACTGGTTTGAAACATTTCATTGTTGAAGAGAGCCACGTCCATCAGAACTGATCATCATATAGTATTGTTGTTGCCGTGTACAATCTCCTGGTTCTGCTCACTTCACTCAGCATCAGCTCATACAAGTCTCTCCAGGCCTCTCTGAAATCGTCCTGCTGGTCTTTTCTCACAGAACAATAATATTCCATAACATTCATATACCATAATTTATTCAGCCACTCTCCAATTGATGGGCATCCTTTCAGTTTCCAGTTTCTAGCCACTACAGAAAGGGCTGCCACAAACATTCTTGCACATGTGAGTCCCTTTCCTTCCTTTAAGATCTCTTTGAGATATAAGCCCAATAGAAATGCTGCTGGGTCAAAGGATATGCACAGTTTGATAACTTTTTGAGCATAGCTCCAAATTGCTCTCCAGAGTGGTTGGGTCTGTTCACAGCTCCACCAACAATGTATTAGTGTCCCAGCTTTCCCACATCCCCTCCAACATTCGTCATTACCTTTTCCTGTCATTTTAGCTAATCTGACAGGTGTGTAGTGGTACCTCAGAGTTGTCTTAATTTGCATTTCTCTGATCAATAGTAATTTGGAACACCTTTTCATATCAACATTGATTTTTGTAAGAGGGTGTGTTTCAAATTTTTCTCCCTCTCTCACCTCCCCCATCCTCACCACACAAGCAATCTGATATAGATTAGATATGTACAATTCTTTTAAACAATTCCATATTTGTCATTTTGTGCAAGAAAAATCAGACCAAAAGGGGAAAAACCGTAAGAAAGAAAAAAAACAAAAGCTGAAAATGATATGCTTTGATTCATATTCAGTCTCCATGGTTCTCTCTATATGTGGATGGCACTTTCCATCCCAAGTCTTTGGGAATTGCCTTGATTCACTGCATTATTAAGAAGAGCCATGTCCATCACAGTTGGTCACCACCTAATCTTGCTGTTGCTGTGTACAATGATCTCCTAGTTCTCCTCACTTCATGTCTCTCCAGGCCTTTTATGAAATCATCCTGCTGATTATTTCTTATAGAACAATAATATTCCATAACCTTCATATATCATAACTTATCCAACCCTTCCCCAACTAATGGGCATCCATTCAGTTTCCAGTTTCTTGCTACTATATAAAGGACTGCCACAAACATTTTTGCACATTTAGGTTCTTTTCCCTCTTTTATGATTTCTTTGGGATTCAGATGCAATAGTGACACTGCTAGATCAAAGGTAAAGGATATTGCACAGTTTTACAGCCCTTTGGACATAGTTCTAATTCCTCTCCAGAGTGACTGGATCAGTTCACAACTGCACCCACAATGTATCAGTGTCCCAGTTTTCCCACATTCCCTCCAACATTTTTCATTATCTTTTCCTGTCATTTTAACCAATCTGGGAGAATCAGCAGGGTACACCTTTTTTTGTAAAGAGAATAACTGACATTTATATAGCACTTTGAGTTTTGCAAGGGTCTTTACATCCATGGTCCTAATTTTATAGATGAGGAAACAAATTCAGAGAGGTTGTGTTTTACCAGTAATCTTACAGATAGGGTCAGAGATGGAATTCAGACCCAACATGCCGACTCTATATCCAAATCTAATATTTTATCTACAAAGTTGCTTAAAAGTGCAACAAACCCTCCTTCACAGGATGGTTTTAATTCATTATGATAATAGTGGAAAAATAGCTTTACAGAAGTGAAACATTCTCCATATATCCTTTACTCTGAAGGCTTAGAACTCCAAAATCAGAAATTCTAAGCCTTGGTTATGTCCACTTCCTTTGCCCTTGCCAATTCGTGGTTACTTTGAACTGAAGCAATGTATACTTTGTGTGTGTATGTATGTATGTGTGTGTGTGTATATATATATATGTGTGTGTGTGTGTGTGTGTATACATACACAGTAAGTATATTAAATAACCAACACAAAAAGGAATTGGGATCAGTGTAGATCTGTCTAGGGATTTATTTAGAGACAGGAATAACATGGGACAAGTAAGCAAGATACACTATTTGCTGATGGATCTAGTCTGTGTATCCAAGTATCTTTGCAAGGAAATCCAACTGGAGTAGGTTACAGACTGACCCCAAAGTTTCAGTGCAGTATTAAGCTATTAAAGATTTACAGGTTAATACTATTCTGAGGCTGAAAATCATATGAGAAAAGAATTGATGGGACCTTATACAGGGTGTCCCAAAAGTCTTAATGCTGCACTGAGACTTTTGGGACATTCCCTATATATGGTCCCTTCAAATTCTCTCTTCCATGTCCTAAAATAGATATTGAGTGGAAGAAATAGAGAGGCTTAAGTAGTATTTCTGCCTCTATTTGTAGCATGACATGTACCTGTTATGGAAACTTAACTGTTTAGATTGATGTTCACTGAGTGCCCAACATTCAAGTTCCTCTTTTGAAATTTTACCCTAGCTAGAATGTACCCCTTCTGCACTTATACTTCTTGTAATCAGTCCTTAGATCCTTCAAGACTCAGCTTACTGACCACCTCCTACTTGAAACTTGTTCAGATTCCCCCTCAAATTATCTTGCATTGATTTATATCTATTTCATATGTTGTATTTTTTAGTAGCATGTAAACTCATTGAATAACAGAATAAAGCATTTATTAAGCTGCAAATTACTCTGCTAATATCTGAAGACAAATAGAAAAAACACTCTTCCCTCCAGGTATTTACATTCTAAAGGGGAAAATTACCCATAGGGAAATTTTAATTGCAAATCAGATGGAAAGATCTTGTGGTCCTAGGGGTGCTGTGACAAAGAACATGGCTAATGCCTATTGTTTAATCTCATTTCCACTGATAAAAACAGCAGTGCTTGATGTTGAACCATTTGATAATACCAAAGACTTTGGGGATAATACCTCTTTTCTGGGTCTGTCTTGAATAGGGCTTGTTTCCCATTCTGTGATGATGGTTGCAGGTACTGGTCTGGAAACAGCTATTCCGAAGGTTCTGGTGTTCACAGTGGCCCTGTTCTGCTTCCATCGGGGTCAGAAGGAAGAAGGCGGTCAAAGTGGAAGTGGTGGTTTAATTCACCAGGCACCCAATGTTTACTGTTTTTTCCCCAGAGTATCCCCACTAAGGGGAAGGGATGTTTTGTCCTTTTTATCTTCAGTGGTTTGCACATGGGTTGGGTATTAAGAGATGCTGTTAGTGGTTTAGCCAATAAAAAAGCACCTATTGTGTGCTGGATCCATGTCCCTGCTTCAAAGTAGTACATATTTTTTTGTGAAGTATAAGCAGACAAAAATAGTTCAGGTTTGATTTCAATTTTGGTAACTTCTGTTATCATCAGAACTAGGACTTGAGACAAATTGTACAGTGTGCTTTCAGTGGAAATAAGACTACAGTGGGTCAAATAGTATGAAGAATTTGTTGAATAATTTTTTTTTCATTAAATTTTAAAAACATGGATACCAACAAACCAGAACTGAGGCCATCAAGTCCAGAATCTTGGACTTGCAAAAGGATACCAGCAGAGGGCATTATGTAACCTCCCTCAATCAGCATGCTGCTTTTTCTGTCTACTCTGTGCCAGTCAGGCACCAAGCATGTTTTGTTAAACGTAATATTTTATTATAAAGTAAGGATAGTGAAGAAAGGATCATGGATTCTAAGCTAAAGAGACCTATGAGGTCATCAAAACCAATTCCCTCATTTTACGATAAGGAAATTGGAGCCAGAGGATTTGCCCTAAGGTCACTCTAGCTCCAGTGCTCATCCCATCATGCTACACTGACAGGTACCCTTACCCCCCCCCCCCAGTTCATGATAAAGTTATGTCAAATGGGGGTGGGAGGAGTAATGTCTGACTGCCCCTTTGTTCCCAGATGAGAATCAATTCATTTCAGTCCTTCTACTCTTGGTGTTTTAGCAATTCATTGTGTCAACAATATTCATTCAATTCAGCAAACCTTAAACTCATCATTTATTAGGTACTGTGATATAAAGATAAAAATTTACACAATTTCTGCCCTTTAAGGGACTCAGTCTAATGGGAGATGCAATGTTTGCATAGAAAGCTGTAACTCAAGTTGTAAAAATTAAAGTCAGGAGGAACCTCCCAAAATTCTTGTCTAACCTCGAATCAAATTGTCATCTAGTGACTGCTCAAAAATCCTGAGAGCCTGCAGGGAGAGAACCACTTTTTTTTTTTTTTTTTTTTTTCATAGCTCTAGTTGTTGGGGAAATTTCTCTTAATCTTAAATCTACCTCTGCAACTTTCACCCTTTTTTTCCTAGTTTTGTCCTCTGGGGCTAAGCAGAATGAGTCTTAATTCTTCTCACTCCTAGCAGTTCTTCAAAAGCTTGAGAACAACTCTCCTATGCCCCCTAAATTCTTTTTCTTTCTCCAAGATCAACATACCCAGGGCTCACCCTAGAATTAACAACATAATCTAGTTACAAATTTTATTCTATTGAGTGCATTAGAATAAAACATAGTAACTGGCACATAGTAAACAATGTTTATTGATTGAAAAAAAATCAACATATTCTATTCTTTCAACCAATTCTGTTAGTAAATAAGCCTTTAATAAACACATATTATATGCCAGAAGGCTCTATGTTAAGCAGTAGAAATACAAAGAAAGGCAAATCAGTTTCTGCTTTCGAGGAGCTCACAACTAAGCCATGAATGACATGTTCTTAAGTCTTCTGATAATACTAATTTACTGTCCTTCAAATGTTTTTATCTATGTCCATCCTAAAATGTGATGCTCTGTACTAAATAGATTATTCCCAAATAAGTCTGATGAAAGCCAAATGAAGCAGGATGGTTAATCTTCTCATCCTGAACCAAACAGATGTCTCATTTAAAAAAAAAAAAAAGTGTGCATACAAAAATCTCTTTTCTTCCTCCTACCCTTCCTCCCCATTTAAGAATGAAAGCAAAATAAAGCCCTGTTATGAACATATTTAATCAAGAAAAGCAAATTTCCACATTGGCCATATCCAAAAAAAAAAATGCACATCTTATTCTGCATTCAGTCTTTCACCTCTTTATCAGGTGTTTTATATTAGTTTTATAATTAGCATGTTTTATTTTAGTCTTCTGGATTCATGATTAGTTTTTACACATCAGAATTCTTAATTCTTTCAAAGTTGTTTATCTTTACTGTATTATTGTTATGTTCTCCTTGTTCTATTTACTTCGTTCTTCATCAGTTCATATAATAAATCTTCCCAGATTTCTCTGAAACCTGCTTAATAGTTTTCCATCATCTTTATAAACATATATAAACATAAACTGTTTAGCCTTTGCCCATTGGATGGGCACCTCTTCAGATCCCCATTCTTTGCCATCTCAAAAAGAGCTATAGATCTTTTTCTACATTCTTAGTTTGTTTTGCTTAGAACTAATCTGTCCCTTAATCTACCCTCTCTTTCCCCCTTCTCCTTTTCTTCCCTTGAGTGAAAACAACTTGTGTCTGTCTGATCTTCCCTCCCTTGACTTGAGAATGAGGCTCAAAGGTCAATAATTCTCCTCATCCTCTCTTTCTTGTTTGCATAGATGTCACCATGTACATCATGATTATATAAGATAATTTCCCTTAACCTTTTTCCTTCCCTCCAGCCCCAGTATATTATTCTTCCCATTTCTTTCCCTTTTTCTCTAAAGGTCATAAAGATATGCAAAATATCTTCCAGATCTTGCCTAATTTGACTCCCTCTATGGTCCCTGATAATGACTGGGTTCAGAGGGAACATGTATCCTAATCCCATATTTAAATGTAAATAGTTTGTTTTTGTTTAGTCCTTTATCACTGTCCTTGTTTACTTTTTTATGTTTCTCTAATCTCCTGTATTTGAACTTCAAAGTTCTACACTGCTCTGGTACTTTTTTTTTTTTTTTTCCTGAGGCAATTGGGGTTAAGTGACTTGCCCAAGGTCACAAAGAAGCTAGGACGGGTTAAGTGTCTGAGGCTAGATTTGAATTCAGGTCTTCCTGACTTCAGGGCTGGTGCTCTATCTACTGCGCCACCTAGCTGCCCCATGCTCTGATACTTTCATCAGGAATGCTTAGAAGTCCTCTATCTCACAGAAGATCCATTCCTTACCTGCCCACCATAGAATTATACTCAGTTTCACTGGATAAGTTATGATAAATTATATAAGCTATCAGCCTAAATCCTTTGCCTTCTGGAATACTCCTTCCAAGCTTTCCACTTCTTTATAGGGAATATTAATTCATGTGTGATCCTGATTATCACTTCTCAGCATTCTTTCTGCCTGCTTGCAGGATTTCATTGACCTGGAAGCTCTAAATTTTGGCAGTGATATTGCTGGTAGTTTTCATTTTGGGGTTGCTTTTGCACAGTGACTGGTGGATTTTTTTCCTATTTCTATCTTTCCTCTAGTCTAAGAAGTCTTATCTAAGCAATTTTCTTTTAGGTTTTCTTAAAAAAAATTATGTCTGAGGGTTTTTTGGTCATAGCTCTCAAAGTAATCAATTTTTCTCCTTGGTATGTTTTTCAGGTTGGTAGTTTTTGCTATTAAATACCTTATGTTTTCTTCTATATTTTCTGTTTTGTCTTTTTTTTTTTACTTTAATATTTCTTATTGCATCATTAAAGTCATTAGCTTCTATTTGGTCCATTCTGTTTTTCAGGGAGTTTATGGATTGGGTAAAGTTTTATACCTCTTGAGCCAAGTTGTAAATTTCTTTTCCAGTTCTTTGTTCCATAGCTCTCATTTCTTTTTCAACATTTTCCATTATTGTTTTAACTTCATTCATTAAAAAAAGTAATGCTTTTTAAAAATCTTGCTTCATCTCTTCCAGGAATTCTAGATGAATCTATATTTTTCTTTGAAGCTTTGCTTGTAGATGTTTTGGAGTCATTCCCTTCTTCTGTGTTTGTGTCTTGTGTCATCATAATAGCTTTTTACATACAGTGGGATTCTTTTTTTTTTTTTTTTTTTGCTCATTCTTTCAGCCTGCTTCCTGACAATAGACTTGCTATTAAGTTTTTAATCTGTGTACTTCTGAAAGAAAAGTCTAGGTTGGTCTTGATGCTACTTTCTTGGGGGTATTAAGTGTTATGTTGGTCTAGTTGAGAATAAAAAGAAAACAAAACTGTTATAAACACATTTTGTTAAACAAAACAAATTTCCACATTGGCCATATCCAAAACAAAAACGCACATCTTATTCTGCATTCGGAGTCTTTCACCTCTTTATCAGGAGATAGCTATCACATTTTATCATTAATCTTCTGGAATCATGGTTAATTTTTATACAGATTCCCTAATTCTTTCAAAGTTATTTATCTTTATCATATTTTTGTTATGTTCTCCTTGTTTTTTTCACTTCATTCTGCATCCATCATTTGCATTAAAGTCATCTCAGCTGGCAACCAGCAAGTTTTCAGGATACCAAAGTGGTAGGATTTAAGGCAAAGGTTTTGTTTTGTTTTTTTAAATTTATTTAGTATTTTATTTTTGCCCAATTGCATGTAAAAAACATTTTTAGCATTCATTTTTAAAACTTTGAGTTCAAAATTCTCTTCTTCTCCCCTTCTTTCTCCATTGAGAAGGGAAGCAGTTTGATACATGTGTAGTCATGCAAAATATTTCTATATTAGTCATATTGTAAAAGAAAACATAGACCAACAAAAACAAAATCTCACGAAAAAAAGTTTTAAAATCAAATCATGCTTCAATCTATATTCAGACATCATCAGTTCTTTCTCTGAGGATGTATAGCATTTTTCATCATAAATCCTTCAAAGTTGTTTTGGATCATTGTATTGCTGAGAATAGCTGTCATTTACAGCTGATCATCTTACAATAATGCTTTTTACTTTGTACATGATACATTTCACTTTGCATCAGCTCATTTGTGTCTTTCCAGATTTTTTCTAAGAGATCCTGACCATCATTTCTTATAGCACAATAATATTTCATCATAATCACATACTACAGTTTGTTCAGCCATTCCCCAGTTGATGGGCATCCATTTAACTTCCAATTTTTTGCCACCAGAAAAGAGCTGCTATAAATATATTTTATAGTTTTAGGTCCTTTTCCTTTTTTTTTTTATCTTTTTAGGGATACAAACCTAGTAGAGGTATTATCAGGTCAAAAGGTGTGCATGGTTTTATAGCCCTTTGGGCAGAGTTCCAAATTTATTGAATAATGTCTCTAATGAGACATTAATGCACTGTTAGAATGGTTCAGTCAGTTCAGCACTCTACCAACAATGCATTCATATCTCATTTTTCCAGCACCCCCTGCAGCATTTTTCATTTCCTTTTTCTGTCTTAGTCAATCTAATAGGTATGGTTTAATACCTCAGAATTGTATATCCCTCCATCCTACTTCCCTTTATTTATTCTCTTCTCTCTCCTTTCACCCTATCCCTCCTCACCAGTGTTTTGCTTCTGACCATCTACTCCCCAGATCTGCCCTCTTCTGTAACTACCACCTCCTTTTCTTATCCCCCAGTCTCTCCTACTTTCCTACAGAGTAAGATCGATTTCTATACCCAATTGAGTGTGTGTTATTCCTTTTTTGAGCCAATTCTGATGAGAATAAAGTTCACTCTCCCTTATTTTTCCTCTCTTCCACTTCACTATAAAACCTTTTTTCTTGCCTCTTTTATGTAATATAATTTACCCCATTCTACCTCTCTCTCTTTCTCTTAATCCCAGTATATTCCTTTCTCACCCCTTAATTTTATTTTATTTTATTTCTTAGATATCTCTTTAAATTCAATTTACTTCAGTTCCCTCTGTCTATATATACTCCTTGTAGCTGCTCTAATAATGAGAAAGTTCTTATGAGTTATATCATCTTCCTTTATAGAAATGTATAAACAGTTTAACCTCATTAAGCCTCTTATGATTTCCCTTTCCTGTTACTTTTTTAAGCTTTTCTTGAGTCTTATATTTGAAAGTAAAATTTTCTATTCATCTCTGGTCTTTTCATCAAGAATGCTTGAAAGAGCTCTATTTCTTTGAATATTCACTACTCCCCTTTCCCCCTCCTCCCCCCCTTCACTCATTTGTCCTCCAGAATATCATATTTCAAGCCTTCCAATCCTTTTAAGGTAGAAACTGCTAAATTTTGTGTTATCCTGAATGTGGCTCTATGACATTTGAATTGTTTCTTTTTGACTGCTTGCAATATTTTTTCCTTGATCTGAGAGCACTGGATTTGGCTATAATATTTCTGAGAGTTTTCATTTGAAGATCTCTTTTAGGAAGTGATTGGTGGATTCCTTTCATTTCCATTTAGGTTCTATTATTTCAGGGTAGTTTCTTTCTTTCTTTCTCTTTTTCTCTCTCTTTCTTTCTTCCTTCCTTTGTTTCTCTTTTTCTCTTTCTCTTTTTCTCTTTCAGATAATTTCTTGAAAGATAATATTTAGGTTCTTTTTCTGATAATGACTTTCAGGTAATTCAATAATTTTTAACTTGTTTTTCCTGAATCTGTTTTCCAGGTCAGTTGTTTTTTCAATGAGATATTTCAGATTGTCTTCTTTTGTTTTTGTTTTATTGTTTTTTGATTTCTCATAGTTATTAGTTTCCATTTGCTCAATTCTATTTATTAAGGAATTATTTTCTTCAGTGAGATTTTTTACCTTTTGGCCAATTCTACTTTTTAAGAAATTTTTTTTTCAGTGAATTTTATACCTGCTTTTCCATTTGGTCAACTCTACTTCTTAAGTCATTCTTCCCATTGACTTTTTGTACCTCTTTAACCATTTGACGCCTAGTCTTATTTTTTAAGATATTATTTTCTTCATTATTTTCTGTCTTTTTTTTTTACCAAACTATTGACTCATTTTTCATGATTTTCTTGCATCATTCTCATTTCTCTTCCTAATTTTTTCTCTACCTCTCTCACATGATTTTCATAATCATTTTTGAGCTCTTCCTTAAACCAATTCATATTTTTCTTGAAGACTTTGGATGTAGAAACTTTGACTTTATTGTCTTCTGAGTATGTGCTTTGATTTTCTTTGTCACCACAATAACTTTCTATGGTCAGATGTATTTTTTTTTGTTGTTATTGTTGTTTGCTCATTTTCCCAGACATTAACTTTTGACTTTTAACTCTTTGTTAAAGTAGGGCTCTGCTTCCAGGGTGGAAGCTTCAGATGTACAGCTATTTTCAGAGATAATTCTAGGACCCATAAATTTTCAGTTCTTTCAAATTGTTATGATTTAAGAGAGCTATTTTACTCTGTCCTGCCCTGTGCTCTGGTCTGTGAGCAACTACAAGCACTCTTTTCAGCCCTAGAACTATGAGGAGGATCCTTGCTGTACTCCATCTGCAAGTTCTGGTGCTCCTGTTCAGGCTAGAACTGGCACCAGCTGCAAGTTCTGGTGTGCTGGTGCTCCTGCCCATGCTAGAATTGCCACCAGTTGCAAATTCTGGTGTTCCTGCCCATGCTAGAACTGCCAAGAGCTGTAAGTGCTGGTGCTCCTGCTCATGCTAGAACTGGCACCAGCTGCAAGTTCTGGTGCACTGGTGCTCCTACTCATGCTAGAACTGCCACCAGCTGCAAGTTCTGGTGCTCCTACTCATGCTAGAATTGCCAAGAGCTATAAGTACTGGTGCTCCTGCTCATGCTAGAACTGCCACCAGCTGCAAGTTCTAGTGCCCTGGTGCTCCTGCTCATGCGAGAACTGCAAGAGCTGCAAGTTCTAGTGCCCTGCTGGTCCTGCTCATGCTAGAACTGCCACCAGCTGCAAGTTCTGGTGCTCCT
>JAJPUD010000536.1:287944-300884 GCA_023553655.1 Myrmecobius fasciatus | reverse complement strand
TTCTGGTGCTCCTGCTCTTGCTAGAATTGCCACCAGCTGCAAGTTCTAGTGCCCTGGTGCTCCTGCTCATGCACAGACCTTTCCTTCCAAAAGGTCTGGAAGATTATTTCACTTTGTCCTTTGCTCCAAGAACTGTTTTTAAGGCATTATTTAAATGTTTTCAGAGGGGTTTGGGTAAGAATTCACTATCTTCCCAAGGCAAAATGTGACTGCAGAACTCTTGCTTTGAGCATTGCAAGTTACGGAACTAGGATAGAATCTGAAATACAAGAGCCTGCTACATGACTCAAGTCCTGTTAGCCCACAGCTCCTGGTCAGACCCCATTCTCAGCTTCTGCCGCCCTCTCCTCCCTCCTTCTGCCTGGAAAAATCACTGACTTTTTCTTGGATTTCCCCATCAGGATTAGTCTGGTAAATTCTCTAGATCTGTTTGGAGGATTTTTCTTTTTCTTTTTTTTTTTTTTTTTAATTAAAGCTTTTTATTTGTATAACATATGTATGGGTAGTTCCCCAACATTGATCTTTACAAAGCTTTCCATTACAAATTTTACCCCCAGTCCCTTCCCCTCCCCTAGATGGCAGGAAGTCCACTACACGTTAATAATGTTGAAATACTTGACAGGTTATGCAAGAAAAATCCTATCTACAAGAAAAAAAGAAAATCAGAGAAAGGCAACACAATGCAAGCAAATGCCAATAGAGATCATGAAAATGTTACATTGTGGTCCATATTTCATATCCCTCTCTCAGGGTGTATATGGTTTTCTTCAGTGAACAATTGGAACTGGTTTGAGACAATTCTTTGTTGCAGAGAGCCATGTCCATCAGAATTGATCATCATATAATACTGTTGTTGCTGTGCATGATGATCTCCTGGTTCTGCTCGTTTCACTCAGCATCAGTTCATGCAAGTCCCTCCAGGCCTCTCTGAAATCGTCCTGCTGGTCGTTTCTTACAGAACAATAATATTCCATAACATTCGTATACCATAATTTATTCAGCCACTCTCCAATTGATGGGCATCCCTTCAGTCTCCAGTTTCTAGCCATTACAAAAAGGGCTGCCACAAACATTCTTGCACAGGTGGGTCCCTTTCCCTCCTCTAAGATCTCTTTGGGATATAGGCCCAGTAGAAACACTGCTGGGTCAAAGGGTATGCACAGTTTGACAGCTTTTTGAGCATAGCTCTAAACTGCTCTCCAGAATGGTTGGATCCGTTCACAGTTCCACCAACAATGTATTAGTGTCCCAGTTTTCCCACATCCCCTCCAACATTCATCGTTATCTTTTCCTGTCATTTTAGCCAATCTGACAGGTGTGTAGTGGTACCTCAGAGTTGTCTTAATTTGCATTTCTCTGATCAATAGGGATTTGGAGCACCTTTTCATATGACTAGAGATGGTTTTAATTTCATCATCTGAAAATTGTCTGTTCATATCCCTTGATGTTTGGAGGATTTTTCAAACAACTGCCTCTTCGTGCAGCCTACGATAGAATATCTGAAGTCACCTAATACTATCTATCCACATCGACGAACAGTCCTGCTAAAACCTCTGGCTGTTTTTCACATGAACCTTTATGAAATGGGATCCATCCTGTACTAGTGAAGTTATTATTTTTTTTTCTAAACTTAAGTGAAGAGCTTTATTTCTATTAAATTTCATATTTAATTTGGCCCATTCCTCTAGTTTATTAAAGTACGAAGTCACTTATTTTTGTGTTATGCAGCTTTCCTGCAGAAAACTTTCAGCTTCTGGACCACTCCAGAATGGGGTCATTTCCCTATATATTATGAAGCTTCCATTCAGAGAGAAGAGCCATTGGAAAGGCAGTTCTCCTTCCTCTTGCTCCTGGCCCACTCTGTCTCTCTGCACATTGATAAGGCAGACTCTCCTGCCCTTCTTGCCTGTTCTAAATTGCTGTCTAGGAATGAGTGTGTCCTGACTGGCCAGTCCTTCCTGGTGAGGTTTTGGATACAGTTGTTGATGCTCATCACCTTCTGGTGTGTGGCCCCCATACTGTGCTGGCAACCCTTGAGAGCAGGAACATTGTGTCTTGGCTGCGGCTGACTGCTCGCTAGCTGCTTTTGGGGGGTAGAAGAGCCCCATTGGGTGTGTTTCCATGATGTATGTGGACAAGCCCTCTATTTAGCCAAGAGTGTAAATACCAAACTCTCCGGTTTGGAAGGAGAACAGAGAATGCTCAGGAAGAGGCTCTCTCTCCTCTTTTACTGTCTTCCCTAACAGGTAAAGCAGCTAAGTGGTGCAGTGGATGGAGCTGCAGCCTGCCAGCCTCATGCACTCAGTAGCTCTGTGACCCTGGGCAAGTCACTTCACTCTAGTTGCTTCAGTTTCTGTAGATGAACAATGAGCTGCAGAAAACAATGGCAAACCACTCCAAGAAAATCCCAAATGAGGTCTTGAAGAGTTAACAACAGATAAAATCCACACTCCCTGAGGGAGGCAACACTTAAGTGGTCATTTTATTTTTCACCGGATGGGTCCCAACCACACAAGGGCACAAGAATAACAAAACACGGTTCCTGGACACGTGGGGTTTCCTCCATTCTACTGGGAGGATACTACAGGTTTACAGGGACAAGTTAATAGAAAATAATCAGAGCACTGAAACAGGGGGACCAGGAAAGGCTTCAGGGAGGATGGAGCACCCCAGCTGAGGCTTGAAGGAAGCTGAGACCAAGAAGTGGAGGAAAGATGGGAAATTATTTTAGGATATTAGAGGACAAGTTTTGCAAAGGAGTAGGGGATGGAATGCTAAGCAAGAGAAATAACCAGCAGGCCAGTTTGATTGGAAGTTAGAATGTGGGAAGGGAATGACATGAAATCTATCTTTAAAAAAACAACAAAAAAAGTAGTTTTCAACATATACTTTGAAAAGATTTTAATTTTCATTTTTTTCTTCTCTCCCTCCTTCCTCAAGACAGCAAGCAATCTGACATAGGTTATACATGTACATACAATCATGTTAAAGAATTATTTCCCCATTAGTCATGCTGTGAAAGAAAACTCAGAATAAAAGGGAAAAAGCACGAGAAAAACAATAGAAAAAACAACCCTCAAAAATGAAAATGCTATACTTCAATTTACATTCAGACTCCATAGTTCTTTCTCTGCACGTGGATTTTTCCATCAGGAGTCCCTTGGAATTGTTCTTGAATCACTGCATTGATGAGAAAAGCTAAGTCTGTCAAAGTTGATTATTGCAGTTTTTATTGTGTACAATGTTCTCTTGGTGTTCTGCTCACTTCACTCAGTATCAGTTATAAAATCTTATCTTGAAAGAATTGAAGCTAGACTGTGGAAGGCTCTAGAGGCAATGTCTTTGAAAGCTTGTCTTTGCCTTAGCCATGACAGGGAGCCAATGAAGGTTTTTGAGCAGGGGAGTGATAGGATCAGACCGACCCCTTAGGTCATGTAGTTACATAGAGGGTCACCATGAAATCGTACTTATGGAAAGGAAAAGGATGGTAGAGGGAGAGAGTGGAAGCAGGAGAGGGTGAAAGGAAGCCATCTTACAGTCTACAAGGAAAGGGAAAAGAATGAACATTTATATGGCAACTACTATATCAGGCACCCTGCTAAATATTTTACAATTATCTGATTTGATCCTCATACTAACCCTTGAGATAAGTGCCATTATGTTTCCCATTTTACAGTTGCACAGACTGAGGCAAACAGGTTAAGTGACTTGCCCAGAGTCCCATAGCTAGTAAGTGTCCCAGGCAGAATTTGAACCCTGCTCCCTAATTGCCTTCCCAATACCCTCTCCCTCCAAATGGTGGCTACCACTAACACAAATCCTCATCAGTTCTTGCTAGAAAACAGCAGTAGCCTCCTAATATTTCTTTGCTTCTAGATCCTCCACACCAACCTGTTTTCTACAGAAAAGCCAAAATAATCTTGCTAAATACAAGTCTTATCTATGCTCCTCCTCTGCTCAAGAATTTTTAGTGGCTCCCTACTGTTTTTTTTTTTTTTTGCTGAGGCAATTGGGGTTAAGTGACTTGCCCAGGGTCACACAGCTAGGAAGTGTCTGAGACCAGATTTGAACTCAGGTCCTTCTGACTTCAGGGCTGGTGCTCTATCCACGGCTCCCTACTGTTTTTAAAATAAGATAACAAACTCCACAGCCATTTAATTGATAGCTTTTTGTTTTTATGTAATCTAGATTTTCTCTAGCATCCTTTCTATCCCTGTTCCCACTTCCCCTAGAGCCATCCAACAATACAATTTTTTGAAAGAAAAAAATCTATATAACAGTAATACAAAGAAAAAATTCTGAAAATATATTTAGTGTTCCCATAACCCATTGACATGCCTCATCTTTGCAAAGGAGTAGGAATAGGTCTTCTTATATCTTTTCTTTTGAGACCATGCTTGTTCTTTGTAATTTTCCAACATTCATTGTCATCATTGATCATTCTGTGATTACTATTTCTTACCTTTACATTGATATAACTATATTTTTTGCTTCCATTTACTTCACTCTGTATCAGTATCATGTGTTTGCATTTGTAATATTTATCATATTACATCAAAGTAATACCCTAATACATTCAGGCACCACAATTTGTTTAGCTCTTCCCCAATCGATGAGTATTGACTTTTGTTTCCTATTCTTTGCCATCACAAAAATCTTGGCCTGGCAAACTGGGAGGCTGCATCCTCTCTCAACATAATCTTTCTCCTTCCTACCTTTCCCTCCTTATTTCACATTGCTTTTTGCTTGCGCTATATGTTTGACCTGCTTGCTGGTCATTCTCTATCCTATCTCTATGCCTTTGCAAAGCTATTGGCTCCTCTTGGAATGAATCTTATTCTTCCATTTCTTAGAATCCTTTCAAGGATTAGCTTGATGCTCTCTCATCTCTGGATCCTTTTGTGATCTCTGCACCAATACCAAGTTGTATTTATTTAAATGTGGCATATTTGGGTTTTTCCTGGCAAAAATACTAGAATTGTCTGCTATTTTCCAGCTTATTTTACAGATGAGGAAACTGAGGCAAAAAGCATAAATCACAGTTAGCTAAAAAGTGTCAAGTCAGATTTGAATTCAAGTCCTTCTGATTCCAAGCCTGGCATTCTATCCACTGTTCTACATAATAGATAAATAGAAAGATATTAAGAACATACATAGTTGTTTGCATGTTTTCTTACTCATAGGAATGTAAGCTCCTTGAGGACAAGGACTGGATTTGTCTTTTTTTTATCCCTAGCATTGAGCATGGTGCTTAGCACATGATAATTGCTTAATAAATACTTGTTGATTAACTATTGGCTGTCACATCATATTGTTGACATGTATTGAGCTTATCAACTTCTAAAACTCCCAGATTCTTCTAGAGAGATTATTATTTAACCATACCTGCCCCCATCCTATACTTGTGGAAGTTTTTTTTTTTTTTTCCTTTTTTTTTTTTTTGAATTTCATCTTATTGAATCATCCATTTATCTGGAAGCTTTAGCCTATCAGGTTGTTTGGGCATCCTGGTAGCATTATCCAAATGTTTTTACTTTGCTTCCAGCTTTGTATCATCTGGAAATCTAACAAATACACCATCTATACCTTTATCTAAGTCCCTGATGAAATGTTACAAAGCACAGGGCCAAGCTCAAATCCATGGAACAATGATTGAACATCTCTTGCCAAGTCAACATTGAACCATTAACAACTACTCTAGGCATTTATCCAGTCCCAATGCGTCTACTTTTACTATCTATTCCAAATCGATCCATCTTTTCCACAAAGTTTGGTATTCCCCAACTAGACAGAAAGCTTTATGAGGGCAGCAAATGAGTCTTATTTAACTATATATCTCCTCTACTCCCATACTCCATGCTTTAAGTACTATTGTAGGCTCTTAGGAAATGTTTAGCAAATATAATTGAGTATTAGAGTGCATTTGTAAATAAGGCAGTGATTTGTTAAATAAGTTTTTATTGATGTCTTTTTTTAATCACAATTTTCCTCAACCATCTCTCCCACTTCCCCTCCCAAAGAGCCATCCCATATAACAAACAATATTTTTTAAAGAAAAATAAAAGAAATATCAGCATTCCCTGTCAATATATTTTTAAAAGCAATGATTTCTAAATGCACTCCCATATAATTTTCCTCCTAATGTCTTGACAGAGATGAAAAATCTGGGTTTTTTCCCCATTTTTAATCCAAACCTCCTCTACCAAAGTCCTACATCATTGTCTCAATGTGGCATAGAAGTGACTTTAGATTTTCAAAGGCAGTGCCTGTAGAAGAAATGTAATATGACAATCGAATGGGAGATTCAGAATCAGGAATTCTGAATTCACAGTGATCCAATGTGTGCTTCTTAGAACACAGTATGAGATGAAATCATTTAAGTTCATTGTATTTCAGTTTTCTCACATTTAAATTGGGATGATACCAATAGTACCTGGGGCTGTCATGGGTTTCACATAAGACAAAGTATATGAAATGCTTTATAAACCTGATTATATAATATTCTGTTGAAATGTCAGATATTATATTGCCCTGCTGACTCATTTAGAAATTGCAATTTACTAAACCCTTAGACCTTTTTTTTTGCTGAGGCAATTGGGGTTAAGTGACTTGCCTAGGGTCACACAGCTAGGAAGTGTCTGAGACCACATTTGAACTCAGGTCCTCCTGACTTCAGGGCTGGTGCTCTATCCACTGTGCCACCTAGCTGCCCTAGACCTTTTTTTTAAACATATAAACTGCTCTCTAGTTTTGTCTAATTTATTTTGTACTTAAGATGCTGATTTTTTTCATCTAAATAGAGGACTTTAGATTTCAGTCAGTAAACATTTATTAAGTACTTAAGAGCCCACTATGTTCACATTTATCTCTCTTATAATTCACTTCATTACATTAGTTAACCAAAGAAACATACCCTTTCCCATCATCCTAAATATTCTTTACCCTTCAGTGTCAGGTTGGTTTTTATGCCTCTCCATCCATGAAGCTAAAGATGCAGCATAGCTGCTAAAAGGGCTCATTAAATTTAAAATTATATAGACAGAAGTTGACATCCAGAGCTAGGAAGTACTTAGCTCTAGGATTGTACTTAGCTCTGATCAGACAGTAGTTGGAATACTGAATTCAGTTCTAGGCACCACGTTTTTGGAAGAATATTAAAAAATTGGAGACCCCAAAGGTGATGAAGAGATAGGAGACCATGACATAGAAATATTAGTTGAAAGAACTGGGGGTATTCAGCCTAGAGAAGACAATCTTTGAGGGGGCAAAAAAGGGAGATGTAATATGATAGCTGACTTCTAGTATTTGAAGAGTACCCACATGGAAGAAAGAATGAGACTTCTTCAGCTCACCCAAAAATACTAATCTTGTAGTCCTAGACCCAGGATTCAAATCTTGGCTCTGCTCCCCCTTTTTTTTTTCTATGAACCTTGTATTTGATCCAGTTTCTTTGTCTTAAATATTTAGTTTGACTAGAAAATATTAAAATATTAAATATTAAGTTTGACTAAAAACTTCTAAATCCATTTCAGCTCTAAATCTAAGATCTTGTTGTAGCCATCTCCACTAATGTCCCTCATACTTCTCACTGAGAAGATAGCACTTACTCGTCCTCTGAGCTGGCTCATCTACTCCATCATTTTCTTATGCTAGCAGATCTAAATTCCCAGAGAAGGATCACCACCACATAGTTACATTACTCTTTCAGGGGTCTTGGGATAATCCCATTATGAGGAATATGAGTCTCTACTCACATCAGCTCTAGATTCCCTATCAATGTGGGGAATTGCCACCCAAAAAAAAAAAGTCACAAAATCAGTCACTCATAATAACATTTTTTAGATTTTAATCAATCATTTGCTAACAATAAGGCAAAATAGATAAAATTCTAGGTATTCATCTATTAGAACAAAAGCAAGATTAATAAATACATCTTAATCCACATATAAACCTTTGTCTTCCACTCTTCTACTAATGGACTCACTATGTTTCAGGGAGAATAGGCACTCCTTTATAGAAAATTGCCAAGGAAGCATGTGAGGAAAATTCATGTATTTGGATAACTAAAAAGTCTGGAATAATAAACTCTAGTATCTTCTTTGTGACTCAGGAACTGCCCACAAAAGTTCCTTGATAACTGTAGCTTCTGTATTAAAAAGATGCTTCCACTTCTAACCTAGTTGAGTCATACTATGCTTATTTAACACTTTATTCAACATTATGCCTCAGCCAAACTAACTGATCCTTTAAGTAATTTCTTTGATTCTCTGATTCCAAGCTATTTCTTTGCTAAACTGAACTTAATTCTCAGCAGCAACTTCCAGCTTTAAGCTTAGCTGCTTAGCTGATGCAGTTTTAAAATTTTTCCTAGCTTTCTCCTTTTATCTCTCTGGGTTCAGATTCTGTCTCCTTTTTGTAAATAATCCACATCATAGCTTATGTTAATAATCAAATTCTCATCTTTTCTCTTGAATCAGATAAATTACTTTTGTCCCCTAATCATAGAAGTATTCTGATGTTCATATTGCTCTAATATACTGCAACTTATTGCATTCAAAAATGAATAACTGTCTCAGAACTCTGAGTCAGAGAAACTGTTTCTCTTGGAACTCGAGTAGACTTAACAACAAGTGTTCCATATGACAGAGCAGGATCTTAAAAGTAAAAGTACCTTATACCAGGAGTGATGGATGAAAGTTGCAGCCAAGAAGATTCAGATTTATATAGGAAAAATTTGAAAATGAACTGCACCAGGAATTTATAAATTCTCCCTCACTAAAAGTCTTCAAATGAAAATCAAACAAGTAAGCAAGCTTTTATTAAGCACTTACCATGTGCCAGATGTTGTGTTAAGTATTAGAGATAAAAAGAAAAAGAATTCAAAAACAAAAACAATCTCCCTCATGGGTTTGGACTGGGGCACAAGGATCTTATTATATGCTAATAGGGGAGACAACACATATCAATCAGAATAAACAATATAAATAGAGGATAGGTGGAAGGCACTCTGGGAGAGGATGGTACTAAGAGGGGGATTGGGTAAGGTCTCTTAGAGGGGAAGGAGGCTGAATTTTAAAGGAAATCAGGGATTTTAAGAGTTAAAAATTGGAAAACTGAGAATTCTGGTCATGTAGGGAGAATCCACTAGTGCAAAGACACAGTGGCAATGGCTAGATCCTAGTGTGGGTGGAGGAGATTAGATGTGTGAAAAACTTTAAATGTGAAACCAAGGGATTGATATTTTATCTGTAGGTACCAGAGAATCCCTTGGGTTTATTGAGTGGGGAAGTGACAAGGTCAGACCTGGCCCTTGGGAAGCTCATTTTGGCAGCTCTGGGGGAGCTGGATTGGCAGGAGGACAGACTGGAAGGTTACTGGAATATCCCAAAAAGCAGTGATGAGACTCTGAATGAGGCTGGAAGCCGCATGACTTGCCAGAGGGGGTATGTAAGAGAGATTTAGAGGAAGAAATTGCAAGATTTGGCCCCTCCTGGACATGAGGGATCACTGAGAGAGGAGTTAGTCTGGGTGACCAGAAGGCCAGTAGTGCCCTCTGACAGTGATAAGGAAATTTGGAAAAGTGAAGGCTGAATGGCGACTTGTTGGGAGTGTGGAGGTGATTCTATTCAGATACAAAAATGGTTCAGTGACCTTAGGAGACCTGTGAAATGAGTAAGGTCAGCCTTGCAGGTAATGGACCAAAACTAACTGAAAAGACTACTCCTAACTATTTTTTTTCTTATAGGTAGGCCCAATCTGATTTACTTAGTCTGTGCCAGAGTCCCATCTCTATCATTTTCCTAGTAAGAGAGGAAACCCCAGAAGGCTTCTCATAAAATCTCATTACCTCGGATCCTGCTAATTCAGTGATAAGATACCTGTTCCCAGCTACCTTTGCCTTCCCTTGAAAGCAAAATAAGGAATAAGCTTTCTGAGCACCTATACTTTTATAATTGATATACAGAATCATCATTTTTATCCATTCCTTAAGAATCACTGAAGACCAGATGTTAACAGTCCTATTCTCCTAAAATTAATTATTTTTTGCTGTTCTTTTTTTGCTAAGTGACTGTTACAATTACCTGAGATTCATCTGAATTAATGAGGTCTTAACTTTATATGGAAAGGCTTGGAGTGTCTGGAGATTCTGTGAGGATCCACTTACTCTAAACAACTAGGAAACTTGTGCTAAATTCACCATTGTTAGGAGGGTAGGGAGGAGGAGAACTGAAGGGGCTGCCTTTGTTCCTATTTGGCCTGTTTTCTGGCTTCTTCCCAGGAAGGGGCCCTTCACTGGACCTTCCTCTCCTTTCTCCCCTTTGCTTTCTATTTAAGTATTTTGGCTATTCATTCATGATAAGGACTTCTCTCCTAACAGAAGAGAAGAATTTTTTTTTTAAAAAAAAGAGTTAATCAATGAGAGGAAAGCTACGGATAAAATAGAAGCAAACATCCAAGTTGAGAGAGCAGAGACTGAATAATTAGTGTGGTCTGTACTCAGCTCTGGGCCAGTTCTGGTTAAAGCCCTTTCACACAATCCTGGAAGAGCTTAAATATAAAGCAGTGACCTGTATTCTTTGGCAGAACCTCCAGGATCTGGGATGTCTGAGGTCTAGTAAGGCTTTGGAAAGAGGGAAGCTAAAGGAAAGAGGGGATCTGTAAACTTTCAGGTGTGAGTCTCCAGCTCCTGCTCTCTGTTCCAAAGGATCTGTGCTGCTCTCAGGGGAACCCCCTAGAAGAAACATTCAGGTAACTAGACCACCTCCAGTGAGTGAGCAGACCTCACTCTGAGAGTAGGGGTCCCCCAACAAGCCCCCAGGGGCCACAACATTCCTAAGTGCAGCCTGGACCAGAATAAAATGTAATTAGCAAATACTTTTTTTTAATTAAAACTTTTTATTTGCAAAACATATGTATGGGTAACTCTTCAACATTAACCCTTACAAAGCTTTTTGTTACAAAATTTCCCCCCCTACTCCCCACCCCTCCCCTAGATGGCAGGAAATCCACATGTTAATTATGTTAAAATACTTGACAAATCGAATATATCTATACATATTTCCACACATCATTTTTGTGCAAGAAAAATCATATCTACAAGAAAGAAAAATCAGAGAAAGGAAACACAATGTAAGCAAACATCAATAGAGAGCATGAAAATGTTATGTTGTGGTCCACATTTCATATCCCTCTCTCTGGGTATATATGGCTTTCTTCAGTGAACAATTGGAAGTGGTTTGAAACATTTCATTGTTGAAGAGAGCCATGTCCATCAGAATTGATCATCATATAGTATTGTTATTGCTGTGTATAATGATCTCCTGGTTCTGCTCATTTCACTCAGCACCAGTTCATGCAATTCTCTCCAGGAATTGGCAAATATTTAAGAAAATAAATAAAAATACAACAGAACAAAGATACGGTTTTCTAAGGCACTGTGCATCCCACTTCTCACTAGCCTTCATTTCTTTCCTTTCTAAGTTGTGCTCCGGCTTCTCTTATTTTCACTGAGAAGGTGATGGGCATTCTAATGGAAAAACTTGCCATTTTTTCTTTGATAATCTTCCAAAAAATTTTATAGTTATTTCTTCCACATGGTGGAGAGGGTGTAGTATCCCCCTTAATCTGAAAATCAAATAAAATTTTTTGTCCCTCCTTTTGTACCAAAGAAGTCTGAATTATTATAGTATTAAAAGGAAAAAAAAAGTTTATATTATCCAATACTATACATATATTTTACACATTTCTTAGTTTCTAAATTTTTTCTGTCATCTATAGTTTTCACAAAACTCCCCCCAAATTTCCATTTAATTTCTTATGCAGATCCATGACTTATTTAAATTGCATAGAGGAAAGTTGAGATGTGGAAAGGATAACTGCATTGCCTTTGTAATGTGAGGCACTAGAATAGGTCCTGAGAGCCATACATACAATGAGGAAGAAACATTCCTTGTCCTCCTGGAGTTTACAGTTCAATAAGAATGATAAGACACAAAAAGACAAAAGAGAGTGTGCAGAGTAGTTAGGGAGATACAAAACAAATTGTTCTGATAATTTAAGGGAGAAAAGTGGAGACTTTTATCTGCAGGGAATCAGAGGTAGCTTTGTCATTCTGGGCCATCCCTTTCCCCTCTCCTTCTCCCTCCCTATCAAATCTGAGACTCATTTAGAATGGATTTTATTCTAGGGACTGATCTAAGACTCTCATTTTCTCCATTAGGGTCATTATGCACCTGCCTCAGAGAAATTTCCAAAATAAAGTTTTGCAGTGGACACAGCACCCAACCTGTAGTCAGGAGAAACTGAGTTCAAATCCAATGTCCCACTCTAAGGTGTGTAACTCTGGACAAGTCACTTTAACCCTAATTGCCTGCTTCCTCATCTGTTAAATGAATGGAAAAGGAAATGGAAAACTCATTATCTCTACCAAAAAAAATCCCCAAATGAACAACACATTTCCCTTAGCTCTCATACAAGAACTCACACATCAGTAGGACACATTTTGTTTCATTCCACAGAAAATACAAAGGGCTCTTGAGAACCCATTAAAAAAATACAGGAAACTCATAACATTCAGAATACTCCCAGAAATTTACAGATAGTTACAGGAAAGACACTCATTGTGGTCCCACCATTCCAAGAAATTAAACCTCATAGAGAAACTCTGGCCCTTGGGATCCCTGGAAGGGAGATTTTGCTAAAAGCAGCACAGTTTTTGGAATTGCTAAATGTCAACATCTCTTTCTGTTGGATCTTCCTAATCCAAATAACCCTGGGGAATAGGAGAGGATGGGAGAGTCCAGAATTGATATAATTTTAGCCCTTAAGCCATTTGGACAATCCTCCTCTTCCTTTAAAGAGCAACAGAATTCAGTAAATCTCTTTACTTCTAGAAGTTTCACACACACACACACACACACACACACACACACACACACAC
>JAJPUD010000536.1:271940-287934 GCA_023553655.1 Myrmecobius fasciatus | reverse complement strand
CACACACACACACACACACACACACACACACACACACACACCTCATAAATTTAGGGATTACTCCTAGGTCAGCTCCCAAAGTTTGGTGCTGCCCAAGAAACCTCCCTTTTTGCTAGAAGACTCTAGGATTTTGTTCTCCTAGAAAATGAAGATCCATTTTTTCTGCTCAGTAAAGTTTAGCTCTGGGACATTGGTGAACTTCCCTCTCCTGTTTCTCCTGTTGAGTATGTTTGCACCCGCCTGCTTTGACTGCAAATTCGTAGGAAGTTCATCAGCGCCTTGACCACTTGCATCTTTTGGACTGGAATTCCATCCTCAGACATTCTTCTCTCCAGCCAAGTGCAAGCACATGTCTCGGCCATGTTCTACTGCTGTGTGAAGTTGCTATTGGATTGGAAAACAAAGGATTTTTTCCAATCTAAATGAAAGGAACAAGTTTGAAAAGAAAAAAGGGGGGGAAAGAGGAAGGAAGGCAAAAGAGTGGACTTGTTCTTTAAAGACTGACAAAAGTCTGTCCTGAATCTGAGCCAGTCATGTCAGGGGCAGCCCCAGTAACCAGATAATGTCAGAAGTTATCTTATGTCTTCTTATCAAGATTGTATGTCTATGTCATATAGACAGATAAATTCAAATTAATGAAAGAGAAGAACTCCCTGATCAAACCCCACTTAAAACTTCATGAAGGTAGCCATTGAAATAACCTTTTAAAGGATGAAAGGTAGGATTTCAACAGGCTGAGATGAGAAGGCATTTTGGGCATAGGGAAGACTGTGGCACAGTAATTACTGAATTACTGTGGCACTGGATGTGACAGTCAAGGGAAAGGAATGGAGTCAGAGATGTAGCAGGAATTTCTAGCCTGGGAGATTCTATTAAGAGAAATAAGGAAATTAGGAAGGAAGGGAAATCCAAGACAACCTGAATTGGTATGGCAGACAGAACAAACAGGTGGTGTCCAGTCACTAATAGGAAACACCAGTCAAGGGATGTCTCCCAAATATTTGGAAGCTGGAGGTGTCAGTTTAAGCTGTGAGAGTGGATGAGATTATCACCAAGGAAGAGATGCCAATGGAAAGGGAGTCTATGCTTAGAAGGAAAAATGGAAGGAGACCAGGGGTCTGTCTTGCCAGCTTCTACCTTGGCTAGAGGCAGAGCCGTTGGCAAAATTGGAGCCATTTATTATATTTTTGTTTCCCAAGAGAACTTCCCACCAGCCTCTTTTGATTTGCCTTTCTGACCATGTCAATCTCCTCTGAATCCACTATTTAAAACTGAGTAATTAAAAACTTACAAACAAACAAACAAAACTGAATAATTCCTGCCTAATACCTTTTTTCTAGCTCAGATTCTGAGTCCTCTCTTCTCTTTCTCCCAGCCCCCAGGTGTATGCGATTTATATCATTATAAATCTGTTCATTTTATTTTAAATACAAACCATAGACAGACAAATTTGATTCAGGAGTGTAAAGAAGGATTTTATACTAATGGGCCCTCAAAGAAACTATCTTGGAGCTTCTAATTTGTTACATATTTCAAATATCTCCATTGTGAAAGGCATATAAACATATAAATAATTGATGGGGGAAGGAAATTCTGGCTGGGGGTGGGTGTCCCCAAATGCCCCCGTGGCCCTGGCAGAAGGTCCCCGGCATCACACTGGCCTCCTTCCCTTCTTCAACAGAGAAGAATGAGCCATTGTCCTTTCTGGCTCTTCCTTCTGTTGTGTTCTTCCTATTAAGCTGCCAGAGGCCTCCTGCCTTCCTCAGGAACTTTGAATTTTCTCCTCTTCCTCCCCTTCCTCTATATCCCCAAATACAAAAACTTACTAAATCAAGACAGCAGCAGAAGGGGCAGTTAAAAGCTCCTTTCAACTTTGGCTCTCTGAAGTAGTTGTACCTCAACAAGCCTCCCCCAAATAAGGGGTCTGAAAGCAGGAAGGGGTTAAAGAAAATATTCAATTGTGACCAGGAAGACTTTTTAGAATACTGTTAGAAATACTCTAATCAAGAGGCTGGTGATAAGAAAGAATAGAAAGGAGGATTTGAATGGTGGAGTTCTGTGACTGGCAACTGGCTAACCTCAAAGGTTTCAACAGAAACAGGGAAATGAATAGGGGAAATGATGGCAGTCTTAATTTAGACACATTGAGTCTGGGATGTGGATGGGACATCCACACTAGGCTTGTGGCCTTGAGCAAGCCACTTCGTTTAATGGGTTCCATTTTCCTCATTTGTAAAATGAGAGGTCATATTAGATAATCTCTGAATTATTTTTCCCATATTCAATGATGTTTGCTTTCTTTATGAAGGTTGACAATGGGTCCTTAAATCTTAAGTTTTTGAGGAAAGAACTGAAGGACATTTGGTGGTTTACGTATGGCGATAATGTCTCTGTAATGTACACTAATAGAAGTCAACCATGATGTGGATGGTTCCTTAGTAACAAGCTGACTTATCCAATTATTCCATAAAATCATTGTGCATTTATGTATGAGGCCATTGAGTGAGGGAAACAAAAGTGAATAAAACAGGTTCCCTGGCCCCAAGAAGCTTACAGTGAGAACATACCTTGAGGTATGTTCAGAAATTGATCTATGAAGCTGATTTAGATGCAGTGTAGAGTGTGTTTGAGATCATAATAGTATAGATGTTAGAAATAACAATAGCTAACTTTTATACAGCACTTCCTATGTACTAGGCACTTTACAATTATTATCTCATTCAAAGTAGGTGGTGTTCATTGTACCCAGCAACAAGAAGATTATGTGATGATCAATTCTTATGGACTTGGTTTTTTTCAACAATGAAATGATTAAGACCAATTCCAATAGACTTGTGATGGAGTTACCTGCATCCATAGGAAGGATGGTGGGGACTGAGTGTGGATCATAATATAATATTTCATCTGTTGTTGCTTGCTTTTTGTTTTCTTTCTCATTTTTTTCCTCCTTTTTGATCTGATTTTTATTGTGCAGCATGATAAGTGTGGAAATATGTCTAGAAGAACTGTGCATGTTTAACCTATATTGGATTATTTGCTACATAGGAGAAGGAAGGAAAGGAGGGAGAAAAATTTGGAACACAAGGTTTTGCAGGGGTGAATGCTGAAAATTATTTTTGCATATATTTTGAAAATAAAAAAAACTATCATTTTTTTAAAAAGTAGGTGTTATCTCCATTTTATAGGTGGGGAAACTGAGGCAAAGAAAGATTAAGTGATTTCCAGGTGCTTTGCTATCTTCATTTTGCAGATGAAGAAATTAAGGAAGACAGAGTTAAAGTGATTTGTTCAGGATCACATAGTAACCATTTAAGATCAGAATTGACCTCACATTTTCCCAACTCCAGGCTCAGCATTCTTTCACCACCAAGCTGCTAGCTAGAGAAAAGAAGTAATGGGAAGTAAGGTTAAAAGTAAAGGGAGACCATGTTATGGATTGTCTTGAATTTGAGATCAAAGAGAGTTTTTTTGTTTTTTGTTTTTTGGTGGTTTTTTTTTTTTGTTTGTTTGTTTTTTGTTTTTGTTTTTTTGAGCAGAGGAAGACCTACTTTGTGCAAGTTACTCTACTGGTCAATTTGAGGGATATAAATATTATCTAGGTTTGAAGCTTGCTTCAAATAGTTACCAGATACTTGGGCAAGTCAATCCCTCTGATCCTCATATGTAAAATGTAAACACATAAAATATATTGTAATAGGAAAAAAAAAAAGCTGTGTTATAGATTTCTCTGATGACCAGATAAGATAATGTATGGAAAGTAATTTGTAAGCCCTAAATTGCTGCTTTAATGGGAGCTAGTATAATCATTCCCCTCTTGGATGACTTTCTTGTCTGGGGGAAGGGGCTCAATGAAACTATAAGTTATGCCTTGCAGGGTAACCCAAAACAGTCAGATCATAGGAAGAGTCCTTTTTCAAAAAATTCAATTAAATTTTATTTTTACAATTACATCTAAAGGTAGTTTTCAACATTCATGTTTGTAAGATTTTGAGATCCTATTTTTTTTTCTCCTTCCCTTCTTTGTCATCCTTCTCTGCAAGGCAGCAAGTAATCTGATATAGATTCTATGTGGACAATCATTTTAAACATAGTTCCGTATTTGTCATGTTGTAAAAGAAAAAACAGAACAAAAGGGAAAAACCATGAGAATGAAAAAGCAAACAAACAAAAAAAGGTGAAAATAGTGTTCTTCGATCCTCATTCAGTTTCCAAAGTTCTCTTTCTGGATGTATATGGCATTTTCCATCCCAAGTTTATTAGAATTGTCTTGGATCACTAAACTGCTGAGAAGAGCTAAGTCTATCATAGTTGTTCATCACATAATCTTGTTATTACTGTATATAATGTTGTCTTGGTTCTGCTCACTTCATTCACTGTCAGTTCATGTAAGTCTTTCCAAGCCTTTCTGAAGTCAGTTTGCTTATCATTTCTTATAGAACAATAATATTCTATTACATTCATATGTCATAACTAATTTAGCCATTCCCCAATTGATGGGCATCCACTAATTTTCCAATTTCTTGCACAAAGGAGAATTCTGACAAAAGTTGATCCACCAGATCCAACCATTCTGGAGAGCAATTTGGAATTAGACCCAAAGGCTATAAATCTCTGCATAACCTTTGATCCCACAGTGCCTCCTTGGGTCTGTATCCTAAGGAAATCTTAAAAGGGAAAAGGACCCACAAAAAATGTTTGTAGCAGCCCTTTTTGTAGTGGCAAAGAATTGGAAAATAAGTAGATGCTCATCAATTAGGGAATGGCTAAATAAGGAATGGTATATGAAAGTAATAGAATATTAACTGTTTTATATAAAATGATGAACAGGCGGTTTTTTTTTAAATTTTATTTTATTTGCATAACATATGTGTGGGTAATTCTTCAACAATAACCCTTACATAGCTTTCCGTTACAAATTTTTCCCCCCAACTCCCCACCCCTCCCCTAGATGGCAGGATATCCACTACATGTTAATTATGTTAAAATATTGGCAAATCGAATATATGTATACATATTTCCAAACTTATCATTGGTGTGCAAGAAAAATCTTATCTACACAAACGATATATCAGATAAAGGAAACACAATGTAAGCAAACGTCAATCAAGGAGTATGAGAATGTTATGTTGTGGTCCACATTTCGCATCCCTCTCTCTGGGTGTATATGGCTTTCTTCAGTGAACAATTGGAGGTGGTTTGAAACATTTCATTGTTGAAGAGAGCCATGTCCATCAGAATTGATTGTCATATAGTACTGTTGTTGCCGTGTATAATGATCTCCTGGTTCTGCTCATTTCACACAGCATCAGTTCATGTAAGTCTCTCCAGGCCTCTCTGAAATCATCTTGCTGGTCATTTCTTACAGAACAATAATATTCCATAATATTCATATACCATAATTTATTCAGCCATTCTCCAATTGAAGGGCATCTATTCAATTTCCAGTTTCTAGCCACTACAAAAAGGGCTGCCACAAACATTCTTGCACATGTGGGGCCTTTTCCTTCCTTTATGATTTTTTTGGGATATAAGCCCAATAGAAATGCTGCTGGGTCAAAGGGTATGCACAGTTTGATAACTTTTTGAGCATAGCTCCAAATGAACAGGCTGATTTTAAAAAGGCTTGAAAAGATTTATATGAACTGATGCTGAGCAAAATAGAACTGGAAAACATTGTACACAGCAACAGCAAGATTGTATGATGATCAACTATGACACACTTGATTCTTCTCAGTGGTTCAGTGATACAAGAAAATCCCAATGTGCTTTGAATGGAAAATGTCATCCACATCCAGAGAGAGAACTATGGGCATGGAATATAAATGAACACATGCTATATTCACTTTTTTCCTTTTTTTTCTTTTGTTGTTTTCCCTTTTGTTCTGATTTTTTCTCCCAACATGAATCATAAGAAAATATGTAAAAAATAAATGTATATATGTATAAAAAAGTTGTTTTTACATGTAACTGGGAAAAAAATTAAAAATAATAATTTTAAAAAGTTGATTCACTGGAGAAGGAAATGGTGAACCATTCCAATATCTTTGCCAAAAAACAAAAACAAAAAAACATGGATGGTATTAAAATGATGAAAGATATAACAACAGAAGATGATTTCCTCAGGTTGGAAGGTGTCCAACATATTACTGGGGAAGAGCAGAAGATAGCTGCAAGAAACTCCAGAAAGAATGAAGTAGCTGGATCTAAACCAGAAAAGAAGCTCTGTTGCTGATGGGTCTGATGCTATAAAGATCAATATTCCATTGAAACCTGGAATGTAAGATCTGTGAGCCAGAGTAAACTGCATGTGGTCAGATAGGAAATAGAAAGATTAAACATCAAGATTTTAGGTGTTAGTGAATTTAAATTGATGAGAATGGGTGAATTTAATTTAGCAGATCACTACATATACTACTATGGGCAAGAATTCCTTAAAAGAAATGGACTTAGTTCTCATAGTCACTAATAGGTAAGAAAAACAGTTCTGGGTTATAATCTCAAAAATGACAAAATAACAATTATTTGAATCCAAGACAAACGATTCAACTTCACAATAACACAAAATCGGGGCTCCAACCACTGATAATAGAGAGCAAAATTGAACAGTTTTATGATGAAGTTTTATGAAAATTTTCTAGAAACACACACAGAAAAAAAGACTTTCATCATAGGGGATTGGAATGCAAAAGTAAGAAATCAAAGGACAAAAGGACAATTGGAATAGCAGACAAGTTTGGCCTTGGAGACTAATAGAGTTTTGTCAAGATAACTTGTTAGTCCACAGCAAACACTGCTTTTTAGCAACCTAAAGGTGACTCTACACATGGATATTACCAAATGGTCAATATTGAAATAAGACTGATTAAATACTTTGGAACCAAAGGTAGAGAGTCAGTTAAAACAAGACCTGGAGCTAATTGTGGCTCAGATCATGAGATTCTTATTGCACAATTCAGACTTAAATTGAAGAATGCAGAGAAAACCATCAGACTGTATAGTTATGACCTAAATAACATTCTTTATGAGTATGAAGTGGAGGTGATGAATAGATTTAAGGGGTTAGATCTAGTAGAATACCTGAAAAACTATGACAGAGGTTCATAATATTGTACAAGAGGCTGCAACCAAAAAACATTCCAAAGAAAAAGATCAAGAAAGCAAAGTGACTGTATAATGAGGCTTTACAAATAGCTGAGGAAAGAAGGAAAGTAAAAAGTAAAGGAGAATGGGAAAGATACACCCAACTGAGTGCTAAATTTCAGAGAATAGCAAGGAGAGATAAGAAGGTTCTCTTAAATAAGCAATGCAAAGAAATAGAAGAAAACAATAGAATGGGAAAGATGAGATTTCTTTTAGAAAATTAGAGATATCATGGGAACATTTCATGCAAAAATGGGCATGATAAAAGACAAAAATGGTAGAGATTTAACAGAAGTAACAGAAAAATACACAGAAGAACTATACAAGACAATCTTAATATCACTAATCACAGATAATGTGGTTACTGATCTATAGACAGGCATTTTGGAGAATGAAAACAAGTGGATTTTTAGGAAGCATTACTAACAATAAGCTAGAGGTGATAGATATCCAGCTGAAGTATTTAAAATCCTAAAAGATGCTGCTGTTCAAGTGCTGTACTCAATATGCTAGCTAATTTGGAAAATACAGTAGTGGCCACTGTATTGAAAAAAATCAGTTTATATTCCAATCCTAAATGGCAATGCCAAAGAATGTTCAAATTACCGGACAACTGAGTTCATTTCATATGCTTAAGCTTCTGCAAGCTGGCCTTCAGCAATATGGGAATCAAGAACTACCAGAAGAACAGGCTGATTTTTGAAGAGGCAGAGGAACTAGAGATCAAATTACTAACATTCACAGAATTATGGAGAAAGCAAGGAATTTCCAGAAAAAAAAAAAACATCTACTTCTGCTTCACTAACTACACTAAAGTCTTTGTGTGAATCACAACAAAATGTGGTAAGTACTCAAAGAGATGGGAGGACCAGGTCATCATGCTTTCTTCCTGAGAAACCTGTATGTGGGCCAAGAAGCAAAAGTTAGAACTGAACATGAATAGCAATTAGTTTAATATTGGCAAAGGAGTATAACAAGAACCTATGTTGTCACCTTGTTTATTTAACTTATATGCAGAATACATCATCCAAAATGCCGAATCAAAAGCTGGAATTAAGGTTGCTGGTAAAAATCTCTACCACCTCAGATATGCAGATGATACCAGTCTGAAGGCAGAAAATGAAGAAAAATTAGGAAGCCTCTTATTAAGGGTGGGAAAAAAAGCATAAAAACTGGCTTGAAACTTAAAAAAAAAATCCAAAAACTAAGATCATGGCAACTGGTCCTATCAATTCCTGACAAAATGGATTTTATATTCTTGAGCTAAAAAAATCACTACAGATGGTGAGTGTCTCCATGAAATTAAAAATGCTTTCTCTTTGGAAGGAAAGGATGGCAAATCTGGACAGCATATTAAAAAGCAGAGACATCACCTTGCCAAAAAATGCCCATTTAGTCAAGGCCATACTTTCTCCATTAGTAATGTATGGGCTGTAAGAGTTGGTTTATAATGAAAGCTAAGAGCCATCAAATTGATGCTTCTGAATTATGGTGCTAGAGGACTTTTAAGAGTCCCTTGGACATCAAGGAGATCAATTCAGTCAATAGTAAAAGAAATTAATTCAGACTAATTATTGAAAGGCAAATAGTGAAGCTGCAGTTAAATACTTTGGCCACATAATGAGAAGATAGACTAGAAAAAAACCCTGATCTTGTGAGAGTTTCAAGGAGAAAGGAAAAGGAAAAGAGAACAAAATGGATAGAATCAAGAAAGAAAAGAATACAAGTTTGAGAGATAGTGGAAGATAGAAGGGCCTAGTGTGCTGTGGTCTTTGGGGCTACAAAGAGACATGAGTGAATAACAGCAACAATATTATAATCAAGATGATGATTACTTAATCTCTCACAGGAAAAGTGGATAAGAACAGTGAGTAGAAAGAAATGGGAGTAAAAGAAGGACATTGCCCTAGTTGAAGAGGGGAGACAGGGACACATTGAAATACATTTACATGGAGGCCTTTGATTTTATTGAGGGACAATATGTAGCTTGGGAAGACTTCCTCCTTGAACAATAGTCATGCTTCCCAGAAGCAAATCTTATCTCAGTATAGTAGGCTTATGGGAATCCATTATGGGAAAATCAGAGTAGATTAATACCGAAACTATCCTTAATAAAAATTCAAATATATTGCTATAGCCCCATTGTTATGATTTATTGAATCTTTTTGCATCAAGATTAATTATGATCTTGGTCTGTAATTTTCTTTGTTATTCTTTATCCCTGTATCAGGACTGTATTTTTCCCATATTAAGAATTTGGTAACTTTTTTTTCCCATGCTTTTGTGAACACGTTATGTGGCATAAGGATTAAATGTTCTTTTAATGTTTGGTAGTATTAATTTGTAGGTATATCTGTCTGTTCCTTTTTTTCCCCTTGAGAGTTCATTTATAGCTTTTTCAGTTTACTTTTCTGAAATCAGCTTGTTTAAATTTTCTATTTCCTGTTATGTTAATTGGGTTTTAAAAAATTGCAAATATTCATCCAGTTCTGTGTGGTTGTCATATATAATAGTCTGCTGGTGTATCTGAGTACCTTACGTCTTTCCCTACACCAGTCCTTTCTCCATTCAGCCACTAAAATGATTTTCCTAAAGCATAGGAACCATCATGTTACTGCCCCACTCAACAGACTATAGTGGTTCCCTCTTACCTCTAGGATCAATTACAAAATTCTTTGGTACTCAAAATCTTTCATAAACCAGCCCCCTCCTTCCCTTCCAATCTTTTTACACTATACTTCCCAACATATACTTTTTGATTCTGTGATGTTGGCTTTCTGGTTGTTCCATGAACAAGACACACCATCTCTCAGTTCTGGGCATTCTCTCTAGCTGTTCCCCAGGTCTACAATATTTTTCTTCCACCTCCCTAACTATTGACTTCCCTGGCTTTTAAGTCACAACTAAAATTCCATCTTCCGCAGGAAGCCCTCCCAAACCCCTTTTAATTCTAGTGCCTTCCCTCTGCATTTGCTCTGTAAAAAGTTTGCTTTGCATATATATATTTGTTTTTCTCCCTCATTAGATTGTAAACCCCTTGGGGACTGTGTTTTTTCTCTTTTTTATATCTCTAGAGCTTAGTACAGTGTCAGGCACATAGTAGGTGCTTAATAAATGTTTCCTGAATTGAATTAAAATATATTTGTTATCAATACTTTATGATCATTCTGTTTGCTTACTCTCCATTGTGAATCCTCTCTCCTTATTTTGGTAACTTGGTTTTCCTTTATTTCTCCTTGTGTAATCAATTACTTAATTGGTTTGTCTATTTTATTGGGTTTTTTAAAAAAATTGGCTGTCTCAATAGTCTTTTTGTTTTAAACTTTATCTCCACTCATTTTCAAGATTTGTATTTTTATGCTTGTTAGGAGGTCATTAAGACTTTCATTTTTTTATCTTTGTATATAAATTCTGAGCTTGGTATGATGACTTTGCATATGGAAGTTGCATAATTAGTGTTTTTCAAAGTGCCACTAGAACCCTACAAATTTCTATGATCAATCAGGTAAGACAAAGCATCCGAATAGATGAAATGGATTGATCAGCAGAAATTGCAGAGGTCATTTTGAGTGAAAGATCAGTTTCTTTTTGGGGAACAGTTGTTGGTAACACTAAAGGTTCTTGACAGAAGGCTGGAAAAATATGTCTTTGGTGCTAATCTACATTTGGATTTGATTCTATTGAAAATGAGAAGCTATGGAAGATTTTTGAGTAGAGAATAATAGGATGGGATGCCAGAAAGGAAAAGGTCTCAGTTCTAGTCTCAGCTCTGTCATTGACCAGCTGTGTGATTTTGAGCAAGTCCCTTAATCTCCATGGACCTTAGTTCCCTCACCTGTAAAATCAGGGAGTTTAACTAGTTTGGGGGTTCTTGTAAAAAACAATTTGATAACTATGTTTCAATTTCGTGGTTTTCTTTGTAATCCTTTGTAACATTGTTCTCATAAGTGGTTCATTGGCTCTCCCAAACTGCCCAAGGGGAAATGACATAAAAAGTGAAGAACCCTGAACTCCATAATGGCCAGTGAGGGCCATTTCTTGTATAAAGCCACAATTCTACCATGAATTCCAAGCCTGCAGTAGTCAGTCCAGTACACCATGAATGACTGCTCTCTAGTCTTTAACACTACTGATCACTTTCTCTGCCTCAGTACTTCCTCCCATCTCTCTGACAGTCCTCTGTCTCCTCCCTTAGGGTTTTGTCCTGGATCCTCTTCTCTTCTCCCTCTTTACCAGAGCTTCTTCTTCTTCTTCTTTTTTTAATGTATATATATTTCTATAATTCTCTTGCTGCACAAGAAAAGTCAGATCCAAAAGGAAAGAAAATGAATAAGAAAACAAAATGTAAGTGAACAACAAAAAGAGTGAAAATGATATGTTGTGGTCCACACTCACTCAGTTCCCACAGGCCTCTCTCTGAGTGTATATGGCTTTCTTCATCACTGAACACTTGGAACTGGTTTGAAACATTTCATTGTTGGAGAGAGCCATGTCCATCAGAATTGATCATTGTATAATCTTATTGTTGCCGTGTATAATGATCTCCTGGTTCTGCTCATTTCACTCAGCATCAGTCCATGCAAGTCTCTCCAGGCCTCTCTGAAATCGTCCTGCTGGTCGTTTCTCACAGAACAATAATATTCCATAACACTCATATACCATAATTTATTCAGCCACTCTCCAATTGATGGGCATCCTTTCAATTTCCAGTTTCTAGCCACTATAGAAAGGGCTGCCACAAACATTCTTGCACATGTGGGGCCCTTTCCTTCCTTTAAGATCTCTTTGGGTTATAAGCCCAATAGAAACACTGCTGGGTCAAAGGGTATGCACAGTTTGATAACTTTTTGAGCATAGCTCCAAATTGCTCTCCAGAATGGTTGGATCGGTTCATGGTTCCACCAACAATGTATTAGTGTCCCAGTTTTCCCACATCCCCTCCAACATTCTATACCAGAGCTTCTTACACTTTTTTTGCTCATGACCCCTTTTTACCTAAGAAATTTTAATGCAAATCCTGGGTACAGAGACATATGAAATAGATATACAAATCAAACATTTACTGATAATAAATCATAATTTTGTGACCTCCATATTCAGTTTTGCCACCTGTAGTTTTAAGAAACTTTGCTCTATACTATTTCATTTGGTGTCATCAACTTTCCTCCCTGGGTTCTTCTCGGATTTTCCTGATGATCTCCAATTGTCTTTCAGACATCTCTAAATGGGTAGCCAGTAGACATCTTAAATTCAATTATGTCTGAAACAGAATTATCTTTCTCCTGAAACCCTTTCCCTTCTTATCTTCCTTGTATATTATTATATATTATTATTTATATATTGTAATATTTATATATTATTACCAATATATTATATATTACCTATCCTTCCAATCCCTCAGGCTCACAACCTAGATGTCTTCCAGGACTCCTCACTCTTTCTCACCTCTCAGATCCAATTTCTTGCCAAGGCTTAATGATTTCACCCTTTTCACATCTTAATTCTTCCCCACTTGCAATTCTGTCCCCTGATACTGTCAGCCTCCTAGTGCAGAACCCTTATAACTCATACATGGACTACTGTAATAGCTGCTGGTGGGATTGTCTGCCTTCAGTCTTTCCCCACTCCGGCCTACCCTCCATTAGAACATTAAAGTGATTTTCCTAAAATGAAGATCTGATCAAGTTACTCTCCTTCTCAATAACTTCAATGGGTCCCTATGGCCTCCAGAAGCAAATGTAAAATACTCTGGCCTCCAAAGCCCTTTTTAACCTGGTCCCCTCCTAATTTTCTACTCTTCTCACGCTTACTCCTTTCCATTTACTCTTTAACCCAATCACACCAGCCTCCTGGCTATTCCACAAAGAAGATAGCACATCTCTTCGTCTTGGACATTTTTTCCTGGCTGTCTGCCATGCCAGAAATGTTCTCTCTCCTTATTTCTGCCTATGGGTTTCCCTTAAGTCTCAACTAAAACCCTTTCTTCTATGGGAAACCTTTCCCAGCTCCTCTTAATTCTAGTGTCTTTTTTTTTTTTTTTTTTCCCTTTTTTTTTTATTTTTTCTAGCTTTTTTTTTTTTTTTTTATCCTTCACACTTAGCACAATGCCTGGAACATACTAGGTGCTTATTAAATGCTTACTGACTGACTGAATGAGGGAAGGTATAGCAAGGAGCGGCCCAAATTGGTCTCCAAGGGGTAAAGCTTGGGTGTTCCTTAAGAGAAACAGAAAAGTCAGTAAAGAGGAGGTGGGAGGAGTGATTTTCATGTGACTTTCATTCATGTTGTGTTTGAGGTGCTAGTGAGAGACATCCAGGGAGAAATCTTTCAAACGTTTCTATTGGCCTTTTTTCCAGCATCTGTTACCTTCCTAAACACACATAGATCGTGAGGAGGAAAGACATTGAGAAGAGTATGGAAGTTGTTTCATGAATTTAACCAGTTCTATTTTAGAGAACTGAGGTGGGAAATTTATTGGAGATTTAAAAAAAATTATAACAATAGCAAAACACTGATATAGCACTTCAGAGCGTTTTGTGAGCATTAGCCTTGTGAAGGTAGGTAAATTGTGCAAAGTATGATCTTTTTTTAATGCGCAAGCTAGGATTGCAGCCCAAGTCTGACTACTGGCAAGTCGTCAGGATGTATCTTTGGCTTGTTTTTCCCTATTATCCTCTGTGTGTGCGTGCACAAGTCTGGTTTGTTCCTGCCCGTTAGCGTATGTGTATGCACAAGTCTTTGGATTATTCTTCTCTTACCGTGTGTGTATGCACAAGCCTGGCTTGTTCCTGTTTGTTATCCCATGTTTATGTATGTGTGTGTGGGTGGGGGTGGGCAAGTCCCCTGCCCGTTACCCCATGTGCGTGTGCGCACATGCGCCTGAGCGCACAAGTACTCGGCCATTCTTGGCCTGCTACCTCTGGGTACGTGTGGGCACAAGTCCCGGCCTTCCCTGCCTGTTACCCTGACCTCACCCGCCCAGCTGTTCCCCGAGGACTGGCTCCCAGGATAGACAGGCTCTCAGGGCTATCCACAACACCCTCCTTCCAGGGGCTCTATCTTCTTACACCCAAGCTTATTTTTTTTTTTTTATTAAAGCTTTTTATTTGTATAACATATGTATGGGTAGTTCCCCAACCTTGATCTTTACAAAGCTTTCCATTACAAATTTTACCCCCAGTACCCTCCCCTCCCCTAGATGGCAGGAAGTCCACTATATGTTAATAATGTTGAAATGCTTGACAAGTTGTGCAAGAAAAATCCTATCTACAAGAAAAAAAAAAAAAGAATCCGAGAAAGGCAACACAATGCAAGCAAATGTCAATAGAGATCATGAAAATGTTACGTTGTGGTCCATATTTCATGTCCCTCTCTCTGGGTTACACCCAAACTTATTAAAAACTGAAGCCCCACAGGTGCCTTAGGAAGGGATCGGGCTGGACGCCTCCAAGGGAGACCGGAGGGGATGCATGGGAGATCTTGGCTCAAACTGTGTAGGCTCACACACGGGCATCTGTAAAGTGGGTCAGAGAGTCAAATTTCCCGCTTGTTGGCTGTTTATTATAATTAATTGTTCTTGGGGAAGGGGGTGGGGTTTGGAGAGGGCAAAAGGAGAGATGGGAGGCCTTGGAACCCCTCCAAGACTGGGATCAAAACAAAACAAAATTCGTGGCCAACCTCGGAGAAGCCCTCGAACTTGGATGCAGTCCTCTGTCTCCTTGGTGGCTCATAGGTGCTGGTGGTGAGGAGGGGCCTCTCCCCCCTTCCCAGGCTTACAGGAAAAATGGGTTCAGGCTGGTTCATTTCAGATTTAGGCGCGAAGGTAAAAGAGTGGAAACAGCCAGACCCGCTGGCTCTCTTTTCTAAATCATAGGAGCTAACTCTGGACTCGGCTGTTTGCTGGTCAGTGTGGACACTCCCTTCCTCCACAGAAAGACACTTCAGCTCTCATTGCCTCAGTTTCTTTGTGGGCAAAATGGGGATTATGGTCACAACGACCTCCCAGGGTGGTTGTAAATTAACACGTGTGCTTTGCCAACGTTAAGAGTGCCGTATACAGGCGTCGTTATCATGAGTGTTATACTTTGGGTTTCATAGGGCACAAACACTGAAGCTTAGGGACAGGCTATTATGTAAATAACTCTCCAGTCCATAAAGGAACGAGAGGATCACAGATGCCCCAGAGGGGGGATTCGAACTCAGGTTTCAAGAGCCGATGGCATGGGCTTCCCCTCACGTGACCGTAGGGGGAGGGGCTGGGTCAGTCGGCGGAAGGGTTGGGGAACCCAGCCCGGACCGACCCAACTCCGCAATAAGACCCAGCTAAGAGAGACCTGCCCTACGTGCAGATTGAATACTCGGCAGTGGGGCGGAGGGAAGGGGAGGCGGGTCTTGGCATCCCGTAAACCCCCTCGGCTCCGCCCTTCTTCTCCCCCCGGCACGCTCCGGCCCCGCCCCGCCCCTCGCCACGGCCGCCGCCGTTCCCCGCCCCCTCTGCACTCAGGCTGCCTTCGGCGCTGCCTGATCGCCGTCCCCGCGCCCTCCGGGTATCCGGGAAGCAGACGCAGAGGCGGCCTTCGCCGAGACGGAGCGACGGGTTCTGGGGCCGGGAGGGAGGTCTCTCGGCGGTCAGAGCGGGGGGGAGGGCGGCTGTAGTTGGGAGCCGGCGCGTCGGGCAGCTGCAGGGGGCCGCGGCGGGGTCCTGGGAGCGGACCGGCGGCGTCTCCTTCACTTCGCCCTCCAGCCGCGGCAGCTATCCCGGAGCCTGAGTGCGGCAAGCGGCTCGAGCAGCTAGCGGAACGCGGACAGCCCTCACCCGACTTTCAGGTATGGCCGCCCCGCCCCTCCCCAGGCC
>JAJPUD010000536.1:229034-266940 GCA_023553655.1 Myrmecobius fasciatus | reverse complement strand
CCCTCCAAGATGGCCGCGCCTACCCCGGGGCCCCGGCAGGAGGGGGGAAGGCCCCCCCCCCCCACCGCGGTCTTAGCCCCGTCCTCGGGGATGGCCCCTCCCCCGCCCCGCCTGTACAGGGTCGCGCTGACTGCCCTTATCGCGTCCTTTCCCGCAGGTCACCCTTGCCCCTGGCCTCGCCATGTCGTACGTGATAGAATGTGAGCGTCCGAGTAAGTGGGGCCGGGCCGGGGGGTGGGGCGGGCTCTAGGAGAAGCGCTTCTCAGTTGGCGATGGTGGCTCTCTTGGAGAGCTCGGTCACCTTCCTTTCCTCTGGCTCTCCTTGGTGCATTTTGCCTCGTTAGCCCTGGTAAGGGATCCACACTGACAGCCGGCCCCCCACGGTACGGGCGAGCTGGGGGACCTGGAAGCGGCTCCTTCCCTACGGCTCTCATATCGCCCCGGGCCTTCCTGGGGTGCAGGGACAGGTTGGGGCTCCGGCAGGGCCGGGATGAGCCAGGCCCCCGGAGGCTCTGGGCTTTGTCTGGTAGCGGGTAACCTCTCCTAACGAAGGAAGGGAGGCCAGTGTACAGAACGTGCGGAGCTGGATACAACTTAAATGGTCGTGAGACAGCCAAGAGTGGGGTGGGCCAGTGATGGATGAGGGATTTTTCTGGAGAGAACTGAAAGTCCTGTGGGGAGAGAGCAAGGTCATTTGATGGCCGAGGAAGGCTGTGGGAGCGGCCCCTGGAATGAATGAATGGGCAGGTCTGGGGGCGGGGTGTGAGGGGTCACCTTTGCTCTGGCAAGTACAACCGAGTGGGGCAAGTCCTGGGCCATCTGTTCTACCTAACATCCGTGCCCCTTCTCTCCACTTGGTTTTGACCTAAGTGAAAATACTAAGGCAGGTAGGGGTGTTGGATAAACCTGTTAAGATTTACCCTTTATTATTTTGTTAAATCCATGCACAAACCTTGCTTTAGCTCACTGAGTAGCAGTGCACAAATATTCTTTTGTAGATAAAATTGGTTTCGGGTAGGAAAATTCACTAAATATACATTGAATGTAGGAATGTGCACATCCATAATATGAGGAATTTTCATCTTTGGTAGCTACCTCAAACCCCTTTATTTCAAGATAAGGTGTGGTTTGAGAACAGTGAGCAGTCCTAGTTTAAAAAAGTTTTAGGATTAATTAGGACTTAAAAAATTTGAACCATGTTTATTTGGGGAGGGAAAAGCCCCAAGAACTAAATTGTAGTGGAATATATGAATGAATATTCAAGAGCTTCTAGAGTGTTAACCATTGCATAGGAATTGAGTGAAAGGAAGAATAGTACTAATAATGTTGTTTTTCCTATCAGCAATGTGTGTTCCTCCATCATATGCTGACCTTGGCAAAGCTGCCAGAGATATTTTCAACAAAGGATTTGGTAAGAATTTAATTTAAAACAATAATCCCAATATATCTACACTTAAAAAAATGGGGGGGAACAATGTAAATACTTAATGATCTTCAGAATTCAAACAAATTAAACCTATTTTTCCATCTCTGTTATGAAGTATCTATTAATAGCAATTTTTCTGCAAACCTTCAAATTAAAAATTAACCAACATATGTTGTTATTTTTTTACCTTCAAGCACAAATTTGTGATTTTTTTCCCCTTCACTTTTAGGTCAGCCCTGATGTTGTAGATCAAACTTTAAAATGTGTGAAATCATATTTGGCCTTAGGGAAGTTGGTAACTAAAGACCTTCACTGAAGTAAATTTTTTTTTTTTTGAAAAGTCACGATTCCCCTCGTATTAAGCAAAATAATGGGTATGGAATGGTTATCTTCATAAACTGTAATCTACCCCTAGGTATAATTGAGTTGAATGGTTGTTTTCTGTATATGTAGAAAACCAAACTGATAAGAAAACGATTTTGTGCCAAAAACATTAGTCTTGCAGAAAAATGTTCCTATTCCTTTAGTACTCTAAGCCTGTATAATTGGTGTGAGTACTCCTTTCACAAATGGCAACCTATTTATATGTGAGTGACTGAGACCAGAAGAGTTAATCCTAGGTGGTTAACCTGATAAGGAATCTCTACAAATCTCCTTGGCTAGTCCTTGTTGAACAAGATCTCTGTAAGTCTGTAAGAAGTCTGAATTTAAAATCTTTCCAGTTTGGTAGGACTGTTAGAACTTGCACTCTTCTGACAATCTAGGGTCACTGAAACATGATGAGCCATCAGGCACTGTAGGATTTTTGAGGAATTCTTCGATTCCTCTCGTCCAGTCCAATTAAACAAAATTAACTGAAATGTTATTTTCAGCAGACATCTAGGTCCCTGTGGAATACGCATGTACTCTTTGTTTTTCGTCACGTTTTAAATATTAATTTTGTTGGGTGTGTGATTCATAATTTAAAAGTTGAATCTGTAGTTGAACTTATTTTATACAACCTAGAATATTTTTGTGATTCTTTTTCTTTTTTCATACTTATTAAGGTTTTGGATTGGTGAAACTGGATGTGAAAACAAAGTCTTGCAGTGGAGTGGTAAGTGTTTATTACATATCTAATTATTGATATACCTTTACATGATATTTTAACCCTAAAATGTACTTCTGTCTAAATATGATCCATCTAAATCTTTATTTCCTGTCAGACATGTTTTCTTTGCTCGATTTCTCTTGAGATTGGATATGATTTCTAATTTGCATAGTTGGATTTTTGCCATTTCGTTGCCATATATCTAAAGACCTCTAGTACTTTAAACATCATGTTGCCCCAGTAAAATTATAAACTCCTGGAGGGTAGAGATTGTGTTACAAACTACTTTTGTTATGTTCCCTTTCCCCTCCTCCCTGCTGCTGGGCCAGGTAGATGTTCAATAAATAATTAGTAGGCTCCTTCTTGATATGTATATGGAAAAGCCCTGTTTGGGCACTGGTCTGGGGAGATTTAATGAATATACAGAACCTTGGATTTTAATGGATTAAGGATCTGGTTTGATTTATAATAACTTTTTTAAAGAAACAATGAGTATTAGAATAAAGGTTTTTATTTTATAAAACTTAAGGGAAATTTTTTTTCTTGGACTGCACAGTATCATTAATTAGTTCTTGTTTTCTGTCTGATTTGTAACAAATTTAACTTTCTGCTTTGATCACAAGAGTCCAAGGACCATCCTTAGCGTACGAGGTTTTGTGTGAGCCATATGGCCAATTAAGCACAATGTTGATAATTTTGAAATGGGTAGCCAAGTGGAAGTACGGGGTGTACCACTGTCATTTGGTTTCCTAGAGGTAGATGATTGGGCCAGACCCAGAGTAAGTGAGTTGGGTTTTGTTGCTTGGTAATGAAACAGCTCAGAGTAGTGGAAAGTGTACAGGGTTTTGAATGATAGGACTTGGGTTGAAATTCTTGCCTTCCTATTTGACCTTGAGAAAATAAATTAACCTCTCAGGGCCTCACTTTTCTGAACCATAAAATGAGAGCCTTGCCTTGAGTGCTGCATCTCTAAGGTCCCTTCTGGTTGTTGGCCCTGTGATCTAGGCGGTGTCATGGAAGGTGTACTCGTCACGGGGTTTTGGTTCTGGTTATTCTGATATTGGAAAGTGGCTAAATTGCTTTTCTTAAGAAAATCCTGTGAAGTAGGAAGGGTGGCTCTGCCACGTGTCCTTGGGAGGGAGGGAGGAAAGGAGGGAAAAAAGGAAGGAGGAAGAAAGGAGGAGGGAGAGAGGGAGGAAAGAGGGAGTTGTGATTCAAATCCAGGCCTCCCTTCTGGCCGCCTCCTTATCTGGCCTTCAGCTCCACCAGGAATCTTCTTTTCTATAGAAAGTGTTCTCACTTGGCAGCCCACAGCTTAAGGACAAATTTGCCAAAATAAAGATGGTGTTTCAGAGGAGGAGAACTCTTCCTCCCTACCCACCCCCCAAAAATACAACCAACAAATGAAGGCCTCTATTCTTAAGCTAGTGGCAGAAACAGGAGATACATGTATGAAACTGTAAAAGTCACTTCTGGTGTGGAAGTAATTCCTTTGACCTTGGGTCAGTTATTTAATCTAAGCTGCTGCTTACTTATTGGCAAAATGGGTATAATAGTACATTACATAGAGTTTTGAGGAGAGCAGTTTGAAAATCCCATATAACATGAATTATTTGGATTCAGGGCTATGGTGAGAAAAAAAGACAAGTGTCCTAGGGAGTAAAAAGCTCTGATGGCTGGAATGCATGCCTCTCTGCTGGGTGGATGACTTTGAGGAAGTGGGGAACTGGGAGCTTAGAGGAAATATTTGCTCTTGGTTATCTTATTGTACTTTTTATTGGACTATGGATGAGTCGCTGGCTTGCTCCCTTGTTTCTCTCTGGGTTACTTTACCAACAAAAATGCTGTGGGAGGAGACCTAATGGATGGGAAGAAGGGAAGCTTGTGGGTCCTTGGTGGATCCCTGGGGCCTTGAAATTCTTCTGCTGCTTTGAGAGCTGACTGGGTGATTTGGCCTCGGGGACTAAGAATTCTTGACCTTCCTCCTACCCAGCCTCAAATTTGAATTTGCCTTGCAGGCATTATCCTTTTTTTTGAGGGGGGGGGGAGAATTGCTGAAATATCTGTTCACTTTAAAGTGCCCTGAACTGGTCTGAGAGATGGGATAGATTGAACTTCTTATCTGCAGTTAAAATCAGTGATGTAACGCTCACATTAGTACATTAAAGAGCCCAGCTGCTGCATATTGACTTATTTCTAAAATGTAATGCTGCCTCTGCTTTATTGTTTTTGTTTATTTTGTTAACCCAGTGGCATTTTAATCTAGTTTGTGTCAGACTAGGGAGTGTTGTGGGCTGCTGTAGGGCCCGGTTTTTACCACCTCTGATTTAAATCAGTGTAAGGATGCAGAGGGAAAGTATGGTGTATAGTGGAGAGAGTGCCAAGCTTAGAAAAGCCTTTGATCATACCTTCCTCTGACAGTGGCTCTATGATCACGTACAAGTCACATAATTTCCTCTAGCCTTGGTTTCCTCACCTGTAAAAATGAAAGTGGTTGGGTTAGACAGTTTCTAAGCTCCCTACCAGTTCAAATCTGGGATCCTGTGAAGGATTTATAGTTTAAGGATTATATTTAAAAAACATACTCTCCAATAGTTTAGCAAAGAAGTAGCAAGCCTCTGCTGTGTGCAAGGCAGAGGCAGCTAGGTGTCAATAAAGTACTAAGTTTGGAATTTTCCAAACAAACCTCCTGTCTCTCTTACCTGCCTTTGCCAAACCTGTCTGCCTTAACTTCCTCAGCAACATAACCCTTGTAATCTTGCTTCTGACTTTGCCACTATATCAATGATGCTCTCAAAGGTCATTAGCCATTTTAGCTGTTAAATCTCCTGGCCTTTTTTCTTAGTGCTGTTTTCTTTGTTTTTCTGTTATCTGTTGATATAGTCTAGATATCATTTCCTTTCTTGGTTCCTATAACATACCATTCCTGTCTGGTTGCTGCTTATTCTTTGCCAGTTCATCTTCCTCTCCCCCCTGGATGGGTACTCCCCCATGATTGTTTTGAGGTTTTTTTAGTCCTTGGAGATCCTCTCTACTGCCATTTGTTTGGTTATCACTTGTGCAGATGATGCCCAAATCGAAATATCTTGGCCTAATCTCTCTGCAGTTCCATTTTTCATTTTTGCTACATGTCCCAAATATACCTCTTTTCTTTACTCCAAAATTAAAATCTCATATCTTTAGATTTTGCTATTTGGTCATTTAAAAAACTTGCTCTGAACTGCAATGAGTATTTCTGCATATAAACAGAAAAGGGATCATTGAAATTTTGACACTATTTGACATTATTGACAGGTATAATTTTCATTTTAAGTTTATTGCCCCTAAAGCTCAAAACTGAACAGAGACTTTTGGGTACTATAGAATAAATTCAACATGTAGCTTTCAAATCTGTCCTGCTTGTCTGTGTAATCCTTTATTGATGCTCCCCTGCCTCTCACCCTTCTTTCCTTCCTTCCTAGCTCTTGATTCCCCCATTTATTTTTGGGGAAAAATAACAGCAAAAATTTTGTAATATATATATATATATATATATATATATATATATATATATATGTCAAAGAAGACATTTCCATTGTGATTGTGTCCAAAAATATATGTTTTCCTCTGTCCTTTTGAATCTGTCACCTCTGTTAGGAAGAGGAATAGCGTTATTCATCATCAGCCTCTGGATTGTGGTTGGTTTTATATAATGATCAGGTCATACTATTTGTTGAGGCACCTTTCTTCCTTCCAGTTACTTAATTTGTAATCTTGAAGGAAGTCATCCTTGACTTTTCTCTCTTCCACATCCCTGTATCTGGTCTCTTGCCAAGTTCTATAAATTGTGCTTTTACAACTTGATTCATCAATTTGGAGTTGATTTGGGCATCATCTAGTCCAACTCTTCACTTGATTGGGGAGGCCTGGAGTAATTATCAGATTGTCAGAATTGAATTCGAGTTCTTGGATTCCCAACCTAGAACTTCCAATTCACTGGTAGCATCCTGGTGCTGCTCTCCTCAGTCCTCTCCTCTGCCCCCCTGCATCAGGTCCTCCTAACAGACAGCTCTTCTCCTTTCCCCCCCTTCCTGAGGCAATTGGGGTTAAGTGACTTGTCCAGGGTCACACAGCTAGGAAGTGTTAAGTGTCTGAGACCACAGACAGCTCCTTTTGTGGGTCTTCTTCCTTTCACATGACTACTGTGGAAGGTTCCTCTGACACCAAACAGTTGGCCATATCAGTTCTCCACTCAGAAAACATTGAGCAGCTTCCCATTGCCCCTAAGATAATAGACGCCATCCATCCATGGTTGTCTCCACTCCACCTTCTCTACCTCCTTTTACATGACTTCTTATATATGTTCCATTCTTGCCAGAGACTATTATATTCCCTGACCTCAGCATTTCATATCCCAACTCTGTGCATTTGCAAAAGCTTTTTTCCTAGCCCAGAATGTACTCCTGCATTTTTGGGGCAGCCAGGGAGCACAGTGGGTAGAAATGGAAATGGATTCAGGAAGACCTGACTTTAAACTGCCTCTGATACTTACATCTTAGTGGGTGGGAACAATGGTATATATAATTTAAAATAGCATCAGAGAAAATTTCTGGGCAAGTCACTTAACTTCTGCTTGTCCCAGTGCCTAGCAGAATGCTATAATAGATATTTAATAAATATTTATTAATTGATTATCCCTTCCAGTTGCTAAGTTCTTTTTCTAGTGAGACTATCTTGTATTTACTTCTGTATGTGTTGTCTCAGTGGAATATAAGCTTTTTGTTTCTGTTGTTTGCTTTGTCACGTTTTGTAGTTTAGTCATGTGCGATGCTTTGTGTTCCTATGGACCTATCTATGGGGTTTTCTTGACAAAGATATTGGATTGTTTTGCCATTTCCTTTTAGCATGTTCCATTTTTTGAGAAAGGAGGCAAATAGGACTTGCCCAGGTGGACTCAAATGATGCATATTTTTTAGTCATAGGCGGGGTTTGTTGCCAGTCCCACATTCCTCACTTCTAGCCAACTATATTGTTCCTCATGCCTCTAGCCATGTAACTAGTCATGTTGCCCTCAACCCCATGATATCATCTAAAGTGTTCTTTGCTCCCCCAAACCAAAAAAACAGGTGCTGTCCTTTTGCTAAAAGGCACTGGCTACAAAATAAGCTTCCATCGATCCCTTTATTAATAGGTATAACATCTTGTTAACAAATTTAATTTCACTTGTGACAAAACCTGAGATGATGTGGAAGTAGAATCAATATACAAAAACTTAGATGAGTGAAGATGGAGGGAAAAGAGAAAGATCAAAGATTGGTGATTCTCTTGTGTCCACCTGTATAGGCCTAGGATAACTTGAGGCAAGAATAGAACAGTGACTAACTACAAAAATGGATTTCTAGACTTGACCCTTTATTGGCCAGTTGATTTCTGAACTGAGTTCAGAAACAATGAACCACAATTTAATAATCACAATAAAATCAATGAAAAATGATACAGAATCAATTTCTTAACAGGATTCACCTCCTCTCCACTCCCAGTCCCTACAGTGGTTCAACCTTTTAGTCTTTAGGAGGAATCTCCTGAGTTTTTAATCTGACTTGTTTCTCTTCTCTTCCAATCTATTTTTAACACAGTTGCTTAAGTAGTTTCCATAAGGCTGAGGTTGTAGAAGTAAAATAGTAGCTAACATTTGTATTTTTACAGCTTACAAAGTGCTTTCTATGTATTATTTTGTTGGATCTCATGAGACTACCACAGTATTATCACTTTCATTTTACAGATGAGGAAACAAAAATTATAATGATTGAGTAGTGACTTACATTTAACCACACAATTAGAAATGGCAGGCAGAAAGGGAAATTTGAACCCAGGTGTTTTCTCACTCCAAGTCTGGTGCTCAATTGTCCTTTGTTATGCTGACCATATTTATCACTCCGTTATTCAAAAATAGTCCCTAACACCCTGTTGTGTCTAAGATAATATACATATTCCTCAGCTTGACATATTTTTCTTTTTCTTTTAAAAAAAGATATTTTGATTCTGTTTTTATAGCATGTTCATTTCCAAATATTTTCTTCTCTCTTCCTCCCCCACCTAGGAAACCGTTTCTTATAAGAAAGATTAAAAAAGAAAGAAAAGGAGTAAAAGCCTTTCAGCAAAACCAGCCAATACATTGACCATATCTGACAGTATTTGCCATATTCAGTACCCCTACTCCTTCACTAATGCATTATCTTTGCCATTTAAGACCTTCTACAGCCTGACTCCAGTCTACCTTTTCAGCCTTTCTTGAAAATGCACCACTTCATAAACTTTGTGTATCACATAAACTATACTACTGTTTTATACCTCCTTCTGTCCATTATCACAGGCCTTTTCCCCATTCCTGGAATGTACCCTTTGAGCCTCTCAGAATCTTCTTCCTTCAAGGTTCATCTCAGGAGGTTCATCTTCCATGTAAGGAGAAAGTATTCTCTCCTCTGATTTCCTAGAAAGAGTTTTTTCCATTATGCCTATCATTTCTTTTATTTTATATTTTAATGTATTTTTTTTTCCTCTTGTGTACATCTCCCATTCACCTGCTGTAGAATTTTGAGTTCCTCATCAAGGACAGGAACAGTGTGAAAAATTTTAAGAAATCATAACATCTTGCACAGCATCTTGTATGTAGTAGGCACTTAAATGTGCCTGTCAGTTAATTGAATTGGTGCTTCATTTTAGTCAGTGTGCAAACTAAAGACTATTAAGGAATGTGAATATGATAAACTAAGTAGAAATTTTCTCTGGTGCTATTTTAAATTATATAAACCATTGTTCCCATCCATTAAGATAAAATAAATTACCTTTTTAGTCATGATGTAAAAACCAGTTCAAAAGGCTTGTTTTTTCATTGTACTTAAGTGTTTCATTGAATCTGTGATCTGACTGATGTGCATTTCATCCATTCATCTCATTCATTATTGTCCAGTCCTTTCATAGATCCTCTGCTAAGAGCCTTCCTAGGAGTCTCTTGACATTTAAGCTGCTCATCTATTATCTTTCACTTGCTATATGACCACAGCCAATCTTGATTTCAGGAGCATACATCTCTTTTGATGCTTTTTCTTGTGCATAATTTGTTGTTGATAATATGCTGCTGACTGTTCCCATTCATCATGAGTCTTTCTGTTACTCTTTATGTGATCTTTAATTAGAGAGATTTGGTATTTATGAGATTTATAGTTGCATGGTATTGCTGAGAGAATTAATTTTAAAACATTGTTGTTTTTTTTTTGTTGTTATATGGAGAAACATGGATTTTTAAATTGTATCTACAAGTGAACAAATGCCTTTATAGCTTTATAGTTAGTGGGTGTTAAAACTATGTAGAGAAGTCTGAGTTCCCATTCTGAATATGAGAAGATAATAGACTGAATAGCAAAGAAAACTATAAGGATAGACTTTAGATTCCTAAATGTCATTTAGTCTACCTTCTCCTTTGCCTCACTTTACAAATAAAGATACAGGAGTGTCTTCATCTACAAATAATTTTGATAAAAGAAAGTATATTTCCTAACAAAATAGTTGTGCAACTCAGAAAAGGACTTGGATTCCATATTATGGTAATATTATATTTGAAAAATAATTATTCATAGCAGAAACGTTCTTTGTTATCAGTAGCATTTGATTAAACTTTATGTATCTATATGGATCTCCATATACTTATAGAATTAGCTATAGACATATTCATTTATGTCTCTTGATATACAAGTATAATACACATTTATACATATACACATGCATGATTACCAAATGTTGAAAAGGACAAGTACTTAGATTGCATTTTCCTTTATAATTAATGTCTGTGTTATAACCTGTAGTTAACAGGTTAAAAGTTCTAGAAATGGTAGTTAGTTATTTGAAAGTTAATGCCAATTCTTTGATCTTAAGTATGTTTTAGCAAATTAGGACAAGATATAAAAGAGGTTCATGCCCACATCTTTGGATAGTGTGAAGAGGTGGTGAGAGGACGTGGCTCTTCAACATTTAGTTTTGAAGTTAGAATATTGTTTTTGAATTAAGCAGTATATAGGTATGGAAAGTTCATGAAAAAAATTTACTGTTTTAATAGGAATTCACATCATCGGGTTCATCTAATACAGACACTGGTAAAGTTTCTGGGACTTTGGAGACCAAATATAAATGGTGTGAGTATGGTCTGACTTTCACAGAAAAATGGAACACTGATAACACTTTGGGAACCGAAATCGCAATTGAAGATCAGGTAACACTTAGAATATTTACATCTATTTAGTGTTTCTGAGTTATATTTTTTTCTTTATTGGCAAAATCAAATAAAACTGAATTCTTTCCTTTTCTACCCTCAAAATAGATTTGCCAAGGTTTGAAGCTGACATTTGATACTACCTTCTCACCAAACACAGGGTAACCATGTGTGTTTTCTTATTTTTAAAATTAAAAATAGTATCATGTTAAAAGTTAACTTTAAATTCATGATAAATTGCTTATTTACTATAGTGTAAAGCCAATGTTGCTACTAAGTTGCTGCTACTCAGTGTCACTGACCTGATTTAGAGTAATTTGCCTTGTTTTTAGTTTGTGCTAATTTTGTATATACTTTAAAAAGGCTTTTGTGTGCCTTTTATTACCCCTACTTTAAAAAAAAGTCTTCTTTAATCCATTATTTTAAAAAATTTAATTTATGAGTTCCTTGAGGGCAAGGACTATATTTTTGCTTTCTTTGTGTCTTCAGCAATTTGTACTGTTTCTTTTAACACAATAGGCATAATAAATTGCTTGATTAACCTAACCCTCAGTCTCCTAGAAGTAGGGGGCCTCTTTTGTTCTGCTCCCCTTAGTTGAATTTGATTATAAGTATTCAGCTTATCTTTTCATTTATCAGTTATATTTCAATTAATTAAAACTACATCATTTTTTTGGTCCTTTTTTCAGGTTTCTAATAATATTGTTTGATTACATACATGAGAGTTTGCAGTGAAATACATCTTGAATCTGTTTTTATTCCAGAAAGAAAAGTGGTAAAATAAAGTCTGCTTACAAACGGGAATGTATAAACCTTGGCTGTGACATTGACTTTGATTTTGCTGGACCTGCCATTCATGGGTCAGCCGTTTTTGGTTATGAAGGCTGGCTTGCTGGCTACCAGATGACCTTTGATAGTGCCAAGTCAAAGTTAACAAGGAATAACTTTGCAGTGGGTTACAGGACTGGAGACTTCCAACTGCACACTAATGTGTAAGTATTTCTTAAGGGTTTTGTATTCATACATCTTTAAAAAGAATAGTATGCAGACAGCTGAGAACTAGAATCAAGTCCCATCTCTGAAACCTACACAAGTATGGGACCCATAATAACTTATGTAATAATGTCTGAGTGCTGGAGGAAACCGTCTGATTACAAGAAGGTGCTGACTTATATTGATAGAAGGCATTTTCTCACTTGGAAGTCTTCCCCTGTTCCAGTGAAATCACAAATCTAATATTTATCTTTGTGCTTAAAAACAAGACAAAATAAAAATAAGAGCTCTTTCTATTCATGTTTTTTTCATCATTTGCCATTTCTAATAGATCTCCATAAAGTGAGGTGGATCTTCTGGTTGGGTTTAACATAAAAAGAAGGCAGGACGGAAATCTAAATTCAGACTCTTGGTGCGGAAAGAACAAATGTGCATTTCATCTGAAGTAGTAGTGATTCTGCAGTCTCCTTCCTTTCACTTGACTAAAATCTATTTGTATTTTCAAGTTGTGATGGGAAAATGCAGACCTTGATAAGACATTAACAGTAAGAGAGTCTGCTGTAATTTTCTGGAATTTCTTCAGAATATGATAGACAATGTTCCACTATGTCATACCTTCTGATTCTTGTGGCCAACAATGATATTGCCAGAAAAACCATTGCAAAAGCTTGTACTTTTGGGCAAAAAATCAAAACGCTTCGGGAGCATAGTGTTTTCCTCATTTCTGCTGATGCTTTAGAGGGAAGGGCTCATGAAAAAGCAAATTTGGGAAGTTGAAATACTCAAATAAGTTGAGCTGCTGAGAACAGAAGTTGGATTTTGGCTTAAAACATACCAATAATGAGTTCTTGACTAGCTACAATACATCTAACAAAATGAATTGCCCTAGAGTCACGCATATCTAATGAAGCTGAAAAGAGACAGAAAACCTTCCTGAATATCTCCATTAAACTAAATACCAGAGGGGATAGAATGTAGCATTAGACAGGAGGGGAGTTGTCAAGATACTAGGAAAAGCTGCTAGTGAGGAAAAAGATTGTAAAGATCTCATTCACCAAGTTAAGTTTTTAAAAGATGTGTAGAAGATAGAAGCTGGGGCAGGGAACAAGATGAATCTAAAAAAATGCCATGACTGCAAAGTTAGTTCCATAGACAAGGGGCAACAATAATAATAAAAGACAATTGTTTGAGGCAGCTAGAAAAACTGAGGAAGACAAAAATTCTAAACTTTTATTTCGCTGTGTTGGGAGAAATGATCAAAGAAGGGGTAGAATTAGGGAATAATGGGAAAACTCTTGTAGATAATGGGAAGAAGAAAACTCAACTCTTGTTAAGTAACATGAAAAATGTATTGGTGTTATATTGTCCAGTTATGTCTAGAGATAACAGTTTTGTACTTTAAAATGCTTGTATCATTTGTCTGAGATGCACTTAAAATGTACATTCTTTGGACTGGGGTGATAACTGTGAATGGTATCTTTTTTTTCAAAATGTTAAATAATGTGAAAATAATTTTGCAGCAATGATGGAACAGAATTTGGAGGTTCAATTTATCAGAAAGTATGTGAAGATCTTGATACTTCCGTAAACTTAGCTTGGACATCAGGCACCAACTGCACTCGTTTTGGAATTGCAGCTAAATATCAGTTGGATGAAACTGCTTCTATTTCTGTAAGTAATGTTATGGGACCACGCATAGATTAGGGATTTTGGTGGTGGGGCTATATTGGAATCCTCAATTAGAATGAAAATTTCAAACAAACAACCAAAAACCTAAATTAAAAATCTTAACTATAATATAAGGAACTGTGGAATTAGAAACCAATTGTGTTCCAAAAGTTTCCTTGAGATTCATCATTTATTTTTCCATAGAGACAACATTAGTTTTCATGGCTAGCCTTTTTATAATGTAGCTAAAGTAATAACCAAGATTATAATAATAATAATAATAAATAATATTCATTTATACAGTTTATTATAATACTAGCAGTTTGTGAGCCTTGACTCGGTGTATGCCTGTGAATGATAGTGATTGAGGAGCTCCAAAACAAACAGATGCCTTTCATTGAATGGAATTCACTAGGGAGTGATTGCCCTAGGAGTAAAATAGTTGATGTCATCTAAATGAATAATTTCTGCTATATAAAATTATCCCATGATAATGAGTACTAGTCAGTCAAGTTTTCGGTCATCTTATTTTAGACAATCTACTCTAGTAACACAGAAGACAGGAAACCTAACTTAGACTTTAGGAAAAGGAAATTAATCATTTTCTAGAATGAATAGTGATTATTTTTTAGTTCATAGGATATTTGAATGATGGCTTACTATTCCTCTAAATAGGAAATAATATTTGCCACTATATTCTTAGTGTTCTCCGTTACACAGCAGGAGAGACATTAGCATTTGCTTAAGACAACTTAGATGCTGTGGTGCTCAAGTGCTCAAGCCATCATGACATATCAAAACAGAACATTAACATTTTGATATTTCTGGAAACTTAGCTTGGACAAATCCAAGTATGTAGTATGTAATTCACGCTCCATGGAGAGACTACTGAGGAGGGTGATAGTCTCTTTAGCTTTTCTGTACCTTGTGTTCCCACAGGTTGCTAAGTGATTCACACATCCAATTAAAAGATTTTTATTTTTTTAAAGTGTTTATTGGCCCAGTAGAATTTTACTTTTTTAGATGGATGTGCTCATATAGGGCTCGATTTTTGTGTTCAGTCTTCTGGTAGAGCTTGACTTATTGTTTTTAGGTGGGAAAAGGGCAGGCCCAGTTTCTAATGTTCTCTGGTAACGAGTCTACAATTGAATAGAAAAATCAAATGCATTTCGGTAAACTTTTATCCTGGGGCACAGTTGTGGATGGATAAATGGAGGAGTTATAGTCTATGTTGAACTAAGTACTTGGCAACTCCAGTTTGCTTTGGTCTGAATCATGGAGAACTGATTTTTTGTAAAATTTGGCTTAACACACATTTGGGGACCTTATAAAAAGGAAAAAGGGAAACTCATACCTGCTTTTTTTTTCCCCCCTCTAGGCAAAAGTCAACAATTCTAGTTTAATTGGTGTGGGTTATACTCAGACCCTGAGGCCTGGTAAGTTTTCTTATTTGATAAATTTCAGTGATAAGTTTACAGATCCTGCTTTCCAGACTGCTTTAGCAATCTTAACAGCACACTGTTCTCACGTCTTTATATCTTCTTCATGTTTGATGCATTTCTTACCAACTTAAGTCTAAATTACCAGTGAAGTACTTACTCTGCCTCATTTTGTGGATTTGACTCTGCTTTGCTGATTAGTGTAAATCCTCACAGCTTTTACTGAGGTGGAACGTCTTTAAATATAAACCTATTGTTGGAACCAAGTACAGAGAGGCTCATTACCAGGTTAGCTATAGTAGGTATCTCTTTTGGCCACAGCAGCTTCGTACAGAATAAGCCTTTAGTTTCTTAACTGGTCTCACTTTTACTGTGGTCTCACATTCTCCTTTCTTTGCAGCCCTACCCCTATTCTTTTTTTTTTTTTTTTTTATTAATACTTTTTATTTGCAAAACATATGTATGGGTAATTCCTAAACATTAACCCTTACAAAGCTTTCTGTTACAAATTTTTCCCCCCTACTCCCCACCCCTCCCCCTAGATAGCAGGATATCCACTACATGATAATTATGTTAGAATACTTAACTCGAATATATGTATAGTTATTGCCACACATCATTTTTTTGTTCAGTAGAAATCATATCTATAAGAGAGAATAATCTGATAAAGGAAATTCAATGTAAGCAAACATCAATAGAGAACATGAAAATGTTATGTTGTGGTCCACATTTCACATCCCTCTCTCTGGGTGTATATGGCCTTCTTCACTGAACAATTGTAATTGGTTTGAAGCATTTCATTGTTGAAGAGAGTCATGTCCATTAGAACTGATCCTCATATAGTACTGGTGCCGTGTACAACAATCTCCTGGTTCTGCTCATCTCACTCAGCATCAGTTCATGCAAGTCTCTCCAGGCCTCTCTGAAATCATCCTGTTGGTCGTTTCTTACAGAACAATAATATTCCATAACATTCATATACCATAATTTATTCAGCCACTCTCCAATTGATGGGCATCCATTCAGTTTCTAGCCACCACAAAAAGAGCTGCCACAAACATTCTTGCACATGTGGGGCCCTTTCCTTCTTTTGTGATTTCTTTGGGATATATGCCCAATAGAAACACTACTGGGTCAAAGGGTATGCATAGTTTGATAACTTTTTGAGCATAGCTCCAAATTGCTCTCCACAGTGGTTGGATCCGTTCACAGCTCCACCAACAATGCATCAGTGTCCCAGTCTTCCCACATCCCCTCCAACATTCATCGTTACCTTTTCCTGTCATTTTAGCCAATCTGACAGGTGTGTAGTGGTACCTCAGAGTTGTCTTAATTTGCATTTCTCTGATCAATAGTGATTTGGAGCACCTTTTCATATGATTATAAATAGTTTTAATTTCATCATCTGAAAATTGTTCATATCCTTTGACCATTTATCAATTGGAGAATGGCTTGAATTTTTATAAATGTAAGACAATTCTCTATATATCTTAGAGATTAGACCTTTATCAGAACCCTTAAATGTAAAGATAATTTCCCAATTTGATGCTTCCCTCCTAATCTTGTCTGCATTAGTTTTGTTTGTACAGAAACTTTTTAACTTAATATAATCAAAATTATCTATCTGGTGTTCAATTAAGAGTTCCAGATCTTCTTTGGACATAAATTTATTCCATATCCACAGGTCTGAGAGGTAAACTATCCCATGTTCCTCTAATTTGGTTATAACATCACTCTTTATCTAGATCATGAACCCATTTAGATCTTATCTTGGTGTGCAGTGTTAGGTGTGGGTCCAGCCTTAATTTCTTCCACACTAGTTTCCAATTTTCCCAGCAGTTTTTGCCAAATAGTGAGTACTTATCCCAAAAGCTGGGGTCTTTGGGTTTATCAAACACTAAATTGCTAACGTTATTACCTAGCTTGTTCTGATATCCTATTCTATGCCACTGATCGACTGCTCTATTTCTCAGCCAGTACCAAATGGTTTTGATGACTGCTGCTTTATAATACAGTTTTATATCTGGTACAGCAAGGCCACCTTGATCTGTCTTTTTTTTCATTAATTCCCTTGAAATCCTTGACCTTTTGTTCTTCCAAATGAACTTTGCTACTATTTTTTCTAGATCCGTAAAATAATTTCTTGGGAGTTTGATTGGTATGGCACTAAATAAGTAAATTAGTTTGGGTAGTATTGTCATTTTTATTATATTCGCTCGGGCCTACCCATGAGCACTTAATGTTTTTCCAATTGACTAGGTCTGATTTTATTTGTGTGGAAAGTGTTTTGTAGTTTAGTTCATATAGTTTCTGACATTTTTTTGGCAGATAGATTCCCAAATATTTTATGCTATCACCCGTTATTCTGAATGGAATTTCTTTTTGTATCTCTTGCTGCTGAACTTTGTTGGTAATATATAAAAATGCTGATGATTTATGTGGATTTATTTTGAATCCTGCAACTTTACTAAAGTTGTGAATTGTTTCTAGTAGTTTTTTAGTTGAGTCTCTAGGGTTCTCTAAGTATACCATCATGTCATCTGCAAAGAGTGATAATTTGGTTTCTTCATTACCTACTCTAATTCCTTTTATCTCCTTTTCTTCTCTTATTGCCAAGGCTAACATTTCCCTACCCCTATTCTCAGCCAGTTCAGCTACACTCATTCTTTCAAATCTCTTACTTCTTATCCTGTTGCCATTTTTGCTTTGCCCAGTCCTTACTCTGGGTTGTTTCTATCTATATTTACTCGGCTCCCTGCTCATTGATACTGGAAGAATTAAAAAATCTTTACCAAATGGATCCAGTAAAAGTTTTACCTAATCTCAGTTTTGCTCTTAATACCACCAGTTTTTTTTTTTTTTCTTAATTGGTTCCTTACTGTACTCCCCGTGGCTGCTTTTCCAAACCTTTCTGTAAGCCTTCTTTGCCCTCCCTCTCCCTTTCAGTAGATGTGCTGAGAAAATGGAGGCTAGCCATAATTAGTGCCCTCTTCATTCTTCACCTCAAAATTTCTTACCTCTTTAAAGTCTTTTAAGAGGTGACTCCTCATTTTTTCCTGAGCAAAGCTACATCTGTATGTAGTGACTTTTTTTGCTGACTATATATATTAAGAAGTCATCCAGGCTTTTAAAAAGCCATTATCTGACTTTGCCATATTTTCAAGTTTTCATGCTGTATGTTTCCTTTCAGTCAAAAGTTCTAGAAAAAGCTAACTTAACCTCCATTTCAGTTCACTTCTTGAATTCTTGCAAACTGCTCTGTGACCTCACCATTCAGCTGAAACTTTAAACAAGGATATAAGTAATAACTTTGATGTAAAATCTGATGACTTCTTCCCAGTCCTTAGCTGTGTTGAGTTTCTAGCTTGCTGAGTTTCTGTAACACGGGTCTCTCCTGGTTTCGTTGCTCCTTCTCAGTCTTAGTCTCATCTACATCCTACTACCTATGGTTGTCCCTCATAGCTCTACCTCAGTCACCTTCTTTGGGCTCCATTTGTCTATGTAGGTGAATCTAGATGGCCTTCATGTCCAGTAGTATTTAATGATGCCAGATAACTGAACTGATGTCCTGGGTATCTCGAATTAATATGTCCAAAACCACCCCATTATTTTGCTCTTGGAACATGACCTCACCTTCCTGGATTCCCTGGATTCTGAGTTTTCAGCCTTAAAGCTGTTCTAAAGACGGCCTGCTTCCTTTTGATAAAGATTGTGTATTCTGTCACCACCAGATCTTTCAAATCCATCCTTTTTATTTTTTTCATGGCTACCACCCTAATTTAGGTTCTTGCCACTTCTTGCCAGGATGATTTTCACAGCATCTTCATTAGGTTCTTGTCTTCTAGTCTCCTTTCTTTGCTTCACTCTATATAGTTACCAAAGTAATTTCCCTTAAGTACAAGTCTGAGCATAGTAATTAAAACCCTTCAGTTTTTTACTCCAGCCTACCGTTGCTGGCTTATTCCATATACTTTTGTGTTCTTGCTAAGCGGTTCTCTACATTTGGCATCCCATCTCCTGCTCCCTGGAGATCACTTGGCTTTCACCTTTGCCTCTTAGATGATCCCTTATTTACTGGAAGGGTCTTTGAGCTTCCGACTGTGGCCTTGTATCTCTGAAGCCATTGTGCACTCTGACCCTAATGCATTTTATTCCTTTGCTGCCTTCCCTCCTTAAGGTCAGGGCTGATTTGTGTTAAACAGCAGAGATCACACATCCTCCCTGATGAAAGGTATCACTCAGCATCGCCCTCTAGTGGCTTACATGAATGTCTGTTACGGCTAAATGAAAACTAGAAGAAAGCTAAAGTGGGGTGTCAGGAGGGAGAAAATGGTATAGGAGGTGTCATGTCTCTGTTAATATCCTTGCAGGTGTGAAGCTTACGCTGTCTGCCCTGGTGGATGGGAAGAGCATCAATGCAGGAGGTCACAAACTTGGGCTTGCCTTGGAGTTGGAGGCTTAGTACAATCGAAGAAACCTGTGGGGAAGGGATAGCTAGCAGAAGATTTGGCCTTAAAATATATTTCCAATGTGACCAGCAGGCTTTTTTTTTTTCCTAAGAGGGATGATCTAAACAAGGGATGATCCAAACAAGAGCTGTATTTTCAATATGTAGACAGTTACTTGTTGGTTTATAGTTAAATTGGTTATCTATCTAGTTACCAATGCTGCAGTAGTGCAGTCACCTATACATTATTTAAATGTATTTAACTGTTAAATGGCGCTACCCACCAATAATGAAATAGACCTTTATGAAAACTGTGCAATTGTGTGCATGTTTGTTTTTATGTTCCTTTTAACAAATTTGATATTACCATTGGATGAGATGGATCAATGGCTGTTTTGAGATGAGGTACAAAAATTTTGTTAATTCACCACCATTAGAAATACTTTTGGTATCCCAGAACAATACAAATTATGAATAAAACAAATATGTATAATTGTGCCTCTTAAGTATTTGCAGAGTTAAAGCTTTGTTAACTAGAGTCAGATGAGTCAATTTGCAAGCATTCCCTTTGGTCTCCTTGTTGTCTAGATAATTTATTTTTCCACAAGCTCTTCACTCATATCTGTGCCACAAGTCCTTTTGCCCTTCTACCAATCCCATAAACTTTTTTTTTTTTAAAGAATAAAATAATATAAGGATATATGATTTTCAACTTTTGGGTCTAAGTTTTTGCAAATTTTAAAGTGTGTTTATTGTTGGGATCCAAGGAAGGGATGGAAAATAAGAGCTACGGAGAAGGAAAGTGGATCTGGCTCAGAAGGGTTGTATTGTACTCTGTCTATATAGGATGATTAAGGTATTGTCATCACACACATTTTCCAAGATGTGCTAGGTGATTTACGAGAATAGTATTAACACTGAGAAGACCTGAACACCCAGTGAGATGGGAAACACTCGGATTCTGCTATGTGATCTTGACAAAGTCACTTTCCCTTGTTAGTTTTATAAAAGTAGTAAAAGGAGACCAAGTAACCACTGCGGGTCCCTCTAAATCCTATGATGCTTTTTATGATTTGGCAGGGCTCATTCTGGGATGTGTCGATAATGAGCAGCCTGACTTTTATATTTGAACAAAGCTTAGCAGGTTTCTACACTGAAGGCTAATTTACATGAATGAGTAAGATGGACATAATGTTTTGGGTGCAGGGTGCTCACCCAAATAAGTAGAGCCAGGACTCCCCACATTATTAGGTGAGGACAGTGCTGTTTCACTCTTAAGAGAAGAAAGATAATGATTCTTTTCCATGTGAAGGATTTGGGATTAAGCTTGTTTATGAACTCCCAGAATACACTTAGTTCAATCTGTTAAGAGAGATCATTGAAATAACACTTGTCACAACTCTTTGTTCTATTATTTCCCTTTTCCTTCTACACCTTCACCTTTGGCACTTGGAAAGAAATCCAATTTTTGTTTCAGTAGTAACATTGGTCTGAAAAGGGTGGCTGATTTCAGTAGAACATGTGAAAAGTGGCATCATCATTAGCCACAATGGCAAGATTTTTGAGTGGTTTACCTGAAATAGGTTAGACTTCAAAGGGACAGAAACAGATTGTTACATTCATAACACTGAGACATACCCACTTAAGCAAACCAGACAGAAAAATGAGTTGTGGGTAGCCTTACCTGAATCCAGGCAAGAGCTAAGTTCACCAAAATGGGGATGAATGCTGTAAATCAAAGAAACCACCAAAAATTTTTGACACGTGGGTACCTGAAAGCTGCAGACTTATTGATCTTAAGACACTGAGGCCTCCCCCTCCCCTTGAACTTTTCTTTATGGGGGTTTTATATGTTAGTATTTACTTTGCTACAAATTAAAATGTCTTAATATTATGAAGAAAATAGTTTTGACCTAATGCACTCCCTGAAAGGGTCACTGGACCCTTCAAGAACCACTAATGTTTGAAATTTGAATAATTAGGCAGACCAAAATGAAAAACAGACTAAATTCTGTATAATCTTTGCACATGGCATATGTGAATAGTGTCAAGTAGTCTAGACGCTGGACTACAGGGTTCATATTTTATCCACCACCTATGGAAAACTAGTAAAAGGTTTCTGAATGGTGGTTTGCAAAAGTTCCCTCTGCCACATTTCCTTCCAGTGGAGATTGGCTTAGATGAGGAGTTGGCAAGCCTTCATTGGCTCCTGTGTGCCAGGCACCTGGCTGAAAGCTGGAAGGAGCCAGAACAGCTGCTCCAACAAAACTTATCTCTTAGGGTCAGGGGTTTTAGAGGTGATCTCCCCTGAAAAAAAATCAGGGAGAGACTTGTCACATAGCTCAGATCAAACACAAACACTATGCCAAGCTGTCTCTAAGGACAGTACACATCTTCACGGACGGGTGAAGATTTGAAAATCCATGAAAATATGTTAATCTCTGGGGAATAGGTTTCAAAATGAGCTCAAAACTTTCTCATTTTGACCAAGAGTGAAGAAAACAGTTCTGAACGCTTAGGTCTTAATCTTAAGTGTTTAATGCCAATCTTTCAGAAACAGTTCTTGGCAAAATGTTACCTTTATGGAGCTGATTAATTGAAAACCACAGATATTTGAGCTTATTGTATTTTTTTTTGGGGGGGGGTGAAGGGATGTATAACTGAGTGATAAGGATGGAATACCAATCTAGAGTCAGTTTTGATCCAGCCTCAGGTGCTTAGTACAATTGCTGGGCAAGTCATTTAACCCATTAAATCTCAGTTCCTCATCTATAAAATGGGAACACATTGGAAGAATGGCAAACCCGAATCTCTGCCAAGAGAACCCCATTGGGTTCATATAGAGTTGGACACAAGTTTGAGCTTGCCCCTCCAGATTGCTCCAAACCTTTCGCCGACACTCCTGAGAAAATGGATGGCTACTCTGTATTGGCTACTGTCTACAAATGCAGCCTCCGCTTCCAGGACTTGCCTCTCTTCTGCTTGCTACTCCGGAGCACAGAGAGGAAAAAACAGGAGGCTCAGAAGGTCCCAAGGCGGCCCAATCCCTCATTTTAATTTAAAAAATTTGTCCATAAGCTCAAGTCCCCAGGCTCTTCCATCTGAACATGTGCGGCCATTAGTGTCTTCCTTCCCAACACTGGTCAAGTTCCCTAGATCTTGAAAGCCAAAGTGAGGCCATCTCCCAGGGGGAGGAGGCTAATATGGACCCGGGAGTCCCTTAGGATTCGCTCGTTGAGATCTCGGACACACTGAACAGTCATATCTCCCTTGCAGGGCTTGTTGAGCACCTCCCCATTCCATAAAACCTAGGACAGGAAGAAAGGAGAAAAGAGGAAAAGGTCCTATGAGGCACTTGACAGAGGAAATGGGTGTGAAATGCACTGAATGGGCAACAGGAGGGTCAGTCCCCAGGGAGACAAAGACCAAAAAATGAAACAAATCTTCATTCAATGATCTATATGGGACCTACTGGAAAGAGACCAGGTATTTTGGAGCAAAAGAAATTATTTTGTTATTAATAATTATGATTATCTTTCAGAGAAGCAGGTAGAACAACATTCTGAAAATGAATTTCAATAAAAGTTCTCAGAAAAAAATAAGCAGTGAGCATGTTTTTTGTTACCAGAAGACCCAAGATCCAGAAAAATACAGAGAGCCTTCAGAAGTATACTGCAACTATAACAAAACAACAGTATATGTAACAACAAAAGTAATGTTTTTCTTTGTAATTCTAATATATTTTATGCATTTAAAAAGTATTTTTTTGGGAATACTTAAGCTACCAAAGGGGTCTGTGACACAATAAAAGGGTCAAGAACCCCTGTTTTAGAGGAAAACATGGCTAGCAATGAAAATTTAGTCATGCTGCCTGCAACATTTTAGCAATCCTGCCTTAAACATCACATGCCACAACACTGGATCAGCTGCTTAGCCATTAGAGAAAAATAGAGTAAGAGTCATGTCTCCTGGCATGAGAGGGAAACATGGGTGGGGTGGTTGTGGATAGCTAAGGGCAGAAGGTCTAGGTGGTCTAAGGCTAAGATGTATGGGGAGGCAATAGCCCCTCAGACAATGGAGGGCAATACCTAATGTCTCTACAGCCAGCTCTAGGGTTTACAAGCTGTGTTACATTTTATCTGCATGACTTCGTAAAAATGCCACAGATGACACCCCATTTTGCAGATGAGGAAGTAGAGGCTAAGTGATCTGCTCAGGCTCACACAGCTAGTAAGATTCAAAATCATACCTCCCCGATTGTAGCAGCCCATCCACTATAGTACAGGGCCTTGCCACAAAGCTTTCAGCCCTTTTGTTCACCCAAGTCCCGAAGGGTGCCCCCATTCTAGGGCTCAGCACTCACATTGCTGATGGCAATGATCCCACCAGACCGAACGAGCTTCAGACACTTCTCGTAATAGGCGCTACAATTCTCCTTGTCAGCATCAATGACTGCCATATCAAAGGTGCCAGCTGCCCCACCAGCCAGCAGCTCATCTGAATGGAAGAAACCAGGTTTAGTCCAGGGAACACACAACTCAGCCCTGGCTGCAGCATCCCATGTGGCTGATTTCTAGAGCCCGGGATATAACTCCCAGAGCCACTAATCAGTGCAAGAATCTTTTTACAAATTCAGGGTTCTCAGAGGTCAAAGGGTCTCAAAGTGAGGGCCAGAAACAACTCATCAGTTGTCTCTGGACCATGCTTAGAACACAACACAGTCCATAAGAGAAAACTAGTGTGGATCAACCCCAGGAATACACTAGATAGGTAGTGATAAAGGTTGGGACCTACGTGCAAGACCAGTGTGCCTTCACAGATGCTGCTGCTGCCCTAGGGAGGCTGATCCTTTCCTGCCCCTAGGTTCATGGCTTCTCAGGAGCCTGCTTAGCACACTACGGCCTGGCTGCCTTGGGAGGGGGGCCCTGTCTTATCTGCCAAGCTGATTGTGCTGCTCCTGTCCGTGGAGTCGGCCACCTTGGGTGGAGGGGAACGCGGGCTGTGGAGGAGCAAATAGGACAATTCAGACTCCGTTCAAGGCTCTCTCCTCAGGTACACTGGGCTTTCCAGAGAGTATTTTCTCTATTGCCTGGATTCAGGGGTTTCCTTGTAGGGCTCCCTCCCGAGAGCAGGAAGTCTCTGCATTAAGTCTTTTGTCCTCTGACTCATTCTTTCCCAGCTCAGCCAAGCACACCCAGGAGTGGGATCTGCTTCATGGTTACCCCTTCTTCCCTCATCTGCAAGCCCCAGAAACCCATCCTTGCTCCTGTCAGGGAGGGCAAAGTCCAGGACCGGATGGTTCCCCTGCTCCGTGCTAGCTCACCCACTGGGCTCTGACTCCTGCTGCCTTTGGGAAACGGGTCCAAATCCATGTACCTACCAAGGGTCTTCATAGCTGGCTTCACTCGAAGGTCAATTTTGTGCTCCTCACCCGCCTGAAATGGAGAAATGAGCTCAGAGGGGAAGGCGTGCAGACCCTCCATCCTCCAGGGGCACAGCGGAGAAATGGAGCCAGACCATTGTGAGCCCCGGCCTTGTATGGAGCATGGGCCCAAAAGGGACACAGCTCGTGGGGCCTCAGGATCTATCTGTGCTCTAGAGTTCACACCTTCCCAGAGCCCCAGGCCCGAGCAGAGGGATGGGGCCCATCACTCACCTCTCTCCAGAAGGGCCTTCCCAGCTCAGTGGGAGCAGCATCAATTTCACAGGCTACCACCCGCCCAGTGGCGGGCAACGCCAAGGCCAGACTCAAGGCGGCATAGCCTGTGAAGGAGCCTGGGGGACACACAGGCCAAATAAGTGGCAGAAAGGGGGCTCAGGTGGGGAGCACTTGCGCAAGTGGGCAGTTGGGGGCTGGGTAGGGGGGTCGGGAAGGCCAGCCTTGCTGGGGACACGTGATCAGCAGCCTCCCCCCAGCACGCACACTTACCAAGATCCAAAGCCTTCTGGGCTCCGATGAGCCGGGCCAGGTTGGCCAGGAGCTGTGCCTGCTCACAGGTCATCATGGGATGGCCCTGTGGCTGCTCCAGGGTGAGCTGGGGGAACATGGGGTGGTGGGTGAGTGCATGGGTCGGGGTTTGGAGGCCCCCCCGCTGTGCCAAAGACTCTCACAAGCTCTCCCGAACCCCACTGGCTGCCTCCTTCCCCCCCTCCCCTCCACGCTGTACAGAGGCATTAACCGAGCTCCGGGCCGAGCCCCCACTTCTCCCTCCCCGGGACCCTGGCCAGCTGACCTTCCGAAGGCTCCGCAGCGCCGGGTGCTCCCGCACGGAGCGGCTCAGCACGTACTGCCATAGTGGGTCGTCTTCCGGGGGCAGGAGCCGCCGCCCCCGCCGCCGCTGCTGGGGGTTGGACAGCCACCGAAAGACCCTTCTACCTGCGGGGGGGGAGCAGGGAGGAGTCAGGCCCCCTGCCCTTCTTGGGTCCCTCCCTCCTGCGGGGCGCACGTGGGCGCACTGGGGGTGCACCCCGGCGTGGGAAGCGGGGGGCGGGGACTCACCGAGGAAGACTCCACTCACGAAGGCCGCCCCCAGCACGGCGGTGCCCACGGCCAGCTCGGCAGACAGGGAGAGCCGCGGCAGGATCATGGCTGCACAGCCGAAGAGGACACCTGGGTCAGAGCGGGAAACTCCAGGCCCCGGCAGCTCGGGAGGGGCGGGGCAGAGGCGGGGCTGAGCCCAGAGGATGGTCCCGGGGGCGGGGCTAGTCATCGGGGGCGGGGTTGCGCCGGGGCTCCCGGAGGGAAGCCTCAGCCTTGACCGTCCAAGCCGCGGCCTTTGGAGCCATCTCGTGGCCGCACCGCGGAACTGCAGGTACCGAGGCGTTCGGGGCGGGTGCGTGTTACTTTCCGAGGGCTGAAGAATAGAGAGACCCGCTTCTTCACCCTCTCCACCGGCCCCGCGAGTTCTTGATTGTGTAGGAAGGGCAACTTAGAGAGGCAGGAGCATATGTGACTACGCGCACTGGAATATCGGCGGCACTGAAAGCACCTGGGTTCAAACCCCACCTTTGCTACTTCCCTAGTCACCTGTGCCTCAGTTTCCCCAGCTGTAAAGCTAGGGCGCTGGTGTAAATGACTCTTCAGTGCCCTTTTAGCTCTTGATCTATAATTCCTCGGATAAATGAGGTTCACGGATAATACAAGACTGTGATCAGTTTTAGCCACCACTACCCCCTTGACCGCGCCCTTCCCCCTCAAACCCGATTTCCCCCCCCCCCCCCAAACCCGGCCAGTCAGTCGTGGCTTTGGGCTCCCCAAGCGGTTTGTACCAATGACCTATGACAATTCTGAAGGATTTGGGATGAAAAATGCTGTTTACCTGAAGGGAAAGAACTGGTGGAGACTCAGCGCTGATCAAAGCAAACTTTTTCATTTTAAACTTTCTTTTTCTTTCTTTTTTTTTGGGGGGGGGTCTGTGTTTTCTTTACAGAGGACTACTATGGCACTCTGAAATGTATAATCTACATCAAATTGCTTGCCATCTCAATGGGGGGAAAGGGAGGAGAGAACTTGGAACTCACAATAGGTAAAAACGAATGTTAAAAATTGTTTTTACAGGTAATTGGGGGGAAAAGGAGATAAAACCGAGTAGTTTGTGCTGTCGGAAGCGTGAGGGTCGCAGCTCCACAGGGGTGGACCCCCGGGCTCCGCTGCAAGCTGCCAGGGTCAGATTTGGGGCTGCGCTGCCCCCCCGTGGCTTATTTGCTAATTGCACCCGGCCCAATTGAAATCTCACTGGTACAGACGGAAAGGGCTTTCTTTGAAATCAGCCCCAGCCAGGCGCTCTGTACAGAGCTGCCTTTGACCTTGGCTCTCTCTACCCCCAAACAGATGGGGTAAGAGTTGGAGACGCCTGTACAGTTGCTCTCCACTCATTAATTTATACCTCTCTTTGTTAGCACTGAATGAGATACCGGTCTAATTTCTCTCCTCAGTGCTTTGCACATAGTAGGGCTTGTTGAATTAAATAAAACAAAGAATGATGGGATCATAGATTAAGACCTGGAAGAGATCTTAGCGTTTTCTTTTTAATCTTTTTATTCTGCAGAGAAGGAAACTGAAGATCCAGAGAAGTTAGAAGACATAGCTTTTGCCACAAATATCACTGTCAGAGAATCCTTCTGGCTCACTTAATAATAATAATAGCTAGCATTTACATAGTGCTTTGATGCTTGCAAAGCACTTTGCCAATATCTTATTTGTGATGTAACAATCCTGGCAGGTAGGTGTTGTTATTATCTTGTAGCAGTCTGATGATAGCTATGAACAAATTCACAGACTCCAAATTAAGAAGTCTTGGACTAGTGGTTGTAAGTGGATGAGTTTAATGTCTGTCAATTCACCTAGTTGTCTGTGAGACCTTGAACAACTTACCTGAGCTTCAGTTTTTTTCATTAGGAGGGTTGGACTAGACACAGAGGTCTCTGCCTCCCCAGTCCCCAGTATGACCAAAGTAGATTAACATGTAATTGGAAAATGTTAACAAGATAAATCAAGATCTAGATAATGCTAATTTGTAGTTTTCTGAGGCAATATACTGCCTGCCAGATTCTATTTCTGGACTAGATGGCCTCTAAGGTTTCTTCTCTCTCCAATCTATAACCCCATGATCTGTCCAGTCCATTCTCCTCCATAGATTGAAGGCTTTCAGCTGAGCTTTGCAGGGACCTAGAGATTCTGAAGGATAGGAAGTCCCCCTTCTAATCCAAAATATTAGGAGAGAATTATTCCATTAAGAGTACCTTGTAGGGGCAGCTAGATGGTGCAGTGGATAGAGCACCAGCCCTGAAATCAGGAAGACCTGAGTTCAAATTTGGCCTCAGACACTTAACACTTCCTAGTTATGTGGGGTTAAGTGGCTGGGCAAGTCACTTAACCCCAATTGCCTCAGCAAAATATATATTATATATATATGTATATGTATATATACATACATATCTATATATATCTATGATGTGCCAGACTTTGTGCTGTGTTAGGGATACAAAAAAAGAAAAAGAGTTTCTGCCCTCTAAGAGGTCTCTAATGAGAGAAACAACAAGCAAATAGATATATAAAAAGCAAGCTATATACAGGAAAAATGGGAAATAATTAGCAGAGAGATAGCGCTGGAATTAAGAAGGGGTTGGGGAACGCTTCTTGTAGAAAGTAGGATTTTAGTTGGGACTTAAAGGAAGCCAGGGAGGTCAGTAGTCAGAGCAGAGGAGGGAGAACATTTCGGACATGGGGACAGAAAGAGAGAATACTAGAATTGAAAAAGTTGAAGTGTCCTGTTTGTGAAACAATCAGAAGGTGAGTGTCCCTGGATCTAAGAAGGGTAAGATGGAAAAGGAAATGGAAAGGTGGGAGAGAACTTTGAAAAGGAAGAGAGATATAGGATGGATGATAGCTTGAGGAAATGGCAAGATGAAGTGAAAGTTTTTTTTAAGGGATGGGGCATTTTTATAGGTAATAAGGAAAGAGTAAACAGGGGGGAGAGATTGAGAATTAGAAGGGGAAGGATGGGGCAGCTTATTGGCACAGTGGAGAGAGCACTGGGCTCTGAAGTCAGGAGGACCTGAATTCAAATTTGACCCCAGACACTTAAAACTAACAAATAAAAAATGAAAATTTAAAAAAAAGGAGAGGGGTGATCATAGGGGCAATTCACCAGAGAAAACAAGAGAGTTTGGAAGCAAGATATAAAAGAAAACCTTAACAATTATTTGTTGAATGAATGGATGAATACCAGTGTATGCAATGGTACTATTCAAGTATTGACTATTTGTTATTGTTATAGTTATTATTGTTGTCCACCTTCACTCCTTATTAGTAGAGGTGTCACATCCAGAGTTATCTCCCCCTTCCAAGCACATCCTCATTTTTCTCTCTACAATAGGAGTTCTTAGCCTGGTTTCCAATACATAGGGAGATTTTAGGGCCCCTGAGAATCTAGATGGGGAACAAATTACTTTTTAAGAAACAAGCGACTTCTTTATTTTATGCATTTAAAATCATTAGTCTGAGAAGGGATCCCTAGGCTTTATAGACAGTTCCTAACTTCAAGGGGTTTACATTCTGTAATTGATACATTCTGTATATTGAAACATGTAATTTGATACAAAATACATACAATTGAATAAAAAGTAAAGGGAGAACAGCTCCTGTGGTTTGCCCCACCCTCTCAATACAAAGTAACTGGCAGATTGGGAAGTGAAAGGCAAACCTTGGATTTCCTAAATCCTGAGGGGCTATCAAAGACTCTTTCCTGAGTTCACATCTGGCCTCAGACATTTTCTAACTGTGGGACCCTGGGCAAATCACCTCATTCTATGTGCTTCAGTTTTCTCATCTGTAAAATGAGCTGGAGAAGTTAGGACAGACCATTCTAGTGTCTTTGCCAAGAAAACCTTAAATGGGTTCACAAGGAGTCAGACAAGACTGAATTAACTGCTTAGGTTGGTCCATTGGATTGACAAATATAAAGTTTTTTCAAACATTAAAATGCTATCTAAATGCTAGCTAATTAAGCTTGTTATTATTATGAATGATAATATTAAGTAACAACACATTTATGTTGTACTTCCCTTACAACAACATGTGGGATGGGTAAAGTAAGTATTATTAATCCCATTTTACAGATGAAAAAAATTGCCATTCTGTGGAGTTTTGTGATTTGCTCAGGGCAGAATAGGATCCCCTGCCTCTGAGTGGAGACTTCTTGTAGAAGGTTGGACTTGAAGCAGGCCTTGGAGTGTGGATTTTAGATAGATTAAAAGGAAGAAGGAAGACATTGCCATACTTACCATCACCAATGAGCACTTATTGAGCACCTACTATGCACAATTTTTACTATGTGGGAGAATAAAGTGTCTGCCTATGGATGAAAGTGTTAGAGGAAATCCAGTAATGAAAGAATTATGGGCTTGGGTAGGTAGGAAGTACTGTGCTGGTAAGTGTTTAACAAGTGACTCTCCAAGAAAAAAAAAAAAAATATATATATATATATATAGGCACCTCACACATGGAAGTTTAATCTACCTTATTAACATTTCCCCCATTGCCTTCTAGACAATCAACAAAATAATAAATCAAACTCTTTGTGGAATTTGGCAATTTCTGAGATATAAATACTCATACTGAAAAATTAATTATTGGCTCTCCTGATCCTATGTGATCTGGCTCTAGCCCATTCCTGTAGGTAGGAGGAGGAACTTCAGTTGGACCTTAAAAGGATGAAGAGGAGTTGGGTAGGGAAGGGGATGGGGCCATATTCAACCATGAGTTGTGAGAGCAAGACAAGCAAAGCCCCAGAGGTGAGGATGCACATCCCTGCTGGGTAATAAGACAAACTTGGTTGAAACTGAGGATCTACTCAGGCTTAGAGCTGGAAGACACCTTGGAGATCATCCCTATTCCTCATTTTGAGGCTGAGGGAGGGGAAGTGACTCCCCCAATAGCTGCACCAAGAAGTAATTGGGGGCTGCTCCAAGAGCTCAAATCTTTGATTCCCAATCCAGTCCTTGTGGGGAGCACCAAAAGATAGGTATGGATGGGTAGAGGGATGGGGGACCAGATCCTCAGAGAGCCCTGGCCACTCGGCACTCATCCCCTGAGCCCTCCACCCCCTCTTCATTTTGGCTCCCTTCCTCACCATCTGTTTATGCAGCATGCTCCAGAAAGGTCACCATTGCTGTTGCCCCCACCAGCAAGCCAGGCCCAGGCGGCCCAGTGTCTGCCAACGCTCACTTTGCCTTTGAAATTAATTTTTAATAGAATGAAACTAATGATGTGTTCTGGGGTTCCCAGATTTGAGTAAAACATTAAAACAACACTAAATTACCTCACTGCTTGAGATTATTGGATTTTCATAGTAATAATATAATCATCTACTAATGTTCTTTCAGGAGGAGGTGTGTATTGGGGGCAGAAAAGCGGGCTCTCCAGTTAAAGGGCCAAAGATTTCCAGTGTTGGGGTTCCCCCATAGAAAGATGACTCCTCAGTTTGTGCACAGAACATCATCTTTAAGGACTCTGGGAGCCTTACTTCCCATGCTGAAGCACCCCAAGTTTTCCAAATTGCTCCCCCCCCACATCCATCCTTTTTGAGGTAATGGGTAAACAGCTGTGAAGAGGCATCCCAAGGATAATTCCCACCAGAGCTAGGATTTTCACAGTGACATAACGTTTTTGAAAAAATTGTAAAATTAGATCTGAAAGGGTCCTTAGCCACCATTTAATTGAAACTGTCCATTTTGCAGAGGAGAATAGTGGAGCTAAGAAAGGCTGCATAGCTCACACAGTTCCTAAGTTGTAGAGCTGGGTTTTTAGCTCCAGCCTCCCATCCTGATATGCCACATGAACTCTGGGATCAAACATGCCAGGATGTCATCAGACACTCACTCCCAACCTGGGGCTTTTATGCATGTGTCCACACAGTGGTGGAGGGTGCTTGGGATCCTTTCTCAGGTGTTTGTTACCTGTGGGACTTTAAAGAGGGGAGGCAGAAAGCAGAGGGAATGCTTAGAGTCCATTTTAGGCACTTCCCACCCCAATGTCTTCCGGGCTAACATACTACATACACCTCCACAGGTTTCATTTTTCTCATCTGATAAATGGGAATGGTAGGTCTAGAATGCCTTTGAGGTCCCTTTTAGTTCAATTTCTATGATCTTAAAGGGACTATGAGGGAAAACACAGTCAACTACTGACCATTGCAGAGATTAGAAAGTATGTGTTGTCCCCCACCCCCGGCTCACCCCCACCCCATCCTCCAAAGCCTGCATTTCTCACCAAGGATTTTTCTTCAATTCTCTTCCAAGACCAACCACATTTGTCATTTCCTCCTTAAGTCATCCTTATCCTTCTTATGAAAGGGCTCAAGCTGAGAAGGGGAACCTTATGGGGGAGCAGGAATCTAAGGCCCCAGATAATTCACAAACCAGATAATGGAGAGCTGACTGGAGATATGGAGAAAGACAAATGATTCTTCAGGTTATCACACGTTCTAAAGCATAAGTTGCCAATTATTTGACATCCCCGGGTATGGACCAACTTTATTCCTCTGAGCCCATCTTTTTTTCTCCCAGAGGTGACTAGCTTCCCCCTCTTCTTCCCTCCCTGTGTCCCCAAACCAACCTGGGAAAATAATTATCCTCCAGATTGTTCATCAACCATCTTCCACTGTTACTTCCCCCCTCCCTTTACCATCCTCCATCCTTGAGTAGAAGGAAGTCACATATACACAGATTCACGTGTACTCTGTGCTCACAGGTTAGTGCCTAAGGGATGCTGGATTCTATGTCTTGAGAGCACACCTGCCTAGTAAAGTGGACTGGCCACCCTGAGTTCTGGGAGGGATCTCCTACTTCCCTACTGGCGGGGCTGGTCAGGATGAGACCCTAGGCAGCTGAATCTGTTCCAGAGTGGCCATGGATTGCCCCTTCCCATTACTGATCTCTCCTGCTGTTCAGGTCTCCATCAAACCTTGCCTCTGGCCAGTTATGGGGTGGTTGGTGGGGGGGGGGGAGGAGAAAGAGTTGGGGGGGAAGGGGGGAAGAAACGTCATGATATATCCCCGTCAGATTAAAAAACTAATTTGAAAAGATTAATGTATTCCATTCCTGTTAGGCTGGCTCCGATACCTCTGGGCCTACAGCCTCTCTCCCTCCTGATTATTGAATTTTTATGGCCTGGTAATTAATTGCGGATTCCCTGTCTTTATTCCATTTCTTTTTCTCTGACATTTTAATTCCAACAAAAAGCAGTGGTCTCCATGCAGGCTCTCTCTGGAGATCCTAATGGTCTATAAAACAAAATGACTTATGGACGGGGCACCCACTTCAGTTGGCGAGCGATTGTTGAAAACCTTGCTGATCACGCAAAATTTAATTTTTCCACCTTCTCTCCCTCCCCTCCCCTCCCCCTTATTTCTTGTCTGTTACACAGCGGCCCTTGCGTCTCATGAACAAATGAGAGTAACGGTGTCAGCCTTCTCGGCAGTTACCATTGGTCTGGAGGGCTCTGGAGGAAGGGGAGAGGGAACCAAAGTGAAAAAAGATGTCATTGCTGCTTCCAGCTAATTATAAATGAATAACCGTCTTGGGCCCAACAGACAGGACCTGGTTGTTGGTACGGGCAGCAGGTAGGGGAGGTACCTCTGTCAGATTCACATTTAAAGGGTCCCACTGAGCTCCAGGGGGTCCCTTGGATTCTGACTCCATCCTGAATCCCTCCCTCCTCCTTCGCCGGCCCTTAGCTGAGGAAACAGCTTCCTTTCCATCTTCTGGGGTCTTTTTGGGTGACTTGGCACCTCCCAATTAGATAACAAAGAACTACAAGGCTCACAAGGCAGGAGGTACGGGCGATAAATAAAATCTCACTCTGCCAGGGCCTGGAAGCAAGGTGTCTAACAAATGAGGCTCCATTGAGCTGCCGAAAAGACAAATTCTCCTTCTAATTGGGTCAACCCAAGTGGCCGCCCTGAAAAATAGCTTTCAAATAGTTCAGGCAACTCTTTCCCGCTGGCTCCATCCCTGCTTCCCTCCTTCCCTTCCTTCCTGGCCCAGAAGACCCTCAAGCCTTCCATTAGTAGAAGGAATTTTGGCACAGGGAAAATGGCCCAAGGTCACCCTCATTTGGGGTGAGAGGGCAGGACACATCTTATGCTGGGGAAAGAAGAAAGCAATCCTAGGACACTGCGTCAAGACAGCCTGTAGGGGGATTGGGAGTTGAATAAGGTAGAATAGGTTGATAGAGGAGCTCCCCCTTGTCCTTCACCTGGTAGTTTCCTATTTTAACTAATAATTCTTCCTAACCAAATGTTGAACTCTGTTCTTTCTGCTCAGCTGAAAGACTGCAAGTAATATCAGAATCCTCTAAATTGATGGCTCTCTAAATTTATCATTTATTTACTTATTTATGGTTCTTTAAATTTAGCACCCTGGGACAAAGCACTGACTGCCTTACCCTAGTTATGGAGGGGGTTGTGGAGACAGTGGTATGTTTTTGGAACTTTCAGCTGACAAAAAGGTGACACACTTACAGTGCAGAATTGTAAAGTGAGATCATGTAAATCCATTTTAAAGCCAAGAGAGATAAAATGACTTACCAGAGATCATACGGCCAGTGAAAGGAACAGGGTTAGTGAGAGTGCTTTGAAATAGGTAACTTGATAAACAGAATCAGGAATGATTATTCTGAATTTAATGGGTGAGCTTTTGGGACTTCTGGGTCCATACTCTGGTCACAGATGAATGACATCTCCAAACTGGAAGAAAGGTCCTGAAATGGTGAAGGAATGAATGAAGAAGGCATTCTTATTAAGCCCCTGTACTGTATCAGGCTTACTCTGTGTAAGACCAAGAAGACCTGGATTCGAATCTTACCTTAGACACTAGTAACTTCATGATTCTGGGCAAGTCACAGAGACTCTTTGGGTCTGTTTTTTTATCTTTAAAATGAAGGGGGGGAGGGAGAAACTCAATAGCCTCTATGGTCCCATCTATGTTTGTCTAGTCCAGGGGTGGGGTCCATGAACTTTGAAAATTTTTGATAACTATATTTCAATGTAATTGGTTTCATTTGCAATCATCTGTATTTTATTTTATACATTTAAAAACATGATTCTGAGAAGGGGTCCTTTCACCAGATTATTGAAGGGGGCCAGGACACAAAAACTGGGTAAGAAGCTCTGATCCAACCCAATTGGATCTGACCCATACCTAAGTAGAATCCTCTCTGTTCTCTTGGATCCCTGATTCTTCATTTTTTTCCCTCTTTCACACAATAGCACTCTATTTTATTTTATTTGGCAAAGAGTTTACATTTATTTCTCCAGCATTTAAAAAATTTAATAGTATCCCCCCCAAAAATACATGCAAAAATGGTTTTCAACATTCACCTTTGCAAAATCTTGTGTTCCAAATTTTTCTCCCTCCCCCTCCCTGCCCCCAGACAGCAAGCAATCCAATATAGGTAAAATGTGCAATTCTTCTAAACATTTCCATATTCAAAATGCTGTGCAAGAAAAATCAGAACAAAAGGGGAGAAAAACATAAGAAAGAAGCAAACAACAAAAGGTGAAAATACTATGTTTTGACTCACATTCGGTCTCCATAGTTCTCTTTCTCTAGCATTTTTTTTTTAAAGAACTGCATTTCCTTTTTAAAAAATCTTTATCAGTTACATTTTTTCTCACTTAGTAGTATTTTATTTTTTCTAATTACACGTGAAGATAGTTTTCAAATTCATTTTTGAAAGATTTTGAGTTCCAATTTTCTTTCTTCTTCCATTTCCTCCCCCACCTTCCACAAGACAGCAAGCAATCTGATATAGGTTATACACATACAATCATTTAAAACACATTTTCGTATTAGTCATGTTGTGAAAGAAAAATCAGGATAAAAGGGAAAAACCACGAGAAAGAAAAAGCAAACAAAACCCACAAAAAGTGAGAATGCTATGCTTCAGTCTTCATTGTCTCCATGGTTCTCTCTCTGGATGAAAATGGCATTTTCCATCCCAAGTGTCTTGGAATTGTCTTGGATCATTGTATTGCTGAGAATTCTCTAGTTGATCATCACACAATGTTGCTGTTCTCCTGGTTCTGCTCACTTCACTTAGCATCAATTCATGTTAAGTTTTTCCAGGATTTTTTGAAATCATATTCTCTGATTCTTCAAAAAGGTTCTTTGACCCCAAAATGTTTACCTTTATGCCATAACTAACATAACCTCACCTTCCCTCCACTCTGGGTCCTTGTTCTCTAGTTGACTCTCTTCCATGTTTTCAGGACATCATGTCTGTTGGTCACAATTCTGTCTTCAATTTTTTTGGGGGGTTGCTTCTCCTACCTTTCCCACTATTCAGATTTTCTCCCTGCATCACAGAACCACAGAATAAGAGGTGGTAAAAACCTCAGTGGGCATGTAGTCCAATTGCTTTCAAACAGAGCCCCCACTATAACATCCCCAATGAAAGAACCTTGAGTCTTTTATGGAGATCTTCAGAGAGTAGGCACCCATTACTTCCCAATTACTTGCCCACTTGTGAACAAGGAAGTTATTCTATATGTGCCTGATATCACATATGACATAGCCACAGCTTTCCTGTGCTTCTTGGGAGTTTGTACCTCGGGCATCTGGTTGTGCCTTCTGGGCCAAACTGAACAAGGCTAATTCATCTTCCCCAAATCATCTCCCTAATACGCATCTCTTCCAAGAAACTTTTTTTAGATGGATGAAGGACAAAGAAAGAACAAGGAGGAAGGGAGAGATGAAAAATAGTGTGGTGTAGATGGAATGGAAAATCCATTGAGCTGAGAGAATGGAATACTGTATTTTAGACCCACAGGATGTTGGAATTCTACTGATCTTGAGTATTTTCTTATTGCTTAGTTGTTTCTGACTCTTTGTGACCCTATTTGGAGTTTTCTTGGTAGAGAGACTGGAGAGGTTTGCCATTCCTACTCTTAACTCTTTTTACAGATGAGGAATTGGGACAAATAAAGTGAAGTGACTTGCCACACAGGTGATAAGTGTCTGAGACTAGATTTGAACTCAGGAAATTGAATCTTCCTGATTCTGAGCAGAATGGTCTATTCACTATGCCACTTAGCTGCCCTCAAGTATCTATATCTCAGAAATTAATATTATAAATCAGGACTTGATTTATTGCTTTGTTAGTTGTCTGGACTGAAGAAAATAAGAGAAAATAGGAATAATACAGATTAAATTTTAAAGTGCATTGTATATGCATGTTTTCCCCCCAGAGATAGTTGGTTGTTAAACATTTACCACCATCATTCCTCTGCTTCCATTGCTCCTTCCCACTCTGATGTCTGGCACTTAATTTTCCCTTCTTTAAAATGAGAGTATTGAATTAGGTGATTTTCAAAGTTTGGAGCAGTCTTATAGCTTATATTTTTTATATTTTATTCTGATGATCCTATGATCTAGGGAATGTCTTTCCCTTTTCATTCCATCCTTAACATGTCGAATAAAGCTTGTTTTTGGAATCCTGCCTCTTTGCAAATAGGTCATTCTGGGTTATAGAGAAATCCATTTAGTGTCATCCGGGACAATTAGCTCTGATTGTAGCTAAGAAGGTGTCAAAGCTTTGTTCCAATGAGATTGCAATGTTGGCTGTTGCCATTCTTTGCCTTGCATTCAGTGTCCCAAGTGTCCTAAATGCTGCCATTCCTTTATTTATTATGTTTCATACAAATCAGGAGGTTGCCTTTGGATGACTATTTTCTCCTCTCTCCCTCCCTCCCTCTCTCCCTCCCTCCCTTCCTCCCTGTCCCTCCCTTCCTCCCTTCCTCCCTGTCCCTCCCTCCCTCCCTCCCTTCCTTCCTGTCCCTCCCTCTCTCCCTCCCTCCCTTCCTCTCTGTCCCTCCCTCCCTCCCTCCCTCCCTCCCTCCCTTTCTCTCTCTTTCCCTCTCTCCCTCCTTCTCTCTCTCCCTCTCTTCCTCCTTCCCTCTTTCCCTCCCTCCCTCCCTTCCTCCCTGTTCCTCCCTCCCTCCCTCTCTCTCTCTTTCCCTCTCTCCCTCTCTCCTCCTTCCCTCTCTCCTTCCTTCCCTCCCTCGCTCTCTCCCTCCCTCTCTCCCTCCCTTCCTCC
>JAJPUD010000536.1:209076-223615 GCA_023553655.1 Myrmecobius fasciatus | reverse complement strand
ATATGTCCCAAAGACTCAGTACTGGGATTAAAGTTTAAGATGGCATCACTCTGGTATAACTCCAAGCTGACTTCCTCCTCTAAGCCTTCCCCTCAGACCCATCCCTCCTCTGATCTTTATTAGCCATAAAAACCCAGAACCATAGAATTTGAGTGCTGGAAGAGACCTCAGTAGCCACAATACAATCCACAAAATGAATCTTCATTATGATATACCCAATGAGTAACTGGTTGCTTCTGCTTAAGGACCCACCAAGAGGGGAAATCTGCCCCATTACCTCTCAAGGCAGGTCCAGCCTAGAGGCATAGTGAATCCAGTGATGGCCCCGGATCTTTTCTAAGTAAGCAACTGTGTTTAAAAAAAAAAGGAAATGAGATTGGTTTGGCACGACTCATTCTTGATGAAGCCACATTAGCTTTTTACAATAAGCATTTCCTTTTCCAGATGTTCTCTAAATATCTCTTTAATGATCCATTCTATAATTTTCCCAGGAATCAAATTGAAGATCATCGGCCTATTGATGATAGTCTCTGTTCTCTTACCTTTCTCTTCTGTTTGTCTTCTCCAATCCTGGGGCATCTCTCCTGTTTTCCATGATCTTCCAAATATCATAGGTAGTGGCTCAGCATTCAAACTTTCCACTTCACAGATGTAGACCATATGAGCTAAGTGACTTGAATTCATCAAGGGCAACTAGGTGTTCACTTCCTATTTTCTTTTTTTAAATTTTAATTATTATTATTATTTTTTGCTGAGTCAGTTGGGAGTTAAGTGACTTGCCCAGAGTCACACAGCTAGGAAGTGCTAAAGTGAGGCTAGATTTGAACTCAGGTCTTCCTGACTTCAGGGTTGGTGCTCTATCCACTGCACCAACTAGCTGTCCCCATCACTTCCTATTTTCTTACTAATCTTGGGTATCAACTTCCTGTGAATCATTATTGTTCTGTCATTTCAGGTATAAGTTCTCCTTTGTAAAGAAAAAAGAAATGAAATCAGAATTAGGCATTTCTGCCTAATTCTCTGTTATCAGTTATTATCCTATTATCCTATCCACATCAGGCAAAGGCCATATCCCTTCTTTGATCATCTTTTTCTTCTCAATATAGCTTTAAGAAAATAATAATCAAACTCTTTTTGTAGTCCTTGGCTGTCTTTGCCAGTCTTAGTTTATTCTGAGATATAGAATCCCTGACACTTTTTATAGGACTGTTCTCTTAAACTCATCTCCCATTACCTGGCTCATTTTCCTTTTAAGATTTAAGTTGGTTGGAGAGTTAGTTCCCTATGTATTCACATGATCTCTTTATATAATCCCATTTTCCCAACCCATTGGATTTTTTTCCCTTTGTGAGTTGTCAAAATTCATTCTTTAGCAACTGATATGCCTCGTTCTTTGACTTTCTCTGAAGCATTTCAAAGTCCATGAGATCCTATTTATCTTTCCTCTGAATCCTTTGAAATCTGCTTTCCCCAAATCTAGAGTGAATACCAACTTATGTCCAGGTTTCTTTTTTCTATCATGATGTCTAGGATAAAGTAGTCACTTCCTCCAATATTTCCATCCTTCTCATGTTTCTTCTTATTAGTGAGAATCATTTTGAGAAGAGAATTTTCCTTGATTGGTTCTCCTATCTTTGTAGGGGTCCAGCCTCTACAAGGGTTCTCAGGGAAATTGAGGCAGGAGGAATAGGGTTGGCGTCAAAGGAAGACAGGAGTCAGAGGTATAGCTTGAATAAGGAACTCATGAGAGATACTAAAGCTGCTGCTGCTTCTGTTATTCTAGGTTGCTCTCTTTCCCCTCAAGTTCCCTCAGGCTTTATTTTGTATATTAAACAATGGTCACACACTTTTCTGATTACATATACATTTCCTTAGATCAACATTGTCAGATTTACAGTAATCTAGACAATTAACTCAGTGACATATCTCCATCTGGCGCCTAGTTGGAAGATTCCTTCTAATTTATGGATTACTATATTTGACATTTGACATTTGAATAGATGCTAACTATTAACTACATTACTTCATGGTTAAATACTGAATATTAACTATATAACTAAATTACTTAAATGCTAACTATTGATTATCTTACTTCATGATTAAATGCTAACTATGAGCTATCTTGCTTCATGGCCAATAATAAAAGGTGAATGTTAGTGACTTTTGTTAGTTTACTTATGTATATTTTGTTAGTCCCATGTATAGCTTAATCTCTTTATATTCTTAGGATTGTATTCTTCTAAAGGGAAACTTGTAGGGTCAGAATCCAGGTTAATGAGTGCCAACATTTCATACTTTTGGAATGCATCTGTCATTTGCCTCAGAATAAAATTGATGTTATTAGGATAGGAAACTTCCAGTATTAAAAAACCCAATGATATTAATTATAGAAGGAACTGTTGTTTTCTGAATGGGTGCTGTGCACACCCGATCTCAATGCTCTGGCTTTGCTATTAGCTTAGAGATTTCAGTTTTCAATATATCTTTTGTAATTTCTTTTTTTTTCTTTTAAAGATTTTTATTTTCAAAACATATGCATAGGGGCAGCTAGGTGGCACAGTGGATAGAGCACCAGCCCTGAAGTCAGGAAGACCTGAGTTCAAATCTGGTTTCAGACACTTAACATTCCCTAGCTGTGTGACCCTGAGCAAGTCACTTAACCCCCAATTGCCTCAGCAAAAAAAGCAAAAAAAAAAAAAAAAACCCAAAAAACATATGCATAGATAGTTTTCATCATTCACCCTTGCAAAACCTTGTGTTCCAAATTTTTTTCCCTCCCTTTCCCCCACCTGCTCCCTGAAACAGCAAGCAATCCAATATATGTTAAATATGTACAATTCTTCTATACATATTTCCTCAATTATGCTGCACAAGAAAAATCAGATCAAGAAGGAAAAATGAGAACGAAAACAAAATGCAAGCAAACAACAATTAAAAAATGAAAATATATATAGTGATTCATACTAGCCTCTCTCTGGGTACAGATGGCTCTCTCCATCACAAGACCATTGGAACTGGTCTGAATCACTTTCCCTGTTAAAAATTTAAGATCAGAACTGCATATTTGTATAATCATTGTATAATCTTATTCTTGCCGTGTACAATGTTCTCGTTTCTGCTCATTTCACTTAGCCTCAGTTCATGCAAGTCTCTCCAGGCCTCTCTGAAATCTTCCTGCTGATCATTTTTTATAGCACAATAATATTCCATTACATTCATATACCAGAACTTATTCAGTCATTCTCCAACTGATGGGTGGGCATCCACTCAGTTTCCAATTCTTTGCCATTACATAAAGGACTGCTATAAATATTTTTGCATATGATGTCTGGATAATTGAAATCCCCCATTATTTCTATATCCTATTCTGTATCAGTCTTTTTTCCTAAAATTCTCATTTATTCCCTTTTTCTGTACAGATTGTCTGTAGTATTCTCTGATATCATCGTCATTATTATTTCTCTTCCCTTTGACTTTACCCCAAATATTCTCTGTTATACTTTCCCTCTCTGGTTCCTGCCTTTTTTCACATAACTATACCTTTTTCATGTATAAGATTATCCTATTCCTCATCCCCTTTTCCTTATCCTACTTCTTTGAAACAAGTTATACCCCTCCAGAGCCAAAGTCTTATTATAGATTTCACTCCTACTAAATCCCAATGATATGTACTGGGTCACATTTGCCCCCTTGCTTAAGACCTCTTTTGGGGGAAGGAGGTTGGAGGGAGCTAACTCTGAGCTTTCATATATAGACATTTAAGTTATGGATTTTGCTACTGACTCTTTGCATTTTTTTTCTTCTGTGACTCTCTAGGGGTTTCAGCTGCTATGTTTTCTGATTTATGGCTATTCTCTCTAGTATCTTTATTCCTATCTTTAGTTTTAATTAGTTTAATTTAGTTTTGATTACATTTGTAAAATATCAGATAATAAATTCCTTTGATAAGATTTATGAGATCAGACAAGATTCTTACCTGCTTGGTGGTTGAGTAATACTCCATCCTTGAGCAGGAACTGTCAACTCTATGTTAATAAACTGATACAGAAACCTAAATTCTATTCTATGACATCAATTTTTTTAGTCAGATGTTCACAAATTACCATCTGCACTCAACAATCAAGTACTGAATTAGATATTGTCTTATGTTGTCCTTAGTTTATTTCCTATATCTGAATCTTTCTATAATGGAAGTGGAAGGAAGTTTGGATAGAGAAAACTTCCTGTAGGAGGAAGGACTTGAAGTGGACTTCAAAGAATGGTCAAGATCTAAACAGATGGAGGAGATCAGGATATTTCAAATTCAGAGAACAACACAGGTAAAGACATTGAGGCAGAAATATTTATGTTCTATTATGGATCAGGCTGGGGGAATAACTTGATTGAAATGGGAGTTAAAATCATAGAGCTAGGAAAGACCTTAGCAATTATCTAAGCATCATGCTTGCCATATAATAGGCATTTAATAAATGCTTTTCATTCATTCATTAATTCATTCATCTACTATATCTTTTAGGATGAGATAATATGAAAATATTATGCCAGTTATTATTGCTATTTGTCCTTTGTTCTCAAAGAGGATTTGACATTAGGGAGGTGATGCTATGACATGCAAATGAATTGGATTTAAGTGAGGGAGGACTGTGTAAAATCAGCCTCACTTTATTATGCCAATTGAAGATCCATTGAAGGAAATAGGAAGGAAGAAAGGAAGGAAGGAAATAAGCATTAATTAAATAACTGCCATGTACCAGGAATTATTCTAAACATTTTACAGATATTCTCATTTAATCCTTATAATACCTCTAGGATTCAGGTGCTATTCAGATGAAGAAACTTTTCACTATACCTAAGTCTACTTGAGTTCTTTTCACTTTTTCACTGGTGAGGAATAAGCAGTGAGAGTGGTCAGACTCCTATTCAACTCAGGGAATGAACAGCCACCCTAAGTGAAAGGCACTCCTTTAATTCCTAATTCTTTGTCACCATAAAAAGAGCTGCTATAAATAGTTTTGTGCATATTGGTCCTTTTCCTGTTTCTTTTATCCTTTTAGAGTATGCATCTGGTAGAGTTATTGCTGGGACAAAGGGGATGCACAGTAGAGTACCTTTTTTTTTTTTTCTTTGCTTTTTTGCTGAGGCAGTCGGGGTTAAGTGACTTGCCCAGGGTCACACAGCTAGGGAATGTTGTGTCTGAGACCAGATTTGAACTCAGGTCCTCCTGACTTCAGGGCTGGTGCTCTATCCACTGCTCCACCTAGCTGCCCCTAATAGAGTAACTTTTTGACTATAGTTCCAAATTACTTCCCAGAATAATTAATCAATTCAGTTTCCACCAGCAGTGCATAAACTCAAGTTTCCCTCAGCCTTTCCAGCATTTTTCATTTTTTTATTTTGTTATTTTTGACAATCTAATGGGAATGAAGGAGAACCTCAGAGTTGCAATGCCTTTAATTATTAGCATAAACTTATTTTCTGGGACAACAATTCCTTGAACAGGAGCCAGAAAATTCTTAATTCTAAAATAAGACATCAATGTGGGAATCCTTGGAAGAGGGGATAAATGACGTAATCATATGTATAAGGTATAGAAAGTAGCATGGTGAAAGGGAAGAAATCTGAACTTGGAAGTCAGGAGACCTGGCCTCTAATTCATGGGTTTTTCACTCATTCATCTTGTGACCCTGAATAAAGTACTTCACCTCTATAGCCTGATTATTGACTTAGAAAACCATATATTAACATTATCTATGTTCTATTGAATTTTTATTTATTTTGTTCAATATTTCTCAAATAATTTTTAATCTGATTTAGTTCTTTGAAATATTTCTGGTTGATGTTTGACAACTCTGAACTACATATTATCTTTTAATTTCAACAACATATTTTTTTCAGTATGGTTGATATTATGCTCTTTCTTAGGAAAGCAAGAAAGGGCTCTGGATCAATGAAGGAGATGGAAGTCTGCTATGGGATGGATTGGGCAGGGAGAGGGGAGGCAGAAAAGAGGCTTTATGAATCCAAGGAGGCAGAGAGCAAAGTTCAGAGGGAAAAAATTGCCTATTTTATATTTTTGTTGTTGCTGTATTTGTTTTCTTTGTTTTTGAAGAGTTCCAATGATATCATGGGATGATGTCTTGACTTGGATTGTGGTTTGGATTTAAGTGAGGCAGAGTTGGGCAAAGTCATCAATCTTGCTCTCTCTTCCTATGTCATCAAAGTTCAATGGCAATTTCATATAATGTTGCCTGCCATTTTTTAGCTTAATCTTAGGGATCAGAAGATTGAGAGCTGGAAGGAATTTTAAAGATTATGTTTTCCAGCCCCTCATTTTAATGATGAGAAAACTGAAGAAAAGGGTGTCCAAGACTACAAAGGGAGATAGGAAGTATCAACACTAAAATTTGACCTCAGACCCAAAGTGCAGGAATGTTTGTGGCAGCCCTTTTTGTAGGGGCTAGAAACTGGAAACTGAATGGATGCCCATCAATTGGAGAATGTCTGAATAAATTATGGTATATGAATGTTATGGAATATTATTGTTCTATAAGAAACGACCAGCAGGACGATTTCAGAGAGGCCTGGAGAGACTTGCATGGACTGATGCTGAGTGAAATGAGCAGAACCAGGAGATCATTATACACAGCAACAACAATACGATATGATGATCAGTTTTGATGGACATGGCTCTCTGCAACAAAGAATTGTCTCAAACCAGTTCCAATTGGTCAGTGAAGAAAGCCATATACACCCAAAGAGAGGGATATGAAATGTGGACCACAACATAACATTTCCATGCTTTCTATTGATGTTTGCTTGCATTGTGTTTCTTTTATCTGATTTTTTTTTCTTGTAGATATGATTTTTCTTGCACAGCAATGATAAGTGTGGAAATATGTATACATATATTCAACTTGTCAAATATTTTAATATAATTAACATGTAGTAGATTTCCTGCTATCTAGGGGAGGGGAGGGGACTGGGGGGAAAATTTGTAATGGAAAGCTTTGTAAGAGTCAGTGTTGGAGAACTACCCATACATATGTTTTGCAAATAAAAAACTTTAATTAAAAAAAAAAAATTGACCTCAGGTCCACTGACTCCAAAACCAGTGCTCTTGTCACTACACCACATTCTTATTGGGTCCTCCTTCTCATCCTCCCTGCAAGGTCTTTGCCTGCCCATGCTCTGGGGCACTGCCGGTGGTGTGCCAGGCTGAGCAGCCCTTGGTATTTCCCAGTCTCCTGAGGAGGGCAGGGGAGCTGAGGGCTGTGAATATTCATCTTCCCTGGGAGCTGGTCATGAGCTACAGCATTGCTCCCCTCCCTTCCCCCCAACTTATGACTTCATTTATCCCACTAATGCCCACCATTGATTCAGTGTGGGGGGGAAAAAGCCCAGGCACATTTGGGGAGCCAACATCATTAACGTTTAATAATTTAGACCTAGTTAATGGGATAATGAATTTACTGACAACTAGAGTGCGGTTTCAGTACTTACACTTCAAGAAATACTGACTTCTCAGATCAGCTTTGCAGGCAGGAAAGTTATAACTCAGGGGATTGTTGGGGGGTGAATTCACCAGCTTCAATCTTGTCTAGAAAATACAAATTGAAACAGAGGGTAACCTGGTCCTCTCTGCTGTTTCTTCTTCTCCAGGAGGCAATGGGAACCTGTGTGTTAGGGAATGAGACACAAAACCTGCCCCATTTGCATTTTAAGGGGCAGGGGAGCTGGGGAAGAGGCAGCAGGGGCTTTGTCTAACATAGAACCTTGGAATTGTAAGGGTCCTCAGAGGCCTTCTGATATAATCCTCTACAATATATTCAACAATTATTCCAACCTTAGCTTGAAATTCCATGTTAACCTATTCCACTTTTGAACCACCCTGTTCATTTAATTTAAACACCAAGTTTAAATTTAGCTTTTTGCAACTTTCACTCATAGAGCAAATAAATTAAAAAAAGAATTTAAATACTTAAATGGACCGAGGACTGTCCTACAAATACAAAAGCAAGGCAGTCCCTTGCTCAGAGAGCTTATGTTCTCACACTATCTGTCAACACATATGGAAGAATGCTGTTTAGGGAAAAAGTAACAGAATCCTTAAGGAAGTCCACTAACATAGCCTTTCATGAGACAATGGTAGTATTTATTTGATTTCTCAATGCAGAAGGACAGATAAAAAACAGGGTAGTGTTTATGTGAGCATTTGTGACAAGATGGAGAATAACCAAGAACATGATGATGTCTGCTCCTGATAAGTTCAGAGCTGAGTATTATTTCCCAGAGCATGATTTCTGGAGATCTGTTTTGGAGAGTATCAATAATAGAGCAGGAAATGATTTCCTGGTGACTTCCCAGACTTTCAAAACTTTTTCTTGGCTTCCATTGGATCAGAAATCTAATGTACCTACTGTTCCTGGTTTTCCCATCCCATATCCCCAGGTAAGACAAGGCTAATCTCTCTTCCATGTGACAGACTTTGAAATAATACTTGAAGGTAGGTATTGACTCTCCACTTCTTCCCCTTTCTCCTCTTCTTCCTTCCCAACAAAGTTTTCCCTGTTCTAGGCTAAACACTCTTAATTTTGTCTTGTTTTATGTGGACATGGTAAAGCCATTTGGGCTGTTTGTGATTTTCTGGATTTTCATCAACCATCCATTCCTTTAAAAATATGAGTTCATATGCCCAAAGGGCTATCAAGCTGTATATACCCTTTGATACAGAAGTGTGTCTACTGGATCTGTATCCCAAAGAAATCATAAAAAGGAGAAAGGACCCACATGTGCAAAAATGTTTCTGGCAGCCCCTTTTTGTAGTGGTAAGGAATCAGTTGGGGAATGGCTGAATACGTTATGGTATTTGAATGTTATGGAATATTATTGTTCTATAAGAAATGATCAACAGGATGATTTCAGAGAGGACTGAAGAGACTTGCATGAACTGACACTAAGTGAAATGAGTAGAACCAAGAGAACATTCATTGTACATAGCAACAAGATTATGTGATGATCAATTTTGATGGACGTGACTCTTTTCAGCAATGAGGTGATTCAGGCCAATTCCAATAGACTTGTGATGGAGAGAGCCATCTGCATCCAGAGAGAGAACTGAGAGAAGGAATGTGGATCACAACATAGCATTTTCATTTTTTTGTTATTAGCTTCCTTTTTTTTCTTTCTTATTTTTTCCTTTTTGATCTGATTTTTCTTGCGTAGCACAATAAATGTGGAAATATGTATAGAAGAACTGCACATGTTTAACCTATATTAGATTACTTGCTTATTTAGAGGAGGGGGTGAGGAGAAGGGAGGGAGAAAAAATTAGAACACAAGGTTTTGCAAGGGTGAATATTGAAAACTATCTTTGTTTGTATTTTGGGGAAAAAACTATTATCAAAAAAATATGAATTCAGGTTTAGATAAGATGTCTACTGGCTATCCAGTTTAAGATATCTGAAAGGTAGTTAGAGATTTAAGACTAGAGGTCAGCAGAGAGGTTAGGGCTGGATAAGTAGATTTGAGAATCATCATTGTAGAGATGGTACTTAAATCCAGGAGAGCAGATGAGATTAGTGAGTGAAGTAATATGGAGGGAAGAAATCAGAGGGCCAGGACCCCAGTAAGATCCACTGTTAGTAGACATGACCTCAATTAAAATCCTGCAAAAGAAATTGAGAAGGAATGTGCAGAAAGGCTGTAGGAGAAAAAGCAGGAAAAAATGGTGTCCTAAAAACCTGGAGAGAAGAAAATATCAAAGAGAAGATGGTGATCCGTAGCATCAAAGGCTGAAGAAAAGTTAAGGATGAAGACTGAGAAAAGGCCACTGGATTTGATCATTAGGAAATCATTTGCAATTTTGGGGAGAGTAACTTTAATGAAATGATGGGGTCAGAAGGTGGATTATAAGGAATTAAGAGAGAAAAGTGGAGGCAGATCTGAAAGATCGAGTGAGGGTTTTTATTTGAGGACATGGGAATATTTATAGGCAGTAGAGAAGGATTAGTAGACAAAGAAAGATTGAAGATAAATGAATGGATTGACATAGAGGGGAATCTTCTGGAGGAGACTTGTGTACTTGTAAAGCAGTTTGCTTTGGGAAGGAGCAGGGCCACCTCTTCCTGTGAGACAGGGGTGAACCAGGAGATGATGGCAGAAAGCATCTGAGTGATGGGAGATGAACTGGGGTCAAGTTCATTGGCCAATAATTTACAGAGGCCCAGAGTCTTCCTTTTTTTGTGGAAAGGGGGTGGTCTCTTGAGTCAATCAATGACAAGATGCTAAACCCAGATAACTTGGTCAGGTAAAAAGAGTCAATTAACTAATCAATCAGAAGTGTGAACAAACACTAGAAATTTTTATTGATTCAATCAGTCACAGGTTTTAGTCTAAGCTGAAAAGTCTCTGATCAATTTTGAAGTCCTTGAAAGCAATTGGAGAATTGGAATGATGTTGCACAGAAGTGCATTAGTGTTGATTGAGGAAATTTGGTCATATTCTTCGGATCATCTCCAAAATAGCAAGTCAAGTGCTTGAGGGGGGAGAAATAGAAGCAGTTTAGTCAAGCACCTGAGAAAGAATTGCTTAGGAAGGAAAGGAGAAGAGTCCTAATTTGGCTCCAACCTCCAAGCTCTCTTTTCCCTTCTGCCTTGGCCAGAGGAGGACCTTGTAAACTCTGGAGGACTGGAGGGTTTGGAGTTTTAAAAATGGCCCTATTCTGGGATCAGCAAGGATTGGTGGACATGCCTGAACTGGGAACTGAGGACAAATTAGAAGCATTGAGGAAAGATAGCTTCAGGATTCTATGAGAAATTTGGCAGGAGCCTACAACATGTCCAGAGGTCATAGTCCTGGTCAGGCACTGTATTAAGTGGGAGAATACAAATAAAAAATAGACAATCCCTGCCCCCAAGAAGCATCCCTGGGGAAGGAAACTGAAAATGGAGGTAGGAATATTCAAGGAAGGTTTAAAACCAAGGAGATCAATGGTGAAAAAATGAAGTTTAGCTGGAAAGTATTCTCTCTTTCTCTTTTTTTAAATAAAGCTTTTTATTTTAAAAACATATGCATGAATAATTTGACAATATTGACTCTTGCATAGCCTTGTGTTTCAGATTTTCTCCTCCTTCCCCTCCCCTCCTCTCCTAGATGGCAAGCAATCCAGTATATGTTAAACATGTTAAAATATGTTAAATCCAATATATATATATATATATATATAAACATATTTATAGAATTCTCTTGCTACACAAGAGAAATCAGATCAAAAAAAGAAAGTAAATGAGTAAGAAAACAAAATGCAAATGAACAACAACAAAAAGAATGAGAATGTTATGTTGTAGTCCACATTGCATATCCCTCTCTCTGAGTGTATATGGCCTTCTTCACTGAACAATTGGAACTGGTTTGAAACATTTCATTGTTTTTTTTTTTTTTTAAGCTTTTTATTTGTATAACATATGTATGGGTAGTTCCCCAACCTTGATCTTTACAAAGCTTTCCAATACAAATTTTACCCCCAGTCCCCTCCTCTCCCCTAGATGGCAGGAAGTCCACTACATGTTAATAATGTTGAAATGCTTGAGAAGTTATGCAAGAAAAATCCTATCTACAAGAAAAAAAAAAAGAATCAGAGAAAGGCAACACAATGCAAGCAAGTGTCAATAGAGATCATGAAAATGTTACGTTGTGGTCCATATTTCATGTCCCTCTTTCTGGGTGTATATGGTTTTCTTCAGTGAACAACTGGAACTGGTTTGAGACAATTCTTTATTGCAGAGAGCCATGTCCATCAGAATTGATCATCATGTAATACTGTTGTTGCTGTGCATGATGATCTCCTGGTTCTGCTCGTTTCACTCAGCATCAGTTCGTGCAAGTCTCTCCAGGCCTCTCTGAAATCGTCCTGCTGGTCGTTTCTTACAGAACAATAATATTCCATAACATTCATATACCATAATTTATTCAGCCACTTTCCAATTGATGGGCAGCCACTCAGTTGGAAAGTATTCTCTAAAGCAGACTTTGGGAAGCATTTAGTTTTCCACCCTACAGCTCTCCAGTCAGAGGAGAGAGGCACCCAAACACACTGAGGTGTTGAGTGTCAAAGCTAGGTGGTCTCCACAATGGTAAGATTTCAGGTGATGAACTAGTCCTTGGGGAGGCAGGATGTTGGTAAAGTTGAAACCAAGTTGCAGCTGATGAGAAATGAAGTAGAATCTTCATGGATTCCCCACGGAGGGTCAGGAGCAGTGAAATGCCCCTTTGCCATGTGAACTCCCTTCTTTAACCTCCCTTTACCACCTCTGACTATCCTGGCAGGAGAGTGTGTCAGGAATCTTTTAGAGCAATGCTTTCTACCAACTATTCTTACTATATCTTAGTAAGTACTCCTTTCTAAAAGCTAATTAAGTCTGGCTGGCTAAGAGATACCACTGATATCCAGTATATGAAAGCACAGCTCTGTGGTCTCATGAGTTACAGTATTAGACTATGGGTTCTCAACTCTGTGTGTGTGTGTGTGTGTGTGTGTGTGTGTGTGTGTGTGTATTATGAATCCCTTTGGCACTCTGGTAAAGCCTAAGAAACCTTTCAGAATAATGTTTTCAAATGCATAAAATATGTAAGTTTATAAAAGAAACCAATTATTTTAAATACATTTATCAAAATATTAAAAAAAAAACCCTACCAAATTCTCTAATCCTAGGTTAAGAACTCTTTTATTAGGTAAACTCTTCACAACCCTGGGCCTTGAATCCTGAGTTCAAATTTGGAAGTTCTAAGTTAAAAATCTGGTCTCAAATATTGACTAATTATGTGACTCTGGACAAGTCACTTAATCCTGCTTGCCTCAGTTTCCTTATCTGTAAAATGAACTGGAGAAGGAAATGATAAACTATCTCTGCCAAGAAAACCTTAAATGGAATCACAAAAAGTTGGATACAATTGAATCAACTGGTCAATAACAGTAAAACTATTCCATCCACCAATTCTTTCAGTATCTGAACCTGGAGACTCAGCAAGAATAGCTGGATGTTCCCTTGTTTTCCTATTTAACTTGGGCATCAATTCCCTGGTAGATATTTTCATTCTTCTCTGAATTGCTTCTTAATTGTTCTCTCTCTCTCTCTCTCTCTCTCTCTCTCTCTCTCTCTCTCTCTCTCTTTTTGCTGAGGCAATTGGGGTTAAGTGACTTGCCCAGGGTCACACAGCTAGGAAGGGTTAAGTGTTTGAGATCATATTTGAACTCAGGACTTTCTGACTTTAGGGCTGGTGCTCTATCCACTGTGCCACCTAGCTGCCCAATTTTTCTCTTCTTAATGTTCTTCCCACTTCAATCTAACTTGCACAGTTACTAAATGGATTGTTCTGCAACATAGAACTAACTATGTTACTACCCTATTTTAAAAACAAAAATCCTTCAGAACCAAATCCCTTGGTTCTTGTACCTTTTGGTCAAATATAACCTCTTCTGTTTGGCTTTTAGAACCTGTTACAACCTAATCTTAACTCATCTTTTCAGTCTCTGTCTATATCTCAGCTTCTTAAATTGTGGATGGCAACCACATATAGAATCTGGTAACTATGAAGGTCATGAAATTATGATTTATTATCAGTAAATGTTTGCTTTGTATACCTATTTTTTATATCTATATATCCTGGATCATATAAAAAGTTCTCAGGTGAAAAGGAGTGACGAGTAGAAAAAAATTAAGAAGTCTTAGTTTATATTCTTTCTGTTCCCATACCTTATGTAATCAAACTGATCTTTTTTTTTTACTTTTATTAACTTTTTAGCTTTTTATTTACAGAAGATATGAATAATTTTTCTACATTGACCTTTGCAAATTTTTCTGTTCCAAATTTTTCCCTTCTTCCCCCCACCTCCTCCCCTAGATGGCAAGTAGTCTAATACATGTTAAATATGTTAAAATGTATGATAAATACAATATATGTATACACATCTCTACAGTTATCTTGCTGCACAAGAAGAATCAGATCTAGAAAGATAAAAAAAAATCTAAGAAGGAAAAGAAAATGAAAGCAAACATTCACAGAAAGTGTTACAATGCGATGTTATAGTCCACACTCAGATCCCACAGGCATCTCCCTGGGTGTATATGGCTTTCTTCATCACTGAACAATTGGAACTGGTTTGAAACATCTCGCTGTTGGAGAGAACCATGTCCATCACAATTGATCATCATATAGTCTTATTGTTGCCGTGTATAATGAGCTCCTGGTTCTGCTCATTTCACTGATCATCAGTTCATGCAAATCTCTCCAGGCCTCTCTGAAATCGTCCTGCTGGTCGTTTCCTACAGAGCAATAATATTCCATAACATTCATATACCATAATTTATTCAGCCACTCTCCAATTGATGGGCATCCTTTCAGTTTCCAGTTCCTTGCCACTACAAAAAGGGCTGCCACAAACATTCTTTTATTTTTTTTTATTTTATTAATACTTTTTATTTGCAAAACATATGTATGGGCAATTCTTCAACATTAACCCTTACAAAGCTTTCTGTTACAA
>JAJPUD010000536.1:178707-208976 GCA_023553655.1 Myrmecobius fasciatus | reverse complement strand
CCCCCCCCCCCCACTCCCCACCCCTTCCCTAGATGGCAGGATATCCAATACATGTTAATTATGTTAAAATACTTAAGAAATCAAATATATGTACACTTATTTCCACACATAATTTTTGTGCAGGAGAAATCATATCTACAAGAAAGAATAATCAGATAAAGGAAATACAATACAAGCAAACATCAATAGAGAGCATGAAAATGTTATGTTGTGGTCCACATTTCACATCCCTCTCTCTGGGTGTATATGGCTTTCTTCACTGAACAATTGGAACTGGTTTGAAGCATTTCATTGTTGAAGAGAGTCATGTCCATCAGAATTGATCATCATATAGTATTGTTGTTGCCGTGTATAATGATCTCCTGGTTCTGCTCTGCCACAAATATTCTTGCACATGTGGGGCCCTTTCCTTCCTTCATGATTTCTTTGGGATATAAGCCCAATAGAAATGCTGCTGGGTCAAAGGGTATGCACAGTTTGATAACTTTTTGAACATAGTTCCAAATTACTCTCCAGAATGGTTGGATCCGTTCACAGCTCCACCAACAATGCATCAGTGTCCCAGCCTTCCCACATCCCCTCCAACATTCATCATTATCTTTTCCTGTCATTTTAGCCAATCTGACAGGTGTGTAGTGGTACCTCAGAGTTGTCTTAATTTGCATTTCTCTGATCAATAGTGATTTGGAGCACCTTTTCATGTGACTAGAAATAGTTTCAATTTCATCTGAAAATTGTCTGATCATATCCTTTGACCATTTATCAACTGGAGAATGGCTTGAATTCTTATAAATTTGAGTCAATTCTCTATATATTTAGAAATGAGGCCTTTGTCAGAACCTTTGAATGTAAAAATGTTTTCCCAGTTTATTGCTTCCCTTCTAATCTTGTCTGAATTCATTTTGTTTGTACAAAACCTTTTTAACTTGATATAATCAAAATTATCTATTTTGTGATTAATAATGATCTCTAATCTTTTTTGGTCACAAATTCCTTCCTTCTCCACAGGTCTGAGAGGTAAACCATCCTATGTTCTTCTAATTTGTTTATAATATCATTTTTTATGTCTAGATCATGAATCCATTTTGACCTTATCTTGGCATATGGTGTTAGATGTGGGTCAATGCCTAGTTTTTTCCATACTAGATTCCAATTTTCCCAGCAGTTTTTGTCAAATAGTGAGTTCTTATCTCAAAAACTGAGGTCTTTGGGTTTTTCAAACACTAGATTGCTATAGTTATTGCCTAATTTGTCCTGTGATCCTATCCTATTCCACTGATTGACTATTCTATTTCTCAGCCAGTACCAAATGGTTTTGATGACTGCTGCTTTATAATATAGTTTTAGATCTGGTACAGTTAGGCCACCTTCATTTGCTCTTTTTTTCATTAATTTCCTTGAAATTCTTGACCTTTTGTTCTTTCACATGAATTCTGTTATTATTTTTTCTAGGTCAGTAAAATAGTTTCTTGGGAGTTTGATTGGTATAGCACTAAATAAATAGATTAGTTTAGTAATATTGTCATCTTTATTATATTCTCTCAACCTATCCAAGAGCACTTAATATTTTCCCAATTGTTTAGATCTGACTTTATTTGTGTGGAAAGTGTTTTGTAGTTTTGCTTATATAGTTCCTGACTTTCCCTTGGCACATAGATTCCTAAATATTTTATACTATCGACAGTTATTTTATTTTATTTTTTTTGCTTTTTGCTGAGGCAATTGAGGTTAAGTGACTTGCCCAGAGTCACACAGCTAGGGAAGTGTCTGAGACCAGATTTGAGCTCAGGTCCTCCTGACTTCAGAGCTGGTGCTCTATCCACTGCACCACCTAGCTGCCCCTCGACAGTTATTTTAAATGGAATTTCTCTTTCTATCTCTTGCTGTTGGATTTTGTTAATGATGTATAAAAATGCTGATGATTTATGTGGATTTATTCTGTATCCTGCAACTTTGCTAAAGTTGTGGATTATTTCTAATAGTTTTTTAGTTGATTCTCTAGGGTTTTCTAAGTAGATCATCATATCATCTGCAAAGAGTGATAATTTGGTTTCCTCATGACCATCTCTGATTCCTTTAATTTCTTTTTCTTCTCTTATTGCTGAAGCTAGCATTTCTAATACAATATAGAATAGTAATGGTGATACTGGGCAACCTTGTTTCATTCATGATCTTATTGGGAATAGTTCTAGAAATTGATCTTTTCTCTGTCTCTAATCCATAGGCTCTATTTACCATCCTTGTGCCTTTCTGCACATCATTCCCCTTGCCTTTGATGCAGGGATGTCAAGCTCAAATAGAAACAGGGATGACTAATCTGGGTATAAGATCTCTGCTGTCTATCCATGTTATCTATGTTTTATTGTATTTTTATTTATTTTGTTAAATATTTCTCAATTGCATTTTAATATGGCTCTGGGTGAAGAGCCAGCCTATGGCTTCATGTTGACCCCTGTGCAACGTAATAGACTCCACTTTCACTTCTGTCTTATAGCATCCCTCACTTCCTTCAAGACTCAGCTTAAGCACACAAAGTTTTTTTGAGCCCCTCAGGGGACAATAGCACCCCTCAACTCCTACTGGCCCCTTGGTTGGTGTTTTTATTCATGTTGTTACATACTTATGTGATCCCCCCATAAGTATATTATGTTTTCTCCCCCAATAGATTGTAAGTTCCTGGATATCATGGACTATTTCTTCTTTGTGTCTATGTATCCCTGGTGCCTAAAACAGTGCTTAATGAATATTTTTTCTTGTTATACATGTTAAAATATATGTTAAATCCAATATATGTAAACATATTTGTACAATTATCTTGCTGCACAAGAAAGATCAAATCAAAAAGGAAAGAAAATTAATAAGAAAACAAAATGCAAACAAACAACAAAAAGATTCAGAATGTTATGTTATGATCCACATTGAGTATTTGTTAATTGAATGGCTGATTGTCCTTTCCAATCCGAAGATCAACCTTCATAGAACAAAATTGAAACAAAATAGAAGTTGAATAGCTCCAACTTTTTTGCTTTCTCTTGTCATTGTTCCATCCACTCAGGAGAATAGTTTTAGTCTATCTTTGACTCTTTTCTTTTTCCCAATATAGCTTCAAAAAGTCTTTTATGTGTTGTCCTTAGCTGTTCTTACAAGCTTCTCCCCATTCTGAGTTCAAACACTCTTGACCCTTTGCTTTTTTAAAGATTTTATTGATGTGATATCCTTTTCTTAGAGCCAGTGGCTGGTCCCACAGTGGCACATCCTCCTTCACCACCCCTTCTTTCCTTGTAATAAACAGCTGTAGTTGGGCAGGACACAGTAATACAGTGGCCACGGCTGAATATGTCTGCCTCATTCCACACCTAGAGTCCGCCTTACTCTGCCAGGAGATATTTCCTGTAAGACTGTGCCTTACTTTTTGCTCATCTGTATATATCTTTTAAAAATTATTTTATTCTGAATTTCATGAATACCAAAAAAGAGAACATTTTCAAATATAATGGAGAATAAAGAAAATATGTGAAATTGTAAATTTCTACCGTGTACAGTTTGCTTTTGAAAATTATGTGTTTATATATATATAAATATATATGTCTATAATACTTTAAATTTTATGTATGTTTATGTATGTATATATATATGTAAATATATATTATATACATACATGTATGCACATATATGTTGTTTCCCCAAATAATGATGACAGCTAACATTTATAGAGTTTGTTAAGGTTTGCAAAATGCTTTATATATGCTTCATTTGACCCTTACAAAAACCCTGGGAAGTAGAGTACTCTATTCATGTTGCCATCTACCTCCTTCAAAGAGATCATGTTTTATATGTACATATCTCAACATATCTTTATTTCACTATATCTGTATCATATTTATATCCATATCTATATTCATATTCATTTATATATCCATATATATCCATAAGAATATACTATAGAATAAGTACCATGCCATATAATTATATATATATACATAATTTTATATATATATACATATATATATGTATATATATATGTATATATATATATATATAACTTTATTGTTCAGTGGTTTCAGCCATGTTTCTCTATGACCTCCTTAGGGCTTTTCTTAGGAAAATTACTGGAGTCATTCACCACTTTCTTCTTCTGCTCATTTGATAAATGAAGGAACTGAGACACACAGGGGTTTAGTGACTTAACCACAGTCTCACAGTTTTCTGATTTCGTGTCTGATGCTCTCTATATTTGTATCACCTAACTGTTCATGATACCACACATAACATATTTTTACATATGCACACATGCATTATTTATCACAATATAAATGGGTATGTACACAGTACATACATGTACACATGCCAGATTATGTGAATTTGCATGTATACAAGGCATCTATAGAATATCTATTTTTTATATCTTCATCTCTCTATCTGTATCATATCTGTATTCATATCTACATCTATAATCATATGCATAACCATATTTTTAGCCATGTACATCTATATCCATATCTCTATATTCATATCTACATTTATAGCCATGTTCATAACTATATTTATATTCATATATCTATATCCATATCCATATTCATATCTATATCTATATCTGTAAGAGGAGACTGACATGTGCAGAAGGCTGAGGGGATCTAGTTTCCCCATGGACTTGGAAGTTCAAAGAAAAGCTATTCTGTCAATGGTTCTAGGCTGCTAATAACATATAATAACATCCGCTAGGATGTTAAATAAGTCTCTGGTTGACCATGTGCAGCTGGAGCTAGGAGTGCCTTAGAAGAGCTCTTGTTCCCCAGGACTCGTTCCTTCTCTTGGCCCGACTTCTTCTTGTGTTGTGTGTTCTGGTGAAAAAAAGAGAGGTGATGCTGGAAGGGGGAAAGGCCTTGGGTGCTCTCCCCTTTCAAGGCTTGGATTCTTTGTCTTGTTCTTTCATTTTAGGCAAAGGAGGAACCTGGAGCTGCAGGTCCAGTAGGGTTCTGCAGCCTGCAAGTGCTGCATTGGTGTTCTGAGGAGTGAGGAACGGCCCTCAGTCCCTTCCACAGTTGAGATAGATACCCCTCTGGCTGCAGAATCCCAGTTGGACCTGAACTTTGTGGGACCAGTACTATGCAGAAACGGTGTTAAATCTGAGCCCAATCTATCCAGAGATCAAGGTAGTGGAGGGAAAAGTACTCACTTAGGGGCTTAAGGAAATGTTTGTGTATCTCTTTTTGTTCCATCTTCAAAGTAAACATCCCTTTGTAAAAAAGAATCAATGTTAATTGGTTAAGTTATTTATTATTAAATTAAATATGGGCAGTTAACTGTGGAGGGAACACAGTAGAATGGGCACTCAAGCAGCTAGCAGTAGAGAAAGGCATTCTAAATCTTCAGGAGTACCCCAGGAAATCTGGAGGGGTTGATGTTGCCAATCTGGCTCTAGGAGGGTAAAGCTAGACTAATTGCTCTATGTGAACAGGGTCTAATGCATGGAAAAAGAGGAAGTTCCAGTCCCAGGAAATTTTTCAGAGTCCAGTTAGGCTAAAATACAGTCAACAAAGGGGGTCAGTATGAAAATGAGGCTGGTTAGGGAGATGAGAATCAAATTAAGTGCTATGCTAAGAAATTTGTATTTTATTCTCTAGATAATGAGGAACCACTGAAAGTTTTGGGGTGAGAGAGTGGATTGGTCAAATTTGCATTTCAGGAAGCTTATTTTGGCAGCTCTGGGGATGATGGCTCCATCAATAGCATTTGTCTGCTTTGGGAAGATCATCCTACCTGACTACAAAAAGATATACTGCCCACTAAGTGATTAATTCGTTGGCTATTGCAACCAATGAAAGAGATACAAATGCAAAATAAGTCCTAATGCACATCTGCAGTCATGGTGATAAAATGGCACTTACGGGATAATTTCTAGACCATCTATGAACATTAAATTAGCTGTTGGTACTTAAAACATGAGATCCTTGACTGGCCATCAATGAGTGGACATACCACTGGGGAAACCCAATCATCCTTAATACTTTTGGGGAAAAAACAGGAGACAAAAGGAAACTAAAGTTAAGTGAGTTATTGCCTAACATGTTCTCCCTTAGAGTGGCAAATGAAAGAGTTGGCAAAGCTGGTTACTTCATACATCCAAAGGAAAAATAAGCATTATTTCATGGAGGTTTGTTCATCTTATTTTATATTGTTTGTGATAAGAAAATGTAGCACCAAGGCCAACATTTGCTGTAGAGAATATAAAGGAATTATATGAAAAACTTGATCATTCCTTCCTCCAAATTAAAGCAACATATACTTGGTGACTTAAGTGCAAAGGCAGCAGTAGGCAAAGATGATGAAAAATATGGTTCACAAATAAAAAACAAGCAAGTCCCCAAAACTGTAATGTATACTATACTATATACACTCTCCCCTATATATCATGAATATTTTCTCTGAGAAAAAAGGCACTGGACCTGGTGAGTATTAGATAAAATCACAACAAATATGGGACCTTATTACCAAAAAAATGGCTTTGGAGCAGTTTGGTTCACATGTCTGCTTTTCCATCCATGTAAAATTTTTATCCTTTATGAGGATATTAGAAGAGAACTTCTAATAGAGACTTCCAAAAGTTATATTCTACTGCATATTTACAATTCCACAGTTGACTAAATGACATAGAAAATAGCAGATCTCATTATGCTTATTTTTTGTTGATTAAAAAAGAAAGAGCAAAAATTCTGTCTTACTGATTCTTCCCAAATATGATCTCTCTGGTGACTAAGGAAAAAATTATGCAATAATAATAGCTAACATTTATGTAGAGCTTACCATGTACCAGACATCATGCTAAGTGCTTTACAAATATTTTATCTCATTTGATTCTCACAATACCCCTGGAAATGTCCCCTGGGAAGTAGATGCTATTATTAGCCCATTTTACAGATGAGGAAATTGAGGCCAAAAAAGGTCACACAGCCAGTTAATGTCTGAGGCAAGATTTGAACTCAGTTCATCTTGACACCAGACCCAGAGAGTGCCATTGTGCCATTGAGTTGTCCCTTGATGATATTCATTGAAATATACAACAACATTTTTCAATGATCCTCTGATCATTAATCTCAGGTATGGAACAAAACAGGGAGATGTCTATTGCCAAAGATCTTTTCCATTGTCATGGTGGAGATCTAACTTAGAATTCAAGGTGAAGAAGATGAGATCCTAAAGAGATTGGCAGATGGTGTTGCTAATTGCTGCAAGTCTCAGAACATTGCAGAGCCTTCTAAATAAGAGCCATAACTTTCAAGAAGTTGGCCTATGAGCAAAGTTGATGAAGAATACCTGTTAAGCAGACATAATAAAATGGATGACTTGCAGAGTTTGTCTTGCAGTATATTATATATTTATATGTCAGGGACATTCACTGAAAATGGACAATGCATTGGGTTCAGAGTTGAGCTGTATGACTTAAATAATGGGGACTTGATGGAAGTGTTTGAGGGGATATCATTTTGGCACACGGGGGTCTGTGAGGGGCTGACATGGGTGGATAGCAGCATGAAAGAATCGAGCATCTGTCAGGAGTATGCCATGATTGGGGAAAAGGAAAAAGAGTTGGAGGGGGGTGCTACTATGGACCAAACCTGCCTAAGGCTGGTTTGGTAGTTGAGGTTCAAAACTTGAATGAAGAGATGCTCATTTAACACTTAACATAAGGAAGCTTTCTTAACAAGGATATAGAACATACTGTCCCCCCATATCTTCAATAATGAGTATATTTCTGGTCAGCAGGGAAGGATGTGCTGGAAGACTCCTGACCCCTGAGAAGCTGGCCACTTCTATCCCCATAAGCTACCAGGAATTTCTGCATCAAGAGCTAAAACCTTAGCTTGCGATCAGTCAAATTGGGAACAGCTTCTTTGCTATTTGTGGGGGAAACCTTAGAAAACCAAAATAAAACTAGTTTCAGCACATCTGCTGGGAACTCTGGGAGATTTTGCCTTTACCACAGGAAGATAACTCTTGCTCAGGTTTTTTCCTTTTTTTTTTCTTCCTTTTTTTCTCTTCTTCTGTTGGACTCTTGTTCACCCTTTAAAGCCCAGTTCAAAAACCTTCTATATCATGAAGTTTTCTTTGATCCATCTCCAGTCAGCAGAAGCCCTGAAATCCTACATATCACATTATTTTTGTATCTCTTTAATACACTTATTATGTTTTCTCCTATCTCCCTGCTTTGGCAAAGCTTCATAAAGCTCGAGACCCGTGTTGTACCTAAACTTCTTGTTGCTCCCAGCTTTGCATACAGTGGACACAATAAATGCTTACTGAATTCAATTGCATTGACAAGTTTTCTTCTTCAAGATCTGGTCTTGCTCCCTGACCCTATGTCTTTTCCATCCCTCTACCCTGGATGACCCATTGGGATATTGTCATCATTTGCTTGGGACTGCTATCTGCAACTCAGACATTTCCAGATTATCTGCTCTTCTGTCTCTGAAGCCCAAGTCTCATATCTCCTTCTGAACCACAGCTTTCTTGTGGTTCCTGGGAAGCACATAATCAAATCTCCTGCCCATTCCCCAACTGCTCCTTTCCTGTTTCTCCATTGAGTTCCAAACTAGATGGAATGGACTTAAGCAGTTGCAGGAGAAATTGCTGTTTCTGTTAGCATAGGATTAGTCAACTAAAAGTAGACTTGGAATCTTTTTCTCTGGAGCCCTGAAACAAGATTCTCCTCCCTTCTTCTCCACTACTTTTTTTCTGGGAGAGAATAGGAGGCTCTGTTCTGTCCAATGGCAGAGGACTGAATGAAATGACCTCAGAAGACCACTAGTTTGGGGGAGGAACTTGTTTTTGTTCATCCATTTTTTGAAGAGAGCCAAAACATGGATGATGTCTTGACTTATGAGTGAATTGGATTTAAGTGAGGCAGAATTGCACTCTCTCCATCAGAGTCCTCAAAGTCCAGTGGTGGGTCAGAAGTCAAGACGACTGGGGATCGATCAGGTGATAACCTTGGAATCTTCCAAGTTTGACCAAGTTCTGAGCACTTCACAGCTTCTGCTTTAGCCACCTTCATGGCCGTTGGAACAAATTGTGCTCATTTTCCCCTTCTACTGGGGGGAAATATTTATATGCTTGGGGTACCTACCACACCAATGCAATTCTCAACCTGCATTAACTTGTCTCTCTTTTACTGAGATGTGGCTGCTGTACAAGCTATAGCTTCCTGGAGCCATAGTTAAGAGTTGGGGGACAGGTAGACACTACAGGTGGATGAGTCTCATTCATTCGGATGCAGAGGTTGCTGATGGGATTGACAGATGCACCAGACCCCATCATCCAAGGTTCATCAATTAATTTCCCTCTAGGTAATTTCTCATTTTATTCCATAACTACAAATGAAACCCTTCCTCTGGGAGACCAGTGTCCAGCCAATGTTTATTCTTGGTCGTGAGGAAGCTTTTATACAGGGATACTTCAGATATAGCAAAAGCAAAAGCACAAAGACCTCCTTCTAACACCTCTGGGACATACTCTCCCTATACTATCTTTTGGGGGTATAGACTTGAAACTTAGCTCAGTTCCTACATAGTATGGCCCCACCAAGTTCATACCCAGGTAGGGCACATTATATACCAGAAGTCCCTGTGTCCAATCTTTTGTGTAGGCTATTTTTCCTGCCTGGAATACTTTGCCTCCTGAACCTGCCTCTTAGGATCTCCATCTCTGTTCCAGGTTTAGCTTAGGTACAACTTCCTAGAAAATGTCTTTTTTTATGTCCTCAACCCCCATTATTAGTGCTTTCTATTCCCCACTCCTGCCACCAATTACTTTGTATTTATCTTATTTATCTTTGAACATATTGCTCCCCATACTACCCTCATCTCCAGTAAAATATAAACTCTATTAGGGCAGAAATTGGTTCATTCTTGTCTTTGTATATTCCAAAGGTAGCTCAGTGATTGGTATCCTCTTGTTATTATTTTTCAGTTATGTCCCATCCCTGGGACATGTAAGGAGGCCCAAATCATGTCTGACCTTTCCTTGGGACATGTTTTAGCTGCTTCCTCTGAAAGAAGGCTCTTGGCTTGACTCCAGGACCTTTGGAACCCAGCAGTGAGGAAATATAGAAATCTGTTAAAGAGATGAAGGAGCAGCTGGACCTGATCATTTTTATGTGGGAGAAATATGAGCTGGAGATGACACAGTCTTGAAGTTTCTCAGGGTCAGTTCTCAAGACATAACTCATATTTCCATAATACTTTTGATTTACAAGGTCTTTTCCTCAAAACAATGTTGTGAGGTAGGTACTATAAGCATCATCCCCATTTTATAGATAATGGAACTGAGTCTTTGAGAGGTTTGGGGGTTTGCCCATGGTGTTAAAGTTAGGGTGTTATGCATGACAAATATGTGAAGATATCAAAAGAAAGTGGGAAAAAATCACAATATTATTATCCCAAAATGATGACAAAAAACATCAGCAACTATTGACTCATCTGTATCCTTTATTAAAAATAAATAATCTCTAAAACATTTATGTGAATGATCTATGCATATATTAAGAGCATCCTTGATGAAACATAAGGAGAGAAAAAGTTAGCTTTTGCAAATAAGTTTCTATAGCTGATCAATTATACAATTGGCTAAAAAGCAGAAACAATCTAAAACCTTGATTTGCTTATTATTTTTTGTTCAACTCCTTTATTTTATTTTTAAAATTTTAACTAAAGCTTTTTAATTTCAAAATGTATACATGGATAATTTTCAACATTCATCCTTACAAAATCTTGTGTTCTAAATTTTTTCCCTTCTTTCCCCTCTCCCTCTCCCCTAGACAGCAAGTAATCCAAGATATGTTAAACATGCATATTTCTTCTATACATTTTTCCATACATATCATATTGCCTAAGAAAAATCAGATCAAAAAGGAAAAAAATGAAAAAGAAAACAAAATATTGCTTATTATTTTTAATTGTTCATAGAATTTTTTGATTTGGAGCAAAACTTATCCTTAAAAACTTTCCCAATAAGATCCTCCTATTTTTTCTTACTGCAAAATAATTTTCTATTCCATTTTCATGCAGAGATAATTTGATTTAAAGATTCAGCTTGCCACTGTTTGGGGCATAAAATTGGAGGGACAAAAATGTTTGTTGCTCTCTTGGAGGATGTTTAATCATCTAGATGCTCATTTTTGTAGATGATGTGCTGACTGTATTATTAAGTGAACAAAATAGTTCAAGAATTTGAACTCAGGTCTCTTCTAACTCTGGGCTCTCTGAGTTTTCCATCACAGTCCTGCTAGAATTCTATAGAACTGCCTCAATGAATTATATAATCACAGAATCATAGAAATTTAGGGTTAAAAGAGACCTTAGTGGATATCACTCCAAGACACAGATTCAATGTATTCATCTGTTTTGTTTAATTGTGTTCTTTGTTAGAAGGAAATATTTTGGTGTATGTGTGTGTTCATTAGAATATGATATTTATATGTCATAAAAAAACAAAAAAAATTCAGGCAGAGAACTTAACTTCAGGTATTATGAGAGATGGTGACACAAAAATATAAGATAGGACATCAGGATAGGAGGGATAGGAATCAAAATGTATCCTGGCCTATAGTCCAAAAAAAGCTCAGAGAAAGAGAAAAAGGACTCATAGGCACAAAAGTATTTATAGCAGCTCTTTTTGTGTTGGCAAAAAACCTGGAAGCTGAGGTGATATGCATTAATTGGGGGATGGATGAGCAAGGTACGATATATGAAGGTGATGCCATACTATTATACGTAAGAAATGAGGAAGAGAATGGTTTCAGAATAATCTAGGAAGACTTGTATGAACTGATGCAAAATGAAGTGAGGAGAACCAGAGCAATTTATGTAATAACACTATTGTAAAGACAAACAACTTCGAAAGACTTGAGAATTCTGGCCATAAATTCCTTCCTCCTCCACAGATTTAGCAAAAAAGAACTAGAAAACATTATGAATTGCAAAATGGGTAATTTTGATTATATTAAATTGAAAAGGTTTTCTACAAATAAAACCAATGCAGCCAAGATTAAAAGGGAAACAGAAAACTGGGGGAAAATTTTTACATCCAAGAGTTCTGAATTTCTCATTTATAAAATATAGAGAAAATTGATTCAAATTTATAAGAATACAAGTCATTCTCCAATTGATAAATGGTCAAAGGATATGAACAGAAAATTTTCAGATGAAGAAATTAAAGCCATTTCCAGTCATATGAAAAACATGTTTAGAAAATGCAAATTAAGACAATTCTGAGGTACTAAGAAGACAGGAAAAAATAATGATAAATGTTGGAGGGGATGTGGGAAAACTAACATATTGTTGGTGGAGTTGTGAACTGATCCAATCATTCTGGAGAGCAAATTGGAACTATGCCTAAAGGGCTGTAAAACTGTGCATACCTTTGATCCAGCAGTGTCTCTATTGGGTCTATATCCCAAAGGGATCAGAGAGGAGGGAAAGGGACCCACATGTGCAAAAATATTTGTAGCAGCCCTTTTTGTAGAGGCAAGAAACTGGAAACTGAGTGGATGCCCATCAGTTGTGGAATGGCTGAATAAGTTATGGTACACAAATGTTATGGAACATTATTAATCTATAAGAAATAATTGGCAGGATGATTTCATAAAGGCCTGGAGAGACTTACATGAATGATGCTAAGTGAAATGAGCAGAACCAGGAAATCATTGTATACAGCAACAAGAAGATTATGTGATAATCAACTGTGATGGATGTGGGTTTTTTCAGCAATGAGGTGATTCAGGCCAATTCCAATAGACTTGTGATGGAGAGAGTCATGTACGTCCAGAGAGAGGACTGTGGGGACTGAGTGTAGATCACAGCATAGTTTTTTTCACTTTTTTGTTGTTGTCTGCTTGCTTTTTTGTTTTCTTTCTAATTTTTTTCCTTTTTGATCTGATTTTTCTTGTGCAGCATGATAATTGTGGAAATATGTTTAGAAGAATTGTTTAACATATATTGGATTGCTTACTGTCTAGGGGAGGGAAGTGGGGGGAAAGGAGGGAGAAAAATTTGGAATACAAGATTGTGCAAGGGTGGATGTTGAAAACTGTCTTTGCTTGTATTTTGAAAATAAAAAGCTTGGGGCAGCTAGGTGACACAGTGGATAGAGCACTAGCCCTGAAGTCAGGAGATCCTGAGTTCAAATCTGGTCTCAAATACTTAACATTCCCTAGCTGTGTGACCCTGGGCAAGTCACTTAACTTCAATTGCCTCAGCAAAAAAAAAAAAAAAAACCAAAAATTATTATTAAAATTTTTTTAAAAAAGAACCCTGATAAAGGCAATGATTAATTGTTCCAGAGGATCAAAAATGAAACATGCAACCCACTTCCTTGCAGAGAGGTGATGGACTCAAGGAGAAAAATAATATGCATATTTTTTGAGTAAGACCTATATGTGAATTTGTTTTGCTTGACCTATGCATATTTATTATAAAGATTTCATTTTCCTTTTTCTTCATGGGGGAAAGGTGGTAGGAGGGAGAAAATGTCCATTTTTGTTTGTGGAGAAAAACAAAATGAATTTTTTTTTTTTTTTACAATAGCAATCTCTTTAGTAGTAAAATTTTCTACCAGGAATCAAAATTAAGCTCACTGATCTATAGTTTACATGCTACATTTTCTTTCCTCTTTTTATTCAATTTTAAAAATTCTTAATTTCTTTCAATTTGTTTAGTAAAATGAAATTTAAAAAAAGATTGTATTATGTATAGCCTATATCAGATTGCTTGCTGTCTTGGGGAGGGGGGGAGGAAGGAAAGGAAAAAATTTGGAACTCAAAATTTTACAGAAATGAATGTTGAAAATTATCTTTACATGTAACTAAAAAAAAAGTACCCGCAAGTAAAAAAAAAAAAAAAAAGACTGTGATCAAGTGGATAGTGTACTGGAATTGGAGAAGGGAAGAACTTACCTTTGAGTCTCACTTCTGATACTATCCACCCCACAATTAAGGGAGTTTAACTCCTGTGAATTTCATTTTTCCCATCTGTCAAATGGGAATAACATAAAGTCCTTATGAGGCTCCAATGAGAAAACAGACATAAAGTGCTTTGCACAAATTAAAATGCTTTATTAGTGTCAGTGACTACTATATTATTCCTGTGAGGCTCCTGTGACTTGCCCAGGATCACACAGCTAATTGTCTGGTTCTGGATTTGAACTTGGTCCCATGACTCTAGGGCTGTGCTCTATCCACTGCACTACTTAACTGCCCCACAGGATTGATTTTATAGGGAATTCTGACTGGCCAGCCTTGGCCAGCAGATCAGGATGGAAGGAGGATGTCTTGGAGAAGGGGCATGGACTGTCAGGACTGGTGACCGTAAACTCATTTGCATTTGTTTTCAACCACCTTGGGTAGGGGATCTTGGTCTCAAGCTGACCTGTTCTGTGGCTAGTTGGAGGTTTTAATTAGGGAAGTGGTCTGTCTGGAACATCTCACAGGGACCAAGGGTCCTCAGATTCCTCCCTTAAGAACCTAGAGGATCATTACCCAAGTCTCCTGTTCCTGCCTTTCAGGTATAATCCCAGATTTCTCCTGGAGAGCACAGACTGGTGCTCACAGAGTTGGAGAGTCCCCATTCTTACTGGCTGGATTTTAAGTCCCTCCCAACTTAATTCCTTAACTGTAGCAATTTGGTCCTCTGAGATTTTCCATCTCTCCAGGGCTGGGGAGAAGATAAACTTAAGCCTTGAAAGCTCTTTATAATCAACTTCAAACTGCCTTTACTCTTCCTTCACTCTGTGATCCCGCCAAACTGACATCCTTACTCTCAACTCCCTATTTTCCATCTTCCTGCTTTTTGCATCAGCTGTGCTTCTTTCCTGTAAAGCACTCCCTCCTTACCTCTTTTCAGAATCCTTTTCTTTCTTTCAAAGCTTAGACACTATCTTCTGCAAGAAGCCTTTCCTGATCTCACCTTCTAGTTCCTTCTTCTCAAACTACCTTGTATTTAATTACTTTGTGTACAGATATATTTATGTCTTTGTTCACTTTATAGTTATGAAGTTTGTTTTCTTTTAGGTATGTTTTTGTTGATTTTTTCTTTTTTTATATTATCATAGATTTTCCCCAGCACCCTTTCCCCTCTTTTCTCAGTCATTCCATATTAAAAATAGTGTGTTTTTTTAAAGATTACTTTTTATTTTCAAAATATATGCAAAGATAGTTTTCAACATGCATCCTTGCAAAACCCTATTTCAAATCTTTCTCCCTCCCTTTCCCCCACCCCTTTTCTAGACAGCAAGCAATCCAATATATGTTAAACATGTCCACATTTATGCTGCACAAGAAATATCAAATCAAAAAAAAAGAGAGAAAGAAAACAACAAAAAAGGCAAAAAATACTATATTGTGATCTACATTTAGTCTTCATAGTTTTCTCTCTGGAAGCAGATGGCTTTCTCCACCACAAGTCCATTGGAATTGGCCTGAATCACTTTATTGTTGAGAAGAGCCAGATCCATCAGAATTGATCATCATATAGACTTATTGTTGCTGTGTACAATGATCTCCTGGTTCTGCTCATTTCACTCAGCATCATTTCATGTAAGTTTTTCCAGTCCTCTCTGAAATCATCCTGCTGGTCATTTCTTACAGAACAATGCTTTTCCATAACATTCATATACCATTACTTATTCAATTATTCCCCAAAGGAGGGACATCCACTCAGTTTCCAGTTTCTTGTCACTACAAAAAGGGCTGTCACAAACATTTTTGCACATGTGGATCCTTTTTCCCTTTTGTAATGATCCCTTTGGGATACAGGCTCAGTAGAAACACTGCTGGATCAAAGGGTATGCACAGTTTGATAGCCATTTGGGCATAATTCCAAATTGCTCTCCAGAATGGTTGGATCAGTTTATAACTACACCAACAGTGTATCAGTGTCCCAGTTTTCCCACATCCCCTCTAACATTTATCATTATCTTTCCCTGTCATCTTAGCCACTCTGTCTAGTAGTACCTCAGAGTTGTCTTAATATTCATTTCTCCCATCAATAGTGATATAGAGCATGTTTTTTTCATATGAGTAGAAATGGTTTTAATTTCTTCATTTGAAAATTGTCTGTTTATATACTTTGATCATTTTAATTTCTTTTAATTTATGCAAAGATAATTTTTTCAACATTGACCCTTGAAAAACTTTATGTTCCAATTTCCCCCCCTTCTCCCACCCCCTTCCTTAGATGGCGTGTAATCCAATATATGTTAAACATGGTAAAAATATATTTTAAATTGAATATAGACATACATATTTATACAGTTATCTTGCTGCACAAGAAAAATTACTTCAAAAAGTAAAAAAAAAAACACTGAAAAAGAAAATAAAATTCAAGCAAACCACAACAAAAAGAATGAAAAAAATCTTCTGTTATAATCCACCCTCAGTTCCCACAGGCCTCTCTCTGGGTATATATGGCTTTCTTCATCACTGAACCATTGGAACTGGTTTGAATCATCTCATTGTTGAAGAGAACCATGTCCTTCAGAAGTGATCATCACATACTGTTGTTGTTGTCATGTATAATGATCTCCTGGTTCTGCTCATTTCACTCAGCATCAGTTCATGTAAGTCTCTCCAGGCCTCTTTGAAATCATCCTGCTTATTATTTCTTATAGAATAATAATGTACCGTAACATTCATATACCATAACTTATTCAGCCACTCAGTTTCCACTTTCTTCCCACTACAAAAAGGGCTGCCATAAACATTTTTGCACATGTGAGTTCCTTTCCCTCCTTTAAGAATTCTTTGGGATATAGGCTCAATAGAAACACTGCTGGATCAAAGAGTATGAACAGTTTGATACCCTTTGGGCATAGTTTGCAAATTGCTCTTCAGAATGGTTGGATTGGTTTACAATTCCACCAAGGTATGAGTGTCCCAGTTTTCCCACATCCCCTCCAACATTTGTCATTATCTCTTCCTGTCATTTTAGCCAATCTAACAGGTGTGTAGTGGTATCTCAGAGTTGCCTTAATTTGCATTTCTTTGATCAATAGTGATTTAGAGCATCTTTTCATATGACTAGAAATGGTTTCAATTTCTTCATCTGAAAATTGTCTGTTCATATCCTTTGACCATTTTTCAATTGGAGAATGGCTTGGATTCTTATAAATTTGAGTCAATTCTCTCTATATTTTAGAAATGAAACCTTTATCAGAACCTTGAATGTAAAAATTTTTCTTCAGTTTTCTGCTTTCCTTCTAATCTTGGCTGCATTGATTTTGTTTGCACAAAAAAATTTAAATTTAGTATAATCAAAGTTATCCATTTTGCATTTCATAATGTTTTCTAGTTCTTCTTTGGCTGTAAATTCCTTCCTTCTCCACAGACCTGGATGTAGACTATCTCTTGCTCTCCTAATTTGCTTATGGTATTACTCTTTATGCTAAAACACGAATCCATTTTGACCTTATCTTGGTATAGTTGATAGGAGTTGGTTGATGCCTAGTTTTTGCCATCCTATTTTCCAGTTTTCCCAACAATTTTTGTCAAATAGTGAGTTTTTATGCCAGAAGCTAGAGTCTTTGGATTTATCAAACACTAGATTACTACAGACTTTGACTATTGTTTTGTGAACCTAACCAATTCCACTGATCAACTACTCTATTTCTTAGCCAGTACCAAATGGTTTTGATGACTGCTGCTTTATAATATAGTTTTAGGTCTGGTACAGCTAGGCACCTTCATTTGCAATTTTTTTCCATTAATTTCCTTGAAATTCTTGAACTTTTGTTTTTCTAGGTGAACTTTGCTATTATTTTTTCTAGCTCTACAAAGTAATTTCTTGGCACTTTGACTAGTATGGTGTTGAATAAGTAGATTAATTTAGATAGAATTGCCATTTTTATTATATTAGTTCAACCTACCCAGGAGCACTTGATATTCTTTCAATTGTTTGCATCTAACTTTATTTGTGTGGAAAATGTTTTGTAATTATAGTTCATATAGTTCCTGACTTTGTCTTGGCAGGTAAATTCCCAAATATTTTATATTATTTATAGTTAAAAATAGTATTTTTTAAGACAAAAAGGATAAAGGAAAAGAGGAGGAAAAAATGATCAATATATCAAAAAAGTCTGAAAAAGTGTGTAAGTCAAGCTCTCCCTCTTCCATGCAGGGTAGGTGAGGAGCCTCCTCTCATCTCTCTCATTTCATTCATTTTGTGGGCTTTTGTAGCATCAGTGTCTGTTTTCAGATGTACTTGTTGTCTCCTGGGCCTCTCCCCTTGCTTTAGAATGTAAGCTCATTGTGAGTAGGGATGGTTTGATTCCTTGTTCCTCTGTCTCTAATGCTTAGGATGGGTCGTGTGGAAAAATATTTATTGATTGATTAATTAGCTCTTCCAAGATCTCAGTACCCCTTTAGGGAAGGAGCAGGCTCCTTTAGAGACAGTCTAAAACAGTTCTGATTCTTCCTCCCCATGGCAGACATGCAGTGGAAGGCATTGCATTTTGGATTCAGGGACAAAAGGGTTACTAGGTAGCACCATAATACAGAGAGCGTTGGGTCTGGAATCAGGAAGATCTGAGTCCAAATCCAGTCTCAGATAGCTCCTAGCTGTGTGACCCTGGGCCAGTCACTTAACCCTGTTGCCTCAGTTTCCTCATCTGTAAAACGAGTTGGAGAAGGAAATGGTGGACTGCTCTAGTACCTTTGCCAAGAGAACCCCAAAACACAAAGAATCAGACAAGAATGAGCAACAAAAATCAAATAAGCATTAATTAAATATCTCCTATGTATGTGTATTCTAAATTCTGGGGGAAACAAACATAAAGCAGTTCTCAAGTAGCCAAGTCTCTCTTCTTTGTGACCCTAAGCCAAACTCTCTAGATTTCAATTTCTTTATCTGTCAAATGGGACAATTCCCTCCCTGCTTTCTTGTAGAATTATAATAAGGATCCAGTAAAGCAATTTTAAGGGTTTAAAGGAATTGCAAAACCAGGTGAGGTCTGTACATGAAATGGCTGCCTGCTTTCAGATGCTCAGCTTAGGTTTTTGGGTTGTGGGAAGTAGGAGACTGTGTATTTGGTCTCTACTGGAGTTGTCAATGGACCTTTTTATAAATTCACTTTTTTATTATTAAAGCTTTTTATTTGTAAAACATATGTATGGGTAATCCTTCAACACTGACCCTTGCAAAGCTTTCCATTACAAATTCCGCCCCCCCAGTCCCCACCCCTCCTCTAGATGGCAGGAAATCTACTACATGTTAATTATGTTAAAATATTTGACAAATCGCAATTCATTTATTAAAAAAGCTTTTTATTTTCAAAACATGCATAAATAGTTTCCAACATTCACCCTTGCAAAACTTTGTGTTCTAAATTTTTTCTCCTCTTCCCCTACCCTCTCCCCTAGATGGTAAACAATCCAATATATGTTAAACATAGGCAGTTCTTTTATACATATTTCTATTATTATCATGCCGCACAAGAAAGATCAGATCAAAAAGAAAAGAATGAGAAAGGAAAAAAAAAACAAGCAAACAACAAAAAAGTGAAAATACTATGTTGTGATCCACATTCAGTTCTCTCTCTGGGTTCAGATGGCTCTCTCCATCACAAGACCATTGTGTGGCCTGAATCACCTTGCTGGACTCAATTCACTTTTTCAGAATCTCAGGTAAAGAAAGATGCACCTGAAAGACCTGTTTCATTCAGGACTTAAGGCTTGACTTCCCAGGAAAGAAGCTGCTAGTAAGATTAATTTTAGATCACTGTTGAAGAGCTCATTATACATATGAGGAAACTGAGTGTTTTGCCCAAGATGACTCAACTAGAAAATGGTAGAGCCAAGATTTGAGCCCAGGAAAGAGTTGGGAGGGAAGGAAAGAGAAAAGGAGCCATTTGAGGTCAGTTCCCCTAGGATGATTCCAGGGTTCAGCCCAAATTTTGTAGACCACTGTTCTAGAGTTTGCCTTCCTTCAAACCCCTTGGTTCCCAACTTGGTTTAACATGGGCTCCCATCAAAACTACTGGTCTTTACAGAGAGTAGCCATCCTAAAACTTAACAGTTGTAGGATGAGGAAAGGTGTGGGAATCTTCCCACAGCATCTGTGAAGAGGGAAGTGGAGATTTTGACAGAACTAGGTCTAGCCCTGCTCCCAATCTTCATCCCATTCCTTCCGCCAGAGTCCTCTCTGAACCCTGGCCCGGCCCGTCAAGACCATGAGATTGGCCAAAACTTTCCCATCTGACAGCAAAGTGTGGCCTTGGCCAGGGACGGCCACAGTAACAAGAAACAGACCCCAGCAAGGGGGGCTGGAGGAGAGGAAGACAACGTCCTGCAGCCCTTAGCTCAGCCATCAAAGAAATCTGATTTCGCTTAATAATTCAGTTCATTTCCTTCCATGACCCCCCACTCCCACCTCTTCATTCACCATCAGATCCACTCCTGGCCATTAAGAATGGCCTCTCTATGCAATACTATTCAGAAATTCTCAGCAGAGAGACTTGGGAGGGGAGGTCATTTCAGCCTTTGATAATAAAATTGATATATAAATAATAATATGATATATAATAATCTTGATAATAAAAATCTCCTTGATATTAAAGGTGGGGGGCAGTTCTTTTTTCTTGGTAATGAGTCTTGCCCCATAATAGGTCCACAGCCTCCTGTAGAGGAGGTTATGGAGGGATACTGGCTCTCCCACATCTGGGATATTCCTCTTCCTTACCTGGGCCTCTTAGAAGTCTTAGCTCCCTTCAAACTCTACCAGAGGAACCATTTAAGAAAATTATTTTTATCATAGTTTTTTTATTTTCAAAACATAAGCATGGATAATTTTTCAACATTGATCCTTGCAAAACCTTGTGTTCCAAATTTTTCCCTCTCTTCCCCCATCCTCTCCCCAGATAGCAAGTAATCCAATATATTTTAAACATGTTAAAAATACATGTTAAATCCAATATATATATACATATCTATACAATCATCAAGCTGCACAAGAAAAATCAGATCAAAAAAGAAAAAAATGAGAAAAAAAATGCAAGGGAACAGCAACAAAAAGAGTGAAAATGCTATGTTGTGATCCACCCTCAGTTCCCACAGTCCTCTCTCTGGGTGTAGATGGCTCTCTTCATCACAAGATCATTGGAACTGGGAGCCACCTTCTTAATGAAGCTTTTCCCCATATTCCCAAAAGCTTCCTATTCCTCTCCCCCAATTAATTTACATTTATTTTGTACTGAATTTTTTTTGTCTGTGCTGAATTCCTCCATCCCTCACCCCAGTAGAATGTAATCTTTTTGCGGCTTTTCTTTGCCATTTTTCTTAGTGTGCAGTTGTATCTTACTCTTCATGATCCCATTTGAGGTTTTCTTGACATTTCCCATTTTCAGCTTTTTTATATTTAGCACCTAGTACAAGGCCTGGCATGTAGAAGGAACTTAATAATTGCTTGCTGAATTGAATGGACTGCTGAAGGTGAAAAGGGATGAAAAACTGAGAGGGATGGAAAGAAAGCAAGACTAGGTAGATTTGGAAGACTGGAAGAGTGAGACAAAGAAAGGTGCATAAAATAGGCCAAAAAACAGACTCAGGGACTCTGATTCTTAGAAACAGAAGCAGAGCCAAAAGCCAGTGGGGGCCTCCTTCCTCACTGGGGCACCTTTTCCTTTTCTCTTGCCTACCCTTTCCTTTTCACTCATTACCCATTCTCCCAGCCTCTGTTGTTCCCTTTAGCTTCAATGCTGGGCCATGTCCCCCTGCTCACCCCAAGTTCCCCTGAGGCTCCTGCTCTTTCTCCATCCCCTGAATCTGGTAATAGATGATTTGGGATGGCGTTTGGGAAGGGTGGATTGTCAGAGTTCATGGCTACCTCCAAATAGCATTACTGGTTTGCCCCTTTGTCCATCCCCTTCCCAAAAGGGACAAGAGGGTAGCAGCTCTCCCCATACTCTCCTGTTGCTTCATCTGTCACACATAATAAGGAACAGATTAAATAATTCCAGGTGATCATGTCAGCTGATTTCACCTAATCCTTTACAGGAAATGCAACCCAATCAGAATTACTAAGCGATCCCAGAAATTCATTTGTCTTCCTCTCCTTGTCAGGGCAGACAGTTAAAATGTGTGTGTGTGTGTGGGGGGGGATTGGGGATAATATAGTAGTGAGGGTAGGGGGAGGAAATTTGGGGGCATCATTTACAGCCAACAAGGGAAGGTTAATGGTTCTCTCAGCTCTGAAAGCTGTCTCAAGCCCCTATAGGGATCCTATAGAAAAGGAGTGAGGGGGTTCCTGAGACAGGAATAAGGAGTTTGGACTGAAAGCTTGTTACCTTAGACAAGGACAACAAAAGAAAGCTATTGTCTGGTCACAAAAAAGTACCAGAACTATGGACCAACTGCCCCATCAACTCACTTTTAGATGGGATTTACATATAGTTTATATAATTGTGTGGTTGATGTGAAGAATAAGTCTTAGGACAGCATCATCTGGAGGAAGTCAACAAAGGTAGTAGGTTCACTAGGATTGGGAGGCTGGATCCAAGAGGAGGAAGGAAGGAGGGAGGAAGAAGGGAAATAGGAAGGGAAAGAGAAATGGTGGGAGGAATACCCCATCAACTCACTTTAAATGGGATTTGCATATAGTTTATATAATTGTGTGGTTGATGTGAAGAATAAAAGTCTATTGGGGGGCACCATCTGGAGGAAGTCAATAAAGGTTCATTAGGATTGGGGAATGATGCAAGAGAGTGAGGAAGCGAGGGAAGGAGGAAGGGAGGAAGGAAGAAGGGAAGAAAGAATGGAGGGAGGAAGGGAAGGAGGAAAGGAAGGAGAGAGGAAGGAAGAAAGAAAAGAAGAAAGGAAAGAAGGGAGGAAGGAAAAGAAGAGAGAGAGGAAGAAGGAAGGGAAAGCAGGGAAGAGGGAAGAATAGAGGAAGAAAGGAAGGAAGGAAAAGAGAATGGGAGGAAAGAGTGAAGGAAGGGGAGGGAATATAAGGACTATTACTGGGCGATGGATAAATGTCTTTTTTTTAAAATTAAAGCTTTTTATTTGCAAAACATATGTATGGGTAATTCTTCAACATTGACCCTTACAAAGCTTTCTGTTACAAATTTTTCCCCCTAGTCCCCACCCCTCCCCTAGATGGCAGGAAGTCCACTACATGTTAATTATATTAAAATACTTGATGAGTTGACTATATGTATACATATTTCCATACTTATCTTGCTGTGCAAGAACAATCGTATCTACAAGAAAAAAAAATCTAAGAAAGAAAACCCAATGCAAGCAAACATCAACAGAGAGCATGAAAATGTTATGTTGTAGTCCACATTTCACATCCCTCTCTCTGGGTGTATATGGCTTTCCTTACTGAACAATTGGAACTAGTTTGAAACATTTCATTGTTGAAGAGAGCCATGTGATGGATAAATGTCTTAATCCAGCCTGGAAGAGGCCATGTGAAAAAGGACTTTTGCATCTAGAGAATGGGCTCAGAGAATGCCTCCTTAAAGAAAAGGAGACAGTCATGGAAAGGCAAGAAAAGAAGGAAGAAATCAGAATGAGTCTATGAAGCTCTCCAGTCAAGTCACTTCGGGGAAGGGGAAAGAGAGGAGTGGACCCCCCCTCCCATCCTCCCGGTTCTCTTTCTTTCTCTCCCCTCCCCCTACTCCAGCAGGAGATGCAGGGACTCATCAACCTTTCAGCCCACATCTGGCCTCTGATCGAACAGATCTGCAACTCATCCATCTCCCTACACGCCTGAAAATTTGGAACAGCTCATGTCGGGGGGAGGGGTGGGGAATGAAATGGCTGGACACCCCAGGCCAGAGAGGAAGAAGAGATTGACAGACTGACAGAGATAGGGATGGTGGGAGGGGGCAGTGGGACAAGACAGGCTTGGAGAGAGTGAGACAGAAAAGGAGAGAGAGAGACAGCAGCTGACCTCGGGGTGTCTGAGAGTTGGGATGGCCCCTGACAGGCTCAGAGGACTTCCAATTTGGCTGAAGGGGAGGAGGAGACTTCAGAGGTGTTCACTCTGAACCATGAATTCAAATACATTCCATTCAACAAGCACATATCAAGCACACACTATGTGCAAGAATGTGTGCTAGGCTCTTGGGATGCAAAAGACAAAATTAAAAACAGTCCCTCCCCTCGATAAATTAAATCCTTCTTGGGGAAGAAGGACTTGTGGAAATAGAACCCGAAGTCCAATGAACAAATTTTGGTAGGGAGAAAACACTACCAATTAAGAAGATCATAACTGGACCTGAAGGAAGTTAAATATTCTAAGAAGTATAGGTGGGGAGAGAATGCATTTCAGGCAAAGGGCATTGTCTGGACAAAGGCATGGAGGTGGGATGCTAAGGTCAGGGGACAGCAAATAAGCCATTCTGGAAAAGCAGATTGAAGCTGGCTCAGGAAGGATTTATATGCTGAACTAAAGAGCTTGTATTTTATTTTAGAGATAAGAGGGAATCATGGAAGATCTGTGAGCTGGGGGATAATACCACAAGACTTGTGCTTTAGGAAGATTGATGGATTGGAGAGAGAAGAGAATGAAAGAAGTGTGATCAATTAGCAGGCTACTGCAATAGTCCAGGCAAGAGGTAGTGAAGAAAAAAAAAACACCCAAAAAATAGTATCCTGAACTTGGAAAGTAGCCCTGTGAGCAGAAATAATAGTAATGATGTTACCTGGTGTTTATATGCCGCTTTAAAGTTAATGTAAAGCTCTTTATGTATGTAATCTCATTTGAACTTTACTACAATCCTGGACATTATTGTCCCCATTTTACAGATGGATAAACTGAGGCTAGTTGATGATAAATAACTCACTCCTGGTCATCCAGCTATAGATTATCAATCAGTCAGTCAGCTGAGTGCTGAATAAAATGTTTGCTATGTGCCAAGCACATAGACAGGTGAAATCGAGACTCTTACCTCAGGAAGCATACATTCTTTTTTTCCCCCTCTAAGGCAGTTGGGGTTAAGTGAATTGCCTAGGGTCACATGGCTAGTAAGTGTTGTGATTAAGGTTGGATTTGAACTCAGGTGCTCCTAATTTCAGGGTCGGTGTTCTATCCACTGTGCCATGTAGTTGCCCCAGAAGCATACATTCTAAGGGAGGAGACAACATATATGTAAATAATTAGGTTTATATAACAAATAACAGGTAGAAAGTAATCTTAGATAGAGAAGGTGCTAGCGTCTGAGAAGGGACCTGAAAAAAGCTTCCTGTAGGTGATATAGGAGCTGGGTCTTAAAAGAAACTAGAGAAAGCTCCGAGGTGCTGGGAAATATGGGGATCAGTTATAACCCACAAGACCGGGCAACTGGTGGGTCTGGCACTTGGTAGGTGGACAATGTAACATTGGGGGCCTCTTAATTTTGAGGTTCCTCTAAATCCAGGAGGAGGGGTGTGGTGAGAGCCCCTTCCCTGACCCTGCTCCTTCCAGTCACAGTCATGGATTAAGATGAAAATCTGTTCAATATTTCTCAGACACATCTGGACCCCAGGTTAGTTGGTAAGACATCCTATTCTGGTGGCATATGGCGATAATGGGAAAGAAGGTCATTTCAGGGAAATGGATCATGAGATCATAGATCTGACATCTGGGAGAGCTCTTAGTGAATCATCTAGTCTGTTTTACAGTTGAAGAAACTGAGACCCAGAGAACCCGAATGATTTGGCCAAAGGGAAAGGATTAGAGAGCTTATTGAGTGCCTGAGGAAAGGTTAGGACATTTCTCTGGGAAGATTCAGATTTTCCTCCACCCCCAACAGGATACCATTGAGCAATAAACCATGTCTAGGACATGGAGAAAACTAGCCATTTGGGTTGTTTGCAATCCATGTGGCTAGAAGGGAAGGGAGAGGGTTTGGGTCACCAGAATTCCAGAATTGGAAGAAAAGGGAGGGAAAGGAAAGACCAAAGGGCCCATGTGTGTGCTCACTCAAGTCTGGGTGCGTATTGTCAGGGTAACAGTGTACACATATGTCCAAGGCATCCTCATCAGTGAGTGTGAGTGCGTGTGTGTGTGTACGTCAATGTCTGCTTGTCAAAACATAGACCATCTGGAAAGGCAATCGGGGAATGTTGCTGAAAAATTGCCTGGGCCAGGCAGACATGGGCTGATGGAAGGTGTGTGTCTTGGCAAGTTTAATTGGATTTGTTGGGGACGGAGTAGTGAGGAGTGTGATGTATTTCCTTTAATGGGTTTTTCTCTTTTCTCCCTCCTCCCCCTCCTCAGTTAGATTGATGCTCCTTGAATATCTCACTGCTGTCTGCATAAAAATGCCACTTTCAACCAGTTCACCTCATCTGCTGTGGTTTCTGTTTGGGGACAAAACCCAATAACCCTGAGCCGATTGGATCGATTCTGTTCTTTGGAACAGCCCCCTGTGATATGTGGCCCTACAGTGGGTCAAAGAAACATGGATTTAAGATTGGGAGGGGTCTGCAGCCTGAGAGAAGATAGGGACCCTAGGACTGGACCCAAGTAAACCTATAAAAGGATGCTTAGTAATTCTTTGGATTTCAGAATCAAACACTATCATAGAATGTTTGGTTAGAATGGATGATAGGATGATAGGATTTTAAGCCTGAAATGTTCATAGACATATTTTCTTGTCCAAGACTTCCATTTTATGGATAAGAAAACTGAGGCACAAAGAGACTGTGACCTTTTCAGTGATCTATAAATACACAGAAGGGATAGAATCTGAACCTGGATCAATCAAAGGATCTTTTCACTATGCCATTCCATCCTTTGTCTCCCCCTTCTCTTTTTCCTCTTTCCCTCATCCTCCTCTTCCTTTCTTCTTTTTCTTCTTCTCCTCCTCTTCCTCCTCTTCTTCTTTCTCTTCCTCTTCCTCCTTCTTCTTCTCTTTCTTCTCCTTCTCTTCCTCCTCCTCCTCATTCTTCTCCATCTCCTCTTTCTTCTACTTCTCCTTCTCCTCTTCCTCCTCCTCCTCCTCTTCCTTTTCCTCCTCCTCCTTTTCCTCCTCCTCTTCCTTCTTTTTGTTCTTGTTCTGCTGCTGCTGCTTCTATTTTTTCTTTTAGTTTTTGCTATTTAAAAAAATATACTTTCCCTCCTCCAGTGAATCTAGTTTTCACTCCAATAGAACCTCTTCTGGTAAGGGGAAAGTAGTTAAACAAAATGAATCACTTTATTAGCCATATCTGAAAATGTATGTCTGATTCCACATTTTTCTGTGAGAGGTAGGAGGCATATTTCACCATTAAGCCTTTAATATCATAATGGGTTACTTCATTGAGGTTGCAGACTTCCAATGTTTGTGTTTGTTTTAATATTATCGTGGCTGTCATGTACAGTGTTCTCCTAGTACCACTTATTTGCTCTGTATCAGTCCAGACAAATCTTCCCAAGTTTTTCTGAATTCTTCATCTTCATCATGTCTTACAGAGCCACAATGTGTTCAGCCATTCCCCACTGATAGGTGCTCCTTGGTTACTATAAAACCTATTCTAAATATTTTTAGAAACATAAGATTTCTTCTATTGCCTTTGACTTGTTCTATCTTTCTCTCTTCTTCCCTTCCTCCATTTTCTCCCAGGACACAGTTACTTACCTTCCCTCACTTAAAAGCTGAGGGCTGTCCCTGCCTTGAGATGGATTTCTGCTTAGTATGGGATTATAGGATTCTCTTGATTGAACCAAAGTAGGTTTACCATTAGTTAATCAGCCAGTAAGCATTTATTAAATACCTACTATGTGTCAGTGATAAACACAAGATACAAAAAAGACAAAAGACAATCAATCCTTGCTCTTGAGGATCTCATAGTCTAGTGGAGGAGACAACATGCTAACATAAGTATGTACAAATAAGCATCCTATAGGATAAAGAGGAAATAATAAATAGAGGGAAAGCACTAGAATTAAGAGAGGTTAGGAAAGACTTCCTTTAGAAAGTGTGATATTGGCTGGATTTGAATGAAGTCAGGAAAGCCAGGAGGTAGAAATGAGGAAAGAGAACATTTCAGGCATGGCGGGAAATGACCAATGAAAACGACTAGGACGGATGACTTTCTAATTTCCTGCTTACCAAGATGCCTGACTTCTTCCTTACCCCAACTTTGGATTCTTAGACATGTGTTCCTTCTTGTCTTGTGTACCTGTCCTGTCTACTTACTTAAATACTGGATAATTGCTACTACTGTTTGTCACCTCTCTACCCTATCTTGATTCTACTGTGAATCCCTAAGATTTCAGCCTCTCTTTTCTTACAAGGGCTCAGCTCCCATGACTCTCCTCAAGAAGCAATGACAGAAGAATGGTTCACTTTTCACATATATGTTTAAATAAGTATTTCACTATACTTGATTTCCTTTATAATCCCATGTATTTTATTTTATGCACTTAACAACATGATTCTGAGAAGGGTCATCAGTCTGCCAAAAGGGGCCATCATCCCCCAAAAGATTAAGAAACTCTGGGCTAAATCTTTATTCCACTAATGTATTCTGTGTAAAATTAAGATGTCCCTGAGTCCTTGAGCATTGACTGAGATGTCAAAGGCCTTGACGTACAAGGCATCAGGTTATTATTGTATGGAGGGGATCTCAGCATATTCCCTGGCCATCCCAAATCCCAGGGACTTTTCTGAGCACTGATGTAACAAATAATTTCCTTTCTATTATGAGTCAAGCTTTGGACTTCCTAAAGATTGAAGTTGAAAACTCCTATAGTAAACTGATTTTCCAGACTAAGTTCACAAGTCAGGAGACATAGTATTTTTAAAATTTGATTTAATTTAATTTTTTTGGTGTTGGGGAGGAGCAGTCCAGAATTCAGTGTAAAGAATACCCAACATGGAAACTCTCAACCAATGTAGACTGACACCTTCTTTGCAGTGTATAATCTTAAAGAGTTGTCTGGGGCAGCAGTTCTTAAACATTTAAATCTCAGGATCCCTTTAAATTCTTACAAATTATAGAGGACTCCAAAGAGCTTTTGTTTATGTGTGTTATAATTATTGATTTCTATTTATTAGATAATATTACAATATTAGATTAGATTCATATTAGAAATTAAAGCATCTTAGTGTTTTCAGAAAATTGCTTTGATCTTTTAGACTCACTGAAACAGGGGTCATCTCTCTTCTTCCATCTTTAGGAACTCTGAGTTTTGCAAATCACTGACCCAGGTACTCAGAGGTTAAGTGACTTTCCCACAATCATATGATGTGTATGTGGGAAATGCCAAGGCTTGAACCTAGGTCTCCCTAATTCCAAGGACTATTCCCTACTGACCAAGCCACTATTATTATTCAATCAATAACTCAATCAACATTTATTAAGCACATACCATGTGCCAGGTGCTATGCTGAGCTCTGGATTATTTATTATTATTAATTGCTCATATTTCTATAGTATAGGTATATAAAACACATTTTTCCACAATAACTCTGAGATAGATAATAATCTAAGTATTTTTTCATCCCCATTTTACTGATGAGGAAATGGAATTGGTAGAGATTTGCCAAAAGTCACACCATTGGTAAGTTTCTGAGTTAGGATTTGAACTTAGATACTATTTGAATTCAAAGCCAGTGTACTTTCCACTACACCACATACTCTGAGATGCTGCCATGACCTCCTCCAGTGTGTACAACTTCTCACATAATCTTTAGCAAGATGGAGAGGCATAATAATGATAGCTAGTGTTTGTGCTTATTAAAAGGATTTATTTCAGTTAACAACATTCTGAGGTGGGTGCTATTATGATCCCCATCTTACTAACAAAGATACTTTGACTCAGAAAAAGTGACTTCCTTGAACTCACATAGATAGGAAGCAAGATTCATGCTCAGGTTTCCCCAACTAGAACTCTAACCACTATACCATATAAGAAGTCATTTCAGACCTTTAACTTTTTCCCTTTTAATTTCTCCTCCTTTTCTTGTAGCTATAAATGGAAATTCTAAGGTCAGACCTTTCCTGAAGGCAGGAATATAGCTCCTAGTAACTTAGAATATCATTAGATTGTAAGCTTCTCATTAGATTTTAAGCTCCTTGAGGGCAGGCATTGTCCTTTGCCTCTTTGTATCCCCTTAGCAGAGTGCCTGGCATGTGGTAGGTGCTTAATAAATGTTGATTGATTCTTCATCATTAGGATGGAGGAAAAATATATGTATGTGTCCATGTTGTATGTGTGTCTGGGTCTCTGTGTGTCTGTATATACAATAGAGATAACAAAGCGGCTATAAGTACCCCCTCCAGGTTATTATTGGCAAGTTATTATCAGCAT
>JAJPUD010000536.1:122208-178697 GCA_023553655.1 Myrmecobius fasciatus | reverse complement strand
CTCCAGGAATTGTGGACTGAGAGACAGAAATCACCCAAGAATCTCCTTCATAAAGTAACCCTGCTTCCAACCAAACTGGGGAAAAAGGGTACATCCTACATATAACTCTCTCCCATTCCCCCCCAAAGAAAAGCTCTTCTTCCCTCTTTAGGCCTCCCATCCCAAGCTGGAACCCCTGGATTTGGAGTCTGGTCAAATACAGCTCCAAGGCCCCCTTCCCCCCAGACCCTGCCAGTCGAATCCCAGAGCCCCTGGCCACTTGTTATCCTCCAGTTGGTCCCTGGGGTCCAACCCAGAAAATTACGATTCAGTGAAAGCTTGGCCCCCAAACACATCATTGGCCTCTGCTCTCTGAACATTTCCAGAGTGCAGTCTTACAAGCTGGGCCCAGTCATGGGGACATCGCGGGGACATCGAAGGTCCCTTGCTGCCTCAGGAACATCTGCTGAGGCATTTACCAAGTTAATAGATTAGCTCTGAGAACTGGGCAGGTGTTTTTCACCACAGCCAGAAAACATCAAAATCAGATTGTTCTCCAAGCCTTTTCCGTGCAGGCAATCGAGTTAGAATGACTCATACGGTCTAACAGATAATAAAACACACATAACATTTGCTTTAAGGTACAGGTGGGGGTATTTTGTCCCGCGCTTAGGAGAAACAAAAACTAACTCTATTTGGGAATAGAGTAATTGAATACAGATGGGAGGAGGTAAATGAAAGAATTTAGCAAATATCTCAGTGGAATAGCTAATGGGAATGAGACAGAATAGGAAATTAAAAATTATTCGAAGCAGATGGACCATTCTTTGAGTTTTTTAAAATTTATTAGGGTTGCAAAAAAAATGTGTCTGTTTATTTTCTACGGCCATGAAATTAATGACTTGGTGAGTTTTGCTTGTGCAATTTTATGACTGCCATGTCATCTGTCATAATTTGGGTGCCGTTTGATATGGATTTATGAATGTCACAGCCCCCTCCCCCCCACTGTGATTTATTGGTCTTGGTCATATGTGAATTAGACCATCACCTTTCTTAGGGAGGAATGCCAATGACAGATTGAACCAGCAGGCCCCAAGCTGGGGCCACAGGGATTTCCCCAGGTTTGTGAGTTGGGGGGGTTCATTTAGCAACATAGGAATGGGACTGTTTTTTGCTTCCTCAGTTGGGGTGCTCGCTTCCTGTCTCTGTTCATCAAGGTCCAGAGGGAAGAAGTTATGTCAGGGGGTCCCTATAGACTACTCTCCCTTGGAATTTAACTAACACAGGAATCGAAGAATTTTCTTTTGGGCTCAGTTCATCCTATTGCTGCTGACATGGGGTTCCTAACATAGAAGAGGCTAACCTCTGTCCCATCTATCATGAAGGATTCCCCAGGACATTGCAAAGGTGACTTTCTGGGATGCTAAGTCTGAGGAATTGCTCTGAGTAATGTCACCCCCCTCTTGTCCAAAGCTAAGACCACTTGGGAATTTGAGGGCTCATCCAGGACAGAGTGTATCAAATTGGGAGGAACCTCCATCCTAACCCCATCGCTCCATCCCAAGCAGATGGATTCTCTCCAGGAGGCCAGCTCCCTTTGCCTTCCTGACATTGCCTTGGCCCCTTTCCAGCTTCAGTTCCAATCCCCTCTCCTTCCTCTCTCCCCCACCTCCCCTATCCCATACAGAGATGACTAATAGCATCCACAGACCATGTGTTCTAGAGCAGCAGGGGGCTGACAACCAAAGGGAGGGGATGCTGTAGGCTGGGGAACCAGGAAGAAAAGAATTGCTCCAGCAGGCGGTGGTCATTGTCCGTCATGGCTGTTTGCCAGGGCACCGACTGGGAGGGACAGGACATTGCAGAATGCAGAGGGGAGGGAGCAGAAGTTGGCCCAGGGCAGAGAGCCCGATCCTTGTTTGGTTTTGTCTATTTGACCTTAGACTGGTTATTAATCATGAGCTTTAGCTGGGTCAGCTAGAGTAGGCTGGGAACTCCTTGCTTCATACAGAGTCAAGGGAGCACTGAGTCAGACGTACTGGTCATTCTATGTCCTTTCATACTTTATGGAACTTTCAAACATCACTACTAAATTCCTGGTAAGAAATGACCATAATTAGGGCATTTCTAAGGACACTGATCTTCTCCATCCCAGCCTGATAACCATAATGGGGCTTATATCCCATGAGGCATTTAGGGTCAACCTGACCACTTCTGGGAAAATATGTGCTCTCTTCTGAAGGACTCAGAGTTTTGCAATGATGCAGCAATCCCTGAGAGGTCCTGGGTCGGTGATGGGGGGGGCTATGTTAAAAGCTTCATCAGATAGGATGGGCCACTAAACCATGGCCCATTTGGTAGACCTTCAAAACAGAGGGACTATTCTCTCTCCTCTCTTAACTCTTTAAAAAAAATTCAATTTATGGATTCAAACAAGCATTTCCATAATAGAGCATAATTTTTAAAATGATCGCACATCTTTGACTCTTGGTCTTCCTTGACCTCTTTCCTGATAGTACTGTGACTATTCTCACATGACACATAGAGCAAGGAACTCTTCCTGAATTTAGGATCTCAAAGACCCTGACTTTTTTTCCATTTTATTTTTCCTACTGAGCAGAAGTGATCCAACAGCGATCCTGAGATGTACCAACCTTGGAGGTAACTATATGGACTTGAGTGGCTACAGTTCCTGGGTTCCTTAGTTGATGCCATCTGAGGAATACAGGTTGTTGTGAGACAAGTGCTTTGTAAAGCAGTAGGGCAATATAAATACGAATAATTGTATCTTTACTTTTCCTAAACAAAAATGTGCCAATGCAGATAATCTTGTTAGCCATAAGAATGTAGATCATATAATGATAACTGTTGGAGGGGATGTGGGAAAACTGGGACACTGATACATTGTTGGTGGAACTGTGAACGGATCCAACCATTCTGGAGAACAATTTGGAACTATGCTCAAAAAGTTATCAAACTGTGCATACCTTTTGACCCAGCAGTGTTTCTACCGGGCCTATATCCCAAAGAGATTTTAAAGGAGGGAAAGGGACCCACATGTGCAAAAATGTTTGTGGCAGCCATTTTTGTAGTGGCAAGAAACTGGAAATTGAAAGGATGCCCATCAATTGGAGAGTGGCTGAATAAATTATGGTATATGAATGTTATGGAATATTATTGTTCTGTAAGAAACGACCAACAGGAGGATTTCAGAGAGGCCTGGAGAGACTTGCATGAACTGATGCTGAGTGAAATCAGCAGAACCAGGAGAACATTATACACAGCAACAAGACTATATGATGATCAATTTTGATGGACATGGTTCTCTTCAACAATGACGTGATTCAAACCAGTTCCTATTGTTCAGCAATGAAGATAGTCATATACATCCAGAGAGAGGCCTGTGGGAACTGAGTGGGAACCACAACACAGCATTTTAACGCTTTCTGTGAGTATTTCCATGCATTTTATTTTCCTTCTTAGGTTGTCTTTTCTTCTTCTCTTTCTAGATCTGATGTTTCTTGTGCAGTAAGATAACTGTATAGATATGTATACATGTATCTTATTTGTCATATAATTTATCCTATTTAGCATGTATTAGATTACCTGTCATCTAGGGGTGGCGCGCGCCGGCTCTGGCGGGGAAAAGCTTGGGAAAAAAAGTTTTTGCAAAGGTCAATGTAGAAAAATCACTTATATGTTTTGTAAATAAAAAGCTTTATTAAAAAAAAAAAGAATGTAGATCATAGACAACAGATAACCTTAAACCAAAAATAATCTAGAACATTTCTGTTTTCCTTGGGGATGTAAATGCCCTGTAGGGTGGGAAGGGCATTGGTCAGGGAGTTAGCTCCTCAGCTAATAAACCATATGACCTTGGGTTGTACAATAACTTCTCTGACTTGAGTTTCCTCATTTATAAAATGAGTTTGGAATAGATGGCTTCTTCTAGATCTATGATCCTTCCAGCTCTAACATTTTGTGACTTTCTGAGCATATTGTGTGACCCCATAATAAGTATTCTTTATGTTATACCATCTCCACTCTCCACTCCTTCAGAATTAGCTCTCTTAATTCTATTTTGCTTGGGTTGATTTGCTCTTGAGGGTAATATCATAGCTTTAGAACCAGACTGGTCCTTAGAAGCCACTGAGTTCAATCTCACCTTTCCCTTTCCCCTTCCATCCCTTTGCCCCTTCTCCATACATATGTACATGTAACATATATCTATATCTATATGTGTATGTGTGTATAAACTGGAACCCATAGAGATTAAATAACTTGGTTACTTGGCTTCTGAGCAACAGAGCCTTATTGGATTTTGTTTGTATATATCTATGTCTATATATGTGTACATGTATACACACTCATGCACATGTGTATATGAGTGTATATACAACACACACATGTGTATGTATGTGACTATAAACTGGAAGCCATAGAAATTAAATAATTTGGTTACATGGCTTCTGAGCAATAGAGCCTTATCAGATCTTGTTTGTATATATCTATGTTTATATACATATATACACACACAGGCACATGTGTATATGAGTGTGTATGCATTATATATGTGTATATGTGTATATATATATGTGTATATACACACATGTGTGCACATGTGTATAAACTGGAACTCTTAGAGATTAAATAAGTTGGTTATATGGCTTCTGAGCAACAGAGCCGTATTGGATTCTGGATCTCTTGGCTCCCAGTGCAGTACATTTCCATACTATCGTAGCATCATGAGACTAAGGGATGGTGTTTTGGAAGCTCACGAAAGAAGCACAGGAAGAAGCTGATTTAGTCTTTTGAAAATAGTCTCTGATAATTGCCAAGGTGGCTAATGCAGAGGGGCTGCCATCTAGGCTTTGGTTTCTTGAGGCAGGCTAGCTTTGGGTTCATCAGAGCTGATCCAGACACATCTTCCAGCCCAAGGTCAGTCATGCTCCTCTGGGCAGCCCGGAAGGCCCCCTCCTCCAACTCCAGCTGCAAAGATTTTTTCAAAGATCTTAGTCCTTGGCCCTGAAAGGGCAAGATTTATGGGGAGATTTCAGTTTTGGTAGCTGGACTGGGGTTTCCTGAATGCTTTTCAACCAGATGGCCCCCAGAGAATAAGGTTGGATGAGATTTATTTTCTGGGAGGAGAGAATGTGAAGGAGAAATAAGAGAGGGGGCTGCCAGCCTTTGGCCAGGGCCTGCCCCAGGGGGTAGAAACTTCTCCCGGTCTTTGAATAAAGGAAATGAGCCCCTTTGAAATGTTCTGGGGCTGTCCGGGTTTAGCAACCTGGTGTCATTCTCAGGGCCTGGACATCTTGACAGAGAATGAAAAAACAGACTTAGGAGGAAGAGGTGAAGGATTAGAGGGATGAGGAGATCTCTATCTAGAGAACTGGCAAAAAATAGTTTTTCCTTCCTTCCTTCCTTCCTTCCTCTGAATTCTTTATACAATATTTATCATCTACACCAGTGGAATCAAACTCAACTGGAAACTGAGCCATTAAATGGTACATGAGGATCCCTGCATACTGACTTATAAAACCTCATATTAATATCCCCTATGTTTTGTTGTATTTTTATTTATTTTGTTAAATATTTCCCATTTACATTTCAATCTGATTCACTGGGGAGTGTTTGGATCTAATCAGAACCTCAGGCCACGTGTTGATACCTTTGGTTTCCATTACATAGAAAATTATGTAGGCATCTACAAAATCTTTTACCCCCAAGATGAAGATGCCCACTCAGTGGGTGTTTTAGAGAAGAGATAACTTCAACAGGCTTGGGTTGAGAGTTAAATTTTTAATGTAAGCATTTACACCTCAGCAAATCAGGATTTGATTTATTGTTTTGTGGATTGTCTAGACTTGAGAAAGTGATGAGGAAGATGTTATTAATGTAGATTAAATTTTAAAATGTGTCTTACATGCATTGAAAGACAGGTCTGGAACATTTATCAGCACACTCCTGGGTCTATCTCTTCCCCAGATCCTCTGAAGATCTTTTGTGAAGTAGAATTGTGGCTATTTTGGAGTAGCTAAAGTGATACAGTGGCTAGAATGCCAGGCCTAGAGTCAAAAAGATTCATTTTCCTGAGTTCATACCCTGTCTCAAACACTTACTAGCTCTGTGACCCTGGACAAGTCACTTAACTCTATTTACCTCAGTTTCCTCATCTGTAAGATGAGCTGGAGAAGGAAATGGCAAATCACTCCAGTATTTTTGCCAAGAAAACCCCAGATGGGATCACAAAGAGTAAGATGCGACTGAAAAATGATTGAACAACAAAAAAATGACTCAATCAAGCAATCAAGCAAAATTAACATTAAATGCTTACTGTACCAGGCATTTTTCTAGGCCCTACTTTTTTCTTTTTTTAATAATAGCTTTTTGTTTTCAAATTATGTGCAAAGATGATTTTCAACATTTACCCTTGCAAAAACCTCATGTTTCAAATTTTTCTCCCTCAAAGGGAAAAGATTTCCCCCTTCCCCTAGACAGAAAGTAATCCAAATTTTTGTTAAACTTGCAGTTCTTCTATATGTATTTCCATAGTTACCATGCTGCATAAGAAAAAGCAGATCAATAAGAAAAAAAAATGAGAAAGAAAACAAAAATAAAGCAAAGAACAACAAAAAAGGTAAAACTACTAGGTTGTGACTTTCATTCAGTCCCTCATAGACCTCTTTCTGGATACAAATGGCTCGCTCCATCACGAGCCACAAGGATTTGACCTGTATCACCTCATTGTTGAAAAAAGCTACTCCATCCGACTTGATTATCCCATAATCTTGTTTTTGTGTACAATGTTCTCTTGGTTCTGTTCATTTCACTTAGCATCAGTTCATGTAAGTTTCTCCAGGCCTTTCTGAAATCAACCTGCTGATCGTTTCTTATATAACAATAATATTCCATAACATTCATATACCATAACTTATTCAGCCATTCTTCAATTGATGGGCATCCATTCAGTTTCTAATTGCTTCCCACTACAGAAAGAGCTGGTACAAACATTTTTGCACACGTAAGTCATTTTCCCTTTTTCATGATCTCTTTGGGATACAGGCCCAGTAGAGACATTTCTGGATCAAAGTGTATGCACAGTTTGATAGCTCCTTGGGCATAGTTCCAAATTGTTCTCCAAAATGGCTGGATCAGTTCACAATCCCACCAACAATGTATCAGTGTCCCAGTTTTCCCATGTACCCTCCAACATTTCTCATTATCTCTTCCTATCATCTTAGTCAATCTGAGGGGTGTGTAGTAGTACCTTGGAATTGTCTTAATTTGATTTCTCTGATTAATAGTGTTTCAGAGCATGTTTTCATATGAGTAGAAATGGTTTTAATTTATCTGAAAATTACCTGTCCTTGTCCTTTGATCATTTATCAGTTGGGGAATTCTTGTAAATTTGAGTCAATTCTCTATATATTTTAAAAATGAGGCCTTTGTCAGAATCCTTCCTCCTTACTTCCTAACATTTCCTAACATGGACATATATAGACAGATACAAAATACAAGATAACCATAGTGGAAAAACCCTATTAGCTTGGGGAGAACAGGATGGGCCTCCTGCAGAAGATGGATATTTCAGCTTTGAATCTTAAAGGAAGTCAAAGATTCTAGTGGAGGTAAGGAGGGAGAGCAATGCAAAAGCAGAGACAGCAAGTGGAATGTTGGGTGTGAGAAACAATAATTCAGGCAGGATGACTGTAGCTTGGAGTGTGCAGAGGTGAATGATGTATAAAAAGACTGATTCAATTATCCTGAAGCAATAGGGTACTGAAGGACAAGTAGGGTTACAATTGGGGTGCCCCAACTGAACTATAAGACTCAGGGGAGGTAAAAGATATGAATGGGAGACATATGGCCCAGTTATTAAGGAAAAAGAGGGAAATGAGAGAGACCTTGCTTTTGCCTTTCTTTATATCCCTATTCCTTGGCACAGTGTCTAGCATATAATAAATGCTTAATAAATGCTTGCTGATTGACTGACTATAAGATGGTTTGCAAAAGAAAGCAGTCTTGACCTAATCCTAAGTGTTCCTATAGACACCTAAGGGTGCTTTGTGTGAGAGAGATGGAGCTGTGGAATCTGTGTAGATAATGATGATAATGATATTAATACATTAATATTATAATATAATGTTTATAGAATGATTTAAACATAGTATTTATTATATTTAAATATAAATATGTAATTATATTTAAATATAACATTTATAGAATGATTTAAAGTTTGCAAAATACTTATTTGATCCTCACAAAACCTCATGAGATACGTGCTCAAATATTCTTTCTATCTTGTCAGCCTCACACAATGCCATTTTACAGATGAATAAGTGACTTGCCCATAGTCACACAGGTCTGCAGTGTCTGAGGTCTTCCTGACTCCAAATTCAGGGCTCTCTCCACTGAATCACCTAGCTGCCAGAGGAAGGTTTCAGAGCAGAGACACTCTGACTTGGAATGGGGTATTTTCAGCTTGCTAATACAAAAAGTTCAAATGGATCTGTTAGGGATGGCGACTGTGGTCACTTGGTAACTTCTAAGAGGGAGTTTTTATTGCTTTGAATAATAGTGTCAGTGATCTGTGACATCGAGGACAGAGCAGGATTCAATTTTTTTTTTCTACATATGATGTTCTAGAAATTTGCTTTAGAGAAATTAACAAAGCCATTCAGTAAAGATGTAACCCAAAAGAGATACTAGGAAACTTTCTAGTTTACCAATCTGACAACTACTTTGTTCTAGATTAGATGATTTAGCTTCAGAGACTGATACAAAGAAAGTATCAACCTAAACAGAGTCATTCTTGTCTAACTTTATCTTTCTGTCTTAGACTTTCTCTGGAGCATGGGGAGAATTTTGGTTCCTTTCTATCTTACAACTATAAAAGAGAGGTAGATACCTCTTATTGGGAGAGGGAAGGAAAAGGAAAAGGAAGTAGGTCCAGTCTTTTCCTTGATTTCATCTGGCAATGGAGTATTATTGTTCTGTTCACAGATGGCTGCTGTAGCCCAGAGAATAATTTCCATTGTAGAGGACTTCTTTCATTATTCCAAATCAGAGTGACCTCAAAAGGTTTAAAGATTAGAGCAGTTGAAGAACTGAGAACAATGGTTAATCAACTAATCAACATTTCAAAGAGCAGTCGATAAAAGGTGATAACCTAAAACCCGACTGAACAGTCACTTCAAAACCTACTAAGCCTCTCTCTTCAGAATCTCTCTCCATTTTTCTTCACCCTTTATTCTCTTTTCCAATATTAAGATATTTTCTTGCCCATCTTACCCTACTTTGCTAGTCATTATGGGAATTGCTCAAGTATTCTTTTTTTTTAAAAAGCATTTTCATTCTAAAATCAAAGAGAAATACCTTTTGGTTGTATGGATTTAATAAAGTTGTAGGCTTCCTGGTCTTCATTTTAAAACCAGGAGAGTTGAACATTTTGTCCTCTAAGGAAAAACAAACAAAATTAAGTTGCTTTTCATATGTGAACTTTGATTGATTTTTTTTCCTTTTGGGTTGATGTCCTTTAATATCACAAAATCCTCCCATACCAAGTATATGAGGAACCCCCCTTAGAGGAGGCCATTGTTGAAGGCTTCCTCAGGAAAGTTTAAAGTTTAAGCCCTTGCTGAGAATTTTGGGATCTGGAATTTTTGCTCATGGAGAGGTTTGGATTCAGCTGTTTGAGATAATGCTTAGCTGTGTCTGACACTTCTTGATCGAATTTGGAGCTTTCTTGGCAAAGGTGATTTGCCGTTTCCTTCTCCAGTTCATTTTACATAATGAGGAAACCAAGGCAAACAGGGTTAAGTCACTTGCCTAGGGTCACATAACTAGTGTTAGAGCTCAAATTTGAATTCAAGTCTTCCTCCTTCCTGGCCTTTTGCTCCATCCCCTGAGCCATCTAGCTGCACTGTTTGAAATAATACAACCCTTAGATGAGACCAATGCTGGCAGCAAGGACAGCACCTACCCAAATGGAAGCAGCAGTAGCTGGAAGCAGCAATGGAGCCAGGATGCTGATGAGTGTGGATGCTAGTAACCTATGGTGAAGGAGAGGAAGCTGGAGATAGAGAGAATGGTGGCTGCTATTAGTATATAGGGCTTAGAGTCAAGACAATATGTGTAAATCCCACTTCAAACACTAGTTTCTGACTTTGGGCAAGGTTTCCTCATCTGTAAAATGGAGGGATTGGACTTGATGGCTCTGTTCAATTTCTTGTTTTATTATTTTGATCCTGTTTTCTCTTTACATAAACATCTATGGCTGACCTAGATTTTTGTATTTCCTTGTGTATATTGTGATTTTTGCCAATTTAGGGGAAAGCTCTGGTAGTTTTAACTACATAGAAAAAATTGGTTAGGAAGTTTCTTTTTTAGTTTAGGATAGAAATGCTAGTCTCTGATCAATAGTTAGAGGAGAGAAATTTTTTCTCTCATGGGAGTAAAGTAGCTATTAATTATTTATTTACATATCTATCAATCTATCTCTCTGTCTATATGTTTATTTATCTGTCTTATCTATATACCTGTCTATCTATCCTGTTTATCTATCAGGGTCAGATATGAATGACTAAAGAGTAACAATTTAGACATTGCCTTTCTTGTCTATTGTATGTATCTCACTTGAATCCTACAACAACATGTGAAATGGAATAATCCCTATGAAAAAGAAGTTATATATAGTCAATCAATAATCATTTATTAAGTGTGTACTTCTCAGGCAGGCATGGAAAATCAAGTGAACCTGCTCTCCACAAATGAGGAAGATCTTATGCAAATAGAAGGCTTGGGCTCAAGATTACATACATCACAATAATTTCTGGAAATACTGTCTCTCCACACCTTCCCCTTCCCTCTTAAATCCTCTCTCATAAGAAAAAAAAAAAGTAGAAATACCTGACACTATAGCCAGGTATTCAAGTATCAACATGTAAAAGGAGGGAGGGATATTTCATTGTTTGTACTCCAGGATCATTATTGATTATTCATTTTTTTCCATTGACATTACTCTAGCTTATTGTTCTCATACTTCAGCTTTTCATCCTATATCACCATACAAATCTTCTCCTGATTTTCTTAATTTCTCATACTCATCATTCCTTGTTGCACAATGATATTCCGTAACATTCAGCTTATTCAGTCATATAATCCCCATTTTACAGATGAGAAAACTGAGCCTCAGAGAGGTCAAATGTCTTGCTCATGGCTACATAGGTTGTATATGTCAGAGGCCAGTTTTGAATGTATGACTCCTCTTACTATAGTCCCACTTCTCTTTCCATTATTCCTTGCTGTCTCTCTCAATAGCAAAGGAGTGTTAGGGGGTTGAGTGTAGCCTTGGGCTGTGGAACAGAGTGAGAGCAATGGGGCCACATGATTCCTATATCCTTGGCCCCATTATTAGCCTGTTCTAACTAAACCTCAGTGCCAAGCAGCCAGATTTTTGGAACTTAGCACAGTTTCCCCCATGCCCACCTCTACAGAGGGATGAGGAGCCTTCCCGTCACTACACAGCCCCTCTCATTGATAACACTCTTTGTGTCTACAGCAGGTTCTTGGAACTCTGTCTCTGCCAGCCCAGGGTCATGCATTTGGTTCTGACTGCTCTACAATGTCTTTAGGAGGTGAACTATTAAAAATACATTAGCCCAGTAAGGGTGGTAATGAGCCAAATGCTGCCTGTTTGGGAGATAATCTGGGAATCTCTCTGCCTCCTTCCCGCCTGCTGGCCTCCTTTCTCTCTCCCACTTGCCGTTTGGAACTCATTTGCTTTTGCCATTATTGGCTTTAAACAGAGAGATTAGCAGCTTGAGGTGCCACTGATCTCTGGTTATAGATTTGGAGCAAGGAAGAGGGGGTGTTTGAGCATGGCCGTCTGTGCCTGTCCATCTGTCTGTCTCTGTCCATCTGTCTCTGTCCACCCCCGTCTGTCCAGAGGTTTTTCTGTCAGTCTCTGTGTCTGTTTACATGTGTTCATTCATCGATCTCTATTTACCCACATCCTTTCTGGGTCTGTCTGTGTCCATATCTGCCTGTCCTTCTGCCTGGGTCCATATCTTCACATTCATCTGGGTTTATTTATCTGTGCCAATCCACCCATTTGTCTCCATCTGTGTGTGTGTGTGTCCTTTCCTGTGTTCCTGTCTGTGTACCCACCTGTGCCCATGTCTGCATGCCCATCTGTGCCCATGTCTGTATGTCTGTGTTTTTCTTCTTCTTTTTTGCCAGCTCATTCCAAACTTAAAATTAACTCACGTTTTCATCCTGCCAGATCTTAGGACCTTCCAAAGATCCTTAGGTATTACTCTAGCCTCTGGGCACCTGATGATCCAAGCGTGAACATTTACCTTCTGCAGCTCACTGTTGAGAGAAGGTAGGTGGATGGACTTTTCTTCTTTAAATTTGGGCTGCCAATTTCTGGAGCTGGTTTTGAGGAATCAATCTCATCTTCTAACAGTTGACAGGCAATCACTAGGGGATGCTCTACTCTTTGGTATCTAGGGTAGATCACAGTGGGTAGGAAGGGTAGGAGGTTTCCCTATCCTTGGACCAGGAGAGGTTCATTGTAGCTTTCAATTCAGGAATTATCATCTTCTTTCTGAAAAGCCCAGCCAGTTCTAAGAGGGAAAAAAATATAGGGTGTAATTATACACTCACATAACACACACACACATATACATATACACACATACACATAGTGGTTTAAATTTTTTAAAAAATGGACTACCATAGGCAAAAAAATTGAAAATTGAGGGGGGTGTCCATTAACCAAAGAATGACTGAACAAATTATGGTATATGTATGTGATTGACTACTATTGTGTTATAAGAAATAATGAAGGGAATCTTTTGGGGAATGCTGAGAAGACTTATATGAACAGATACAAAATGAAGTGAAATGCAGTGACGAGGAGAACAAAGTATACGATAACAGCAATGTTGTAAAGATAAACAATTTTGAACAACTTCAGAATTCTGATTAATACAATTAGTGGCCAGAACTCCAGAGGACTCAAGAGGAAACTGAACTCAGATTGAGATGTCTTTTTCTTTTTTTTTCTGGACAAAATCAATTTGGGAATTTTGTTGTTGATTATACACATTTGGAATGGGTGCTTTGCTCTTCTTGTTTTCTCAATGTTGGGAAGAGAGAGAGAATGTAAATCTTTTTTTAAAATTTTATTTGCATAACATATGTGTGGGTAATTCTTCAACAATAACCCTTACATAGCTTTCTGTTACAAATTTCCCCCCCCAACTCCCCACCCCTCCCCTAGATGGCAGGATATCCACTACATGTTAATTATGTTAAAATATTGGCAAATCGAATATATGTATACATATTTCCAAACTTATCATTGTTGTGCAAGAAAAATCTTATCTACACAAACGATATATCAGATAAAGGAAACACAATGTAAGCAAACATCAATCAAGGAGTATGAGAATGTTATGTTGTGGTCCACATTTCGCATCCCTCTCTCTGGGTGTATATGGCTTTCTTCAGTGAACAATTGGAGGTGGTTTGAAACATTTCATTGTTGAAGAGAGCCATGTCCATCAGAATTGATCGTCATATAGTACTGTTGTTACCGTGTATAATGATCTCCTGCTTCTGCTCGTTTCACTCAGCATCAGTTCATGTAAGTCTCTCCAAGCCTCTCTGAAATCATCTTGCTGGTCATTTCTTACAGAACAATAATATCTTACAGAACAATAATAGAGAATGTAAATCTTAAAATAAGATTTAATTTAAAAAAATAGGCCACCACAAGTCCTCTGTTACTTTATTGTGGTGTGTCCATGACATTGGGCTCTCAAAGGCATACCAATGAAGTATAAGTCCTTGAAGCTTAAATGAAGCTAGAAAGGCTTTAAGTATGGTTTCAGGGTCACCCTGTGCCTGGAATTAAAGGACTGGTCAGTGAGTTGGTCACCACACACTGAATTGTTTGCCCATAGAAATTCTAGAAAAGAGAAAAATGCACAATTAAATTCAACAAACATTTATTAAATACTTACCCAGTGCCAGATACCATATGAGACAAAAATGTAACAGTCCCACAAAAAATATTCCTCAGTCCTGTCTGTAAATGCATAAGCAGATGCACTGATGCAAAAGCCTTTATGAAGACCCATTTTGTGACTAACACTGTGCCTAGAAGATGAGGATACAAAAAACAAAACAAAACAAAACAAAACAAAAACAAAAACAAAAACAAAAACAAAAAAAAGAGGAAATTCCTGCCCTTGAGGAGCTGGTATTCCAGTGGGGAAGATAACATTCATAAGGGAGTGGTGAAAAGAAGAGAAAACTTTGATTTGTGAAGTGACAGTGATGGACAATTGAGCCAAAGGGTAATCCATTTATCTGCCCCTTTCAGAACCAATGGTAGTTTTAATTTGATGGCTATTGTCCATGACTGGAATGACATCCTTCCTCATCTCTATCTCACAATTTCCCTGGCTTCCTTCAAGTTCCAGCTAAAATTCTGTCTATTGGAAGAAGCCTTTCCTGATGCCCCTTAATCTTAATGCCTCCCCTCTCTTGATTATCTCTAATTTATCCTGCATACAGTACGTTTGTCCATGGTCCTTTGCATGTTGTCTCCTCCATTAGACTGTGAGCTCCTTGAGAACAGGTTCTGTCTTTTTACCTTTCTTTGTATCCCCAGTGCTTAACACAGTGTCTGGCACATAGTACATGCTTAATTGAGTATTTAGTGACTGACTAGTGGAAAGTAGGAATGTAAGGCATATAAAACATACATATGGTGGCTGGGCAGAAAGGCTAAATATCAAAGATAGCTTGAAGGGATATGAAGCATGGTCTGAGGCTGGCTGCATATAATTGGGTAGATGAACTTGGATTCACCAATCAGGACAGTGTAGCCCTAGGGTAAGGTTCCAAAACTGAGTGGATTTACTCAGTGGAGATGGTCTCTAGAGATTGGCTTGTGGAGTACTGTTCCAAGTGGAGAGAAAGGGGCAAAATCAGGATAATTGGCAAGATGTCCAACATGGACATCTGGATGGTATATAGCCCCTTCTGTTTCCATGGTAATGGTGACAGAATGATGGAAAAGTGTATACTGCATGCTAAGAATCACACAGCTTTTAGGACATACACAGAACATTAATTTAATTGTTGTTACTTGAGAATTCTCTAGCTAATGACCAATCAATTGATACACTACTAGAGAAACTTGAACCCATCCTTATTTTCATTATTGCTATAAAGGAAGCTTACAAGACACAAAGAGGTTGGATCTTAATGGAGAAATGGGTCACAGGTTAGGAAGCCACAAGACACAAAAAGGTTGGCTCTTAATAGAGAAATGTGTCACAGGTTAGTCTCAGAGAAATAAATCAATGAGCTAGCAGAGTTGGCTTTGTAACGTGTCTAAAGGCAACAAGAAACATCATTTCATAGGACATTTGGTCTTCTTACTTTGTAATTTTCAAGATGAGCAAAGGCAAGGAAGCACACATATTTAATATTATTTATTGTATGTATTTATACAATGCCTTAAAGTTTATAAAGTTAAAGCTTATGTGCCAAAATGTATTGCAAAGGATGAAGTAAAGAAATTCTTCAAATAACTTGACAAGATTCTCTAAAAGAAGTCAACAGATGTCATGATATTTGATGACTTTAGTCTCCCCAAATCCTAGGTATAAGTAAACTGTTGAAAAAATATGGCTGGGGATTAAGAAATTGAAAAGGCCAAAGGTTATTTAGAAACTCTAGGTTTGCATGTCTTGAATGCTTTCTTCAACAACATCTAAAAATCTACATTCAGGGTAAGCGCTAAATGAAATCAGGAAATGACTAGCTGGTGATATAGGAATCATTTCAGAATCACTTTACTCTGTGTTGTCAGATCCTTACTTCTTTAAAGATAAAAATTAATATAAATTAGAAGAAAGGATAAATATAAGAAGGCCCTATGTGCTGTTATAAGAGTTCTAACCTATGTTATTTAACTAAAATATTGATGATGAAAAATGGGAAATGGATAAAAATCAAGACATTGACTCTGATTATTGCCATTTCGAGAGTTTAACTCATGTAAAATAACCACTATAATATGGAGGCCCAAAGAACCCAGAAAATGTCTTAGCTAGAAAAATACTTGATTTTTTTTTTATCAGAGATACTTGGCACAAACAGTCATACTTGTTTAGAATAAAAATTCATTTATAAAACATTGTCAAAGATGATAAGAAATTTAAAACAGCATTGCCTCATAAAATAATGAAAATCCACGGAGAAGAAAATAAGCTTGCAGAACGTATAGTATGATGTGATGGACTTGGCTCTTTTCAACAATGAAGTGATTCAAGACAATTCCAATAAGCACATTGTGATGGAGAGAGCCATTCAGATCCAGAGAGAAGATAATGGAGACTGAATGTGAATCATAACATGTTTATTGTTGTTATTGTTGCTTGTTTGCTTGTTTTTTCTTTCTCATTTTTTCCCCTTTTGATCTTAGTTTTCTTGTGCAGCATGATAAATGTGGAAATTTGTTTAGAAGAATTGCACATGTTTAATCTATATTGGATTGCTTGCTCTCTAGGGGAGGAGGGGAAGGAGGGAGAAAAATTTGGAGCATAAGGTTTTGCAAGGATGAATGTTGAAAACTATCTTTGCATGTATTCTGAAAAATAAAAGGCTATTATTATTTAAAAAACAAACAAAAAATGTACAGTGTGAGATTCATTAAAGACAGTTGAAGACAGATACTTATAGATGAAACCTGAAAGACAAGTGGATTGAAATGAATCAATAAGTTTTTACTAATTACTAAGTATCACACTAGACACTCTGGTATACAAAACCCCAAACGAAACAGTCTCTAATCTCAACAAGCTAGTTGACAAAGTAAATAGGAGATAATTTCAGGAGATGGGAGCCAACAATGAACAAGCATTTATTATGCACTTACTATGTGACAGGTACTATGTTACTGAAGGAATCACAAAGGTAACAGATAAGAAGTGATATTTGAACTGAACTTTGAAGGGAGAGATTCTAGGAAGGTAGGGGAGGAAGGAGAACATTCTAAGTATGGGGGACACCTATCTAAAGATATGGAGGTGAGAGATGGAATGCCTTCTGTGAAGAACAATTAGGAGGCCAGTTTGGTGGGACTGTATGGTGTTTGAAGGAGTTTAATATGCTGTAAGTCCCCAAACCATAGGCTGGAGTCAGATTTACAAGGGGCTTTAAATGTCAAGTAGAGAAGTCTGTATTATACTATATACTGTATTATACTAGGGTCAACTAAAGATTTTTAATCAGCTGACTGACATAGTCAGATCTGTGTTTTAGCTATGTCAATTTGACTCTGGAAGGTGGATTAAAGAGCAGGTAGATGGGACTAGGGAGACCAATAAGAAGGTTGTAATAATATTCTGAGTGAGAGATATTGAGAACCTAAACTAGGGCAGTATCATGTGAATATAGCATAGGGAACAGACATGAGAAATTTAGTTAGAATTGAAAAAACTTGACAGTTTATTGGATGTGGAGCAGGGATAGAGAAAAATGAAGAGCTGAAAATGACACTGAGCTTATGAACTTGGATGTCTATTCCAGAGCTTCTTAAATTTTTTCCTCTTGCAACTCCTTTTTGCCCAAGAAATTTTTATGTGACTGTGGCTATATAAGTATATGAAATAGGCATACAAATCAAATATTTATTGATAATAAATCATAATTTCATGACCCCCACATTCAGTTATGTGACTCCACATGGGGCTATGACCCACAGTTTAAGAAACTTTGGTTTATTCTATAAGGATGATCATATACTTGATAGAAATAGGAAAGTCAACAAGACAGACAAACTTTGAAGAAAATAAGTGACCTTGTATATACCTAGTTATTTAGATGCTATCTCCTCCCTCATAATGTGAGATCATTAATGACATTTTGTCATTCTTTGTATCTTTAGAGTTCAGCACAATGCCTGACATACACCAAGTGCTTAATAAATGTTTATTGACTGATTAATAAAGGAACCACAAAGATAAGTTTATTCAGTGCTTCTCAAGCAAGGCATAAAATAAAGAGACATACTCATGAAAGGTTGACCCAGTTTCGTGTCTTATGCAAAATCCAAATGGAAATGATTTCTTATATAAAGTTCTCCAGATGTTCTTTTTTGCAAAAGAGTTATTTGTATCAAGCCCTAAGTACTCTTCAATGAACTATATGATTATTCAAAAGGGCTGAGCCCAGTCATCCAGATAGGGAAAAACAAACAAAGTAGAAGAAGAATGAATAATGTCCAAATTATAGCATTCTGTTGAAAGGACAATATGTTGAGTTAGTTCTTTGGAAAATTCTACAGATAAACAAGGAGCTGGACTGATAATTGAACAGCAGGAAGAAAAGGGAATAGGATGTATTTAGGAAATCTTATCTCATTTTTCAACGATCCCAAGCTGCTCCCAGTTGGCAAAGATCATATATATATTTTTTTGTTAACACAAATATTACATTTTATTCAATTAATTAAAAAAACATTTTTATTCAGTATTGATTACTTGTGGGGCATTATAATAAAAATAGTTCTCAAGAAAATTTCACTCATTTTGGGAAAGTAAAACCTGCTAGATAATATAATATAAGGCACAGTATTATGGGGGACAAAAAGGATATCCATGAATATTGTTCTAAAAAAATTTGAAAAGGGAAAACACTTTCAACTTGTGAGAATAAAATAAGACTTCATAGATAGGATGGTTAGAGCTGATGTTGAGGTAAAGAAGAGATTTGGCAAGTAAAAATGAGGAAGGGGGATATTCTAGACATGGAAGATGAATTCTATACATGTCTAGAGATGGAAGACTGCATATTGAGCTGAAATTAAGGATAGTAACCTAGTTAGGAGGAATTTAAAATAAAACTTGAGGGGCAGCTAGATTACATAGTGGATAGAGAATTTAAATTTTGAGAACCTGATCTAGAGTAGATGCAGCTTAACCAGGGAAAGGGGGATGGATGGGAGAGATAACTGTAGAGGTACAATAAACAAGATGTTGCAATGGATAGGCTGTAGTGGGAAAGAGGTGGAGAGACATATGTAAAAATAAAAGTCATAAAACAATGAGATAAGAATGAAATAATTTTTTTCATCATAAATCAGAGGTTCTTAATCTATGGTCATTGACCTTTTAAAATTTCAGCATAATTGATTTCCTTTGTAACCCTACATATTTTATTTTTATACATTTAAAAATATCTTTCTGAAAAGGGCATCCATAGGTTTCATCAGACACTGCCAAAGAGACCCACGATGCAAAAAAGGTTAAGAATCTCTATTATAAGTAATGACATGATAAAAGATGATGTCAACTTATCAATATAATAAATAATATTGAAATTTTATTTGCTCATAGTAAAGACCTTTTTGTATTCATTAAATGTTATTACTCACAATATTAGTGAGAGTAATATGATTATGTTAAATTATTTTTGAAAAATCCCTACATCCTAATGTATAGGGCAGATATAAATAATATTTGTTTGTTATAACTGGTCAGCTAATTTCCTTACTTTTGTTACACAAACAGGTGAGTTTCTTTTCTATATACTTTTTTTTGTTGTTACAATACAATAATCAAATAAAATGTTTAATGGTCAGGGAATATAAAGATCTTTCAGTCCTTTCTGGGTCTAAATGTTCTGTAGTATAGTGTTATTCATGGGTTATTCAGGGTTTTTTTGTTTTGTTTTGTTTTGGGTTTTTTTGGCAAAGATACTAGAAATGGTTTATTTTCTTCTCCAGATCATTCTGCAGATGAGTAAATTAAAGCAAACAAGGTGAAGTGAGCTGCCCAGGGTCATACAACTAATAAGTAGATTTGAACTTAGAAGATGAGTCTGACTCCGGACCCAGTACTCTATCCATCAAACCATCTAGTTGCTTCCCTTTCTAAATAGTCATTGTGTACAATGCAAAAACTAGGGAAAAGTGAGTTCCCTCTGATTTTAACTCAGCATAAAGTTTTCAATACAAACTTGTTTTTTCATTGTGTGATTCTGCTTAATGGATGGCATCATGCCCTAATTTCCTATTCATGTTCAGATATTTTAATTGATGGTTTTTGTTTTTGTTTTTAAATGAGTGAAGAGTGGCAAGAAGGCCAGGTGGACTGAACCTTAGTTTTCAGGAAGGAAAGCCATATGTAATAAAGGCTGGAAAGGTAGATTTGGGCCAGGCGTAAAGGGCTTTAAATGCTAAACAGATGAGTTTGTATTTGATTCTGCAGTCAATAGGGACTGTGGAATTTATTGAGTAAAGGTGTGACATCATCAGACTGTGCTTAAGGAAAATCTCTTTGGCAAGAGTGCTGAGAATGGATTAGAATAGAGAGAAATGAAGTATGGAGACTGATTAAGAGGCTATCGTAGCAGTCCAAGTGAGAGGTGGTGGGCACTAATCTATGGCGGTAGCCATGTGAGTAAAGACAAATGAATGGATGGAGGTGATAGAATCATAGATTTAGAGTTAAAGTCTTAGAGGCCATCAGAGCTTTATTTTATAGACCAGGAGCCTGAGAAGTTAAATGTTTTGTTCAGGATCATACACTTAATTAATGTCTGAGGTGGGAGAGGTGAGGAGAGAAATGACAAGATTTGGCAATCACTTGTATGTAGGGTGAATGGAAATGATGAGTTGAGGATGACTGTTGGGTTGCAAACTTGGGTGACTGGAAGGATAGTGATAGAAAGGAATTTGGAGGAGTAAGGGATTTGGGAAGAGAGAGAATGTAATGAGATCTGAGATGTAGATTTGAGATCTTACTCTCCTCCTCAAATGAAAGGAGAGGAGGGAGGGAAGGACTTTTATTCACTGGTCATTACCTTGAAGGGAGAGCCTGACCTCTAAGGGTCACCGGCTGAAGTCATAATGTGATCTAGAGCCCAGCTTCTTAAATTGTGGTTTATGATCCAATCTGGGCTCTTATAACTGAATGTGGAGGTTATGAAATTATGATTTATTATCAGTAAATGTTTGATTTGTATACCTATTTATATACCTGGGGCCATATAAAAACTTCTTGGGTAAAAAAAAAATGGGTGATGAGTGGGAAAAGTTTAAGAAGCCCTGATCTAGGGGATGGTGGTGAGGTGGGGGGTGAGTAAACTGGAGGGGAGAATTTTCCCAGTGGCACATATGTAGGAGGGCAGCTAGGTGGCACAGTGGATAGAGTGTCAGAGCTGAGGTCACAAAGACTCATCTGACCTCAGTCACTTACTATCTGAGTGACCCTGGGTAAATTTTATCTGCCTTCGTTTACTCTTCTATAAAATGAGCTGGAGAAGGAAATGACAAACCACACCAGTATCTTTGCCAAGAAAACCTCAAATAGGGTCAGGAAGAGTCAGATATGACTGAACAACAACAAAATGCTATTGCATTTGCTTTTATGAGTGCCAGTGCCATGATTAGACTACAGCTACCCTGAAGAGCTGATGTTTAGGACAAAAGGATAGAAGTTGGAAGCTGGGTGTTAGGGATAACAGAGGAGAACTAGGAATGTTTATATTTAAGATAAACTTCACTCAATGGTTATTGTAGGAAGGAGAGGAGGTGACCCATCATCCTCCCCTCTAATTTATCAGATAAGAGACCCCCTTATGTCCTATACCATGTCTCTCTTTCCCCTCTCAATTTGGAGATCATTGTCTTAAAGATTTTCATGAGGCACCAAGAGTGACTTGTCCAGGGACCTACAGTCAATAGATATCATAGATGGGGATGTGAACCCAGGGTTTTTTAATTTGGAAGTTAAGATCCCTATTACTCCTAGCTGCCTCTGAGGGGACATTATCAAAGGCAAAACATGCATTAAGAAGAGGTAGGCTACTCTTAGAGAAAAATAAAGGGAAAACAGGACATTTTGAGAGTTGAATTGGTATCCATGAAATGTTAAAAGACCCAGAGGAAGTCCTTTGGAATATTTGGAAGAGTCTCTTTGGAGGATTCCTGAAAGAGCATAGATGAGGCTCCCATAGGATGAGAAGGCATGGAAAGATTGTGTTCTCCATGAGCAGAAGTAAGGATTACCTCTGTGCATATGCACATGCAGGTGCATGAGAGCATAGCTCCATTAGAGTAATGACGGACACTAGAAAATTAGGTATTTTTCCAAATTCATAAAAATGTCTAATCTCCTTTCCCTCTGTAATCTTGACTCCTTGGTGGCAGACTGTTCCAGCTTTGGGATGCTTGAAACAGCAAATAGTATTTAACCATTCAATCATTCTCTTCTGGATTATTTGGCTTTTGAAGAGCTTTCAAATCAATTCTCATCGCCTCAGAGTAGAAAATTGAACATGGACATAAATACATGTTTTAATATATAGATACCATACATATGCATATATACTATACATATGCTATATTTTGTTTTATAGGTAGTTTTCATTGACGATGGGAATTCTTATTCCAAATCCCTCTTACGCTGGTGAGTTGTGGTTGTTGTTTGTCCTTTGGTTTCAAAGATGATCCATAACACCATCAGGTCATGTCTCATGTCTCATGTTTCATACAGGAGCTCGTGTATGAATCAGATTTAAGTTTCACTTTTCCAGAGACATTGAAGTCCAGTGGCAAAACAAGAGTCAAGATAACTGGCAATGGCCTGGGATATGGTGGATGACTTTAGCATCTTCCACATCTGACCAAGTTCTAAGTGCTCCACAGAGCCTACTTCAATCACCTTTACATGGCCATTAAAACAAATAGTTCTCATTCTTTCATTCCACCTGAGGAAATCTTCAACTTAACTGATGAGTTAAATCCCAGAGGACCCGATAATTATTTCTTCTCAGAGTTCTCAGAGAATCCCTGGGTGATGTTGGGAAGAATGGCAATGAACTTCCTATATTTCCATCAGCTTGAGCTCCCACCTGGTATATTCTCCTGAATTTCAACTGATAGATAGTGTCTCCATTGAATTTATCCAATGATTAGCACTTCCCCCCCAATATAACATCAATCAGTTCTTACAATAGTCAGGATAAAGTTTTTAGATTAGTTGATTGTTAATCAATTAACATCAATTACTTTGTACATGAATGAATATAAAGTTTTTTCCCTGGGTAATTGTTGATCAGTTAACATCAATTAATTTTTTACAAAGGGCTAGGAGATATTTCCTCTTACTGAGAAGCCGTAGCAAGTACACAGCAATTCCTCCCAGCACTGGGGGCATGCTTTTCCACCAAGAGTGGACTCTTAGAGAGGCTAAGAGTAGACTCAAATTGAAAGTGTTTGCCCCACAAATTAGCTTTCAGATGCAAGATCACTGGTGGAGAATGGATAAGAAGGGTCGGAGGCTTATTGTTGGTCTGCTGCTGGACTCAGCCACCAGCAAACTCTGGAATGGACTCCAGTTCTAGACTTCTGTGGCTTCCTCCCCTGATTTTGAAGCTCACAAGGTCATAGTCACCTGGAATACCTTTGTTAAGAGGGAGAATGGCCAAAGGAAAGAGACAATAATAGAGGCACCAAAGTGGGGCAAGTAAGACCCTGACTCTACCTCTACCTCTCTCCCCACCAGGTGACTTACAGCATTTATTGCCTTAATCACCACCAGAGATTTGGTCAACTAATGCTTTCTTTGTGCCCATGGTAGGGTGCCTTCATTGGGACTGATGTTGGGCAATTCATTTTTCTCCATAAGTTCAATTGCTTCATTTTTTAAAATGTAAATAACTCTTTTGCTGCCTATTTCAGAGTGGTAAGGAAAGTCTTTTGTAACCCTAGCACAATGTAGCACCTAGCATAATGCCCTGTATATTATAGGTACTAATAATGTCAAACCGGATCCAAATATCCATTCCTTCATTCAACAGGTGCTTAAACTAAGAACCTGTCATGGGCACTTTTCTAGGAACTAGAGCTGTAAAAGGATAGCCAAGTAGATAGAGCTCTACATCTGAAATCAGGAACACCTGAGTTCAAAGCCAGCTTCAGGAGAGAGATACTTAATTTTGTTTGTCTCAGTTTCCTGATCTGTAAAATGAGCTGGAGAAGGAAATGGCAAACTCCTCCAGTGCCTGTGCTAAGAAAAGCCCAGATGGGATCCTGAAGAATCAGACATAACTGAAACGACTGAACAACAGCAGAGCTATAAAGACAAAAACTAAATGGTCTCTGTTCTCAGGAAGTTCACATTTTTCCGAGGAAGATGGGGGGCACATACATTAATGATCAATGATGATGAAATAGATACTCAAAGTGATTTAATTGATATGGGGAAATTTCCCAGATGAGGAAATTCATACCTTCTCTGCAACTCAGAGGATCGAAGCAGAGATTTTTAAACTTTTCATGTCATGTATGAGTCCCCTTGGTGGTCTGTTGAAGTCCACTCATTCTTCCTCAAAATCATAATCAACGATGTTGAGATTGGACATGGGACTTTTTCCAAAGGCAGCTAAAGATAATCTCCCCGAATATAAGTGTTGATGCTAGTGTCTTGCTGGGAGGACACAAAGAATTCTTCTGATTGGCTTCTAATGACTAGGGTTGCCTCCAGAATAATTGGAAACTGAGAGCCAAGGACAGACTCTTGGGGAGGGGGAGCCTCCCCTCCTGCTCTATATAAGATGAGCTGGTGGCTGCTTTCTCACCTTTTAGGAATCTCTCTTCACCTTTTCCCTTTCCCCTTTCTTCAGAGTAAATGAAAGTGGGAGGTAGAATGTTGTATGGTGGGATTTTTACCTTCTTCCTTCCCCGGAAGCCTTATAGGAGAGGCACATGACAAGCGATCATCTTTTGAAGTTGGTCTGAGAAAAGGAGTCAATGAAGAGGCACATTTGCCTTGTAACTGTTAACATGATTTTCTTAGATAATCTCTCCATCCCCATGTCATTGATACAATTTACCTGCTGAGACTGCAATAAATTGTTCAAGGTGAATTGCTTAGTATTGTCTATACTTGTCATGCTTTCTTTCTTTTTTTTAAAGCTTTTTATTTGCAAAACATATGTATGGGTAATTTTTCAATACTGACCCTTGCAAAGCTTTCTGTTACAAATTTTTCCTCCCAACCCCCCCCCAGATGGCAGGAAGTCCACTACATGTTAATTGTGTTAAAATATTTGACAGATTGAATATGTGTATACATATTTATACAGTTATCTTGCTGTATAAGAAAAATTGGATCTACAAGAAAAAAATCTGAGAAGGGAAACATAATGTAAGAAAACATCAATAGAGAGTGTGAAAATGCTATGTTGTGGTCCACATTCAGATCCCTCTCTCTGGGTATATATGGCTTTCTTCATCATTGAACAAACTAATTTGAAACATCTCATTGTTGAAGAGAACCACGCCCATCAGAATTGATCATCATATAGTCTTGTTGTTGCCATGTATATTGATCTCCTGGTTCTGCTCATTTCACTTAGCATCAGTTCATGCAAGTCTCTCCAGCTTGCCATGCTTTCTTGATTCAGATTATTTATCACATGTTACTGTATGTTACAGCTTCTGACATGTATTATCTGTGTGATCCTGAATTAGTTAGTTAAGCTCTCAATGTCACAATAATTCTTTAAGACACTTGGGGTATCTTCTCTTGGCATCCATATATCCACAAAGGAATTGTGGATAATTTTCAAAGGGTCTATGAAGCTGGACAAGAAAAAAATTACGTCTTTATTTTCACTAAGCTTTACCTGGAATTTAGTATTTCCTTCAACTATTTAAAAGCATTTTTCCCAGCCAGCGAGGTAGCTTCTGAGGCAAAGGGACAGTTTTATATGTTTTTGCATAAGTTCTAGGGCAGGGGACTCCTTTCCAGGAGGAAATGGCCATTAGGTATGGAAGTCAGGGTCTCAAGATCTTTTGTTTCCTTTTCCTTTTTTGACAGTTAACAAGAAAAAGCAAATTAGTCACAGTTCCTTTTCCAAGACCGAGCCAGAGGTCCTAGGATACTTTGTTAGCAGGCAAATTAATATCTGGTTCTAGTAGAGATAGCTAGATGGTATAATGACTGGACCTCTCCTGGATATGGATTCATGAGAATCTCAGTTCAATTCCTTCCTTAAATACTTGTTTTGTTACCCTAGACAATGTCATCTTTTGTAAAAAGGATAATAGCATGTACCTCCCAAAGTTGCTGTTAGCATCCTGGAACTAGTGTTGAAAGGAAACCTTAGGGGCCATATAATCCAATCCCCTCTTTTGACAAATTAGGACTTGAGGCCTGAAGTCACACAGATAGTGACAGATTTGAACACAGGTCCTATTATTTGAAAGATGGTGTTCTTTCCATTATTTTGTGTTTCCTCTGAGATAACATATGGAAAACATTTTGAAGGGCTACATACTTACCAGTTGTTGACATCCTACATATGTGGACTTGGTAAGTTATTTGGAAAGTGGGATGGCCCTGTGTCCCAAAGCAGTCAGAGGGAGATACTTCCAACTTCCCAGGGAAAACTAATAAAAGGCTTCTCCTCTTCCTCTCCTCCCATCAATGCAGTCCTGATACATTCATGAAATTTTGTTTGTATTATGACTTTCTTTGATCCCTGCTATTAACTTCTGGCTTTTCTGGTTCCATGTCTGCAAAGGGAAGAAAGACCCTTCTCTTCTTGGGCTTTGGGGACACACTGGGGAGGAAGGGGATACCCCAAATACCTTTTAGCTCTAAATATATGGTCCTAAGAAACAGCTCCAGAGAGAAGGATAGATGGTCCAGAAGTGGAAGGATAAATGCTAGAAATTCTTTTGAAGAAAAACTAAGTGGGGATCCCCAGTTCCTCTATCCTTTTGTCTTCTGTCCTTCCCTCGATCCACTCCCCCAAACCTTCTGAGTCACATGCCCTCTGAATGTTCTTGTTTTTTACATCCCCAGGAAATCCAGGGCTGGGGGTGGGAGTGGGATGTAAGGGAAAGAGGCCAAAATGACTGAGTTGGTCACAAGTCTAAAGCCTGATGTCTACAGATTGAGAGCCCTCCAAGAGGGCATCTAATCCAAAGGCCTCATTTTCCAGATGGGGAAACTGAGGCTCCATAAGGTTTAAATGTCTTGCCCAAGAACACATAACAAGGTAAGAGATGTGGTGAAGGTAGAGCTGACAAGACCTGGCAGTGGGTTGTATATGTTGTGTGAGAGTGAGGAGTTGAAAATAATGCCAAATTTGTGAGTTTGGGAGCATGGTAGTGCTATGGATAATAATAGGGAAGATTGGAAGTGAGGGAAATGGGATGAAATGATTTTGCTTTCTATAATAAAATCATGGCATGACCAGGAATGAGGCTCCTTGGGGACTGAGGTTTGGGGATTGGGCAGGAGGAAGGAATGGCAGTGGAGAATGAAAGGAGATTACAGGAAAACAAGACAATTTTGGCCCATCCACTCTAGTTCCAGAGCTTAGAGCAGGTGGTTTGCATCCCATTACATTGCTGATAGAAGCCTTGGCTGCATCCCCCAGCCTGTCTGCCCTGGATTTCTATTGGCAGACCCGGTGGCTGTGCTTTCCGCCAAATGGGTCTGGGGATGAGAGCAGGTGAATGGGGCAGGGCAATGCCCTTCAGGGGAAAGGTGAGAAAGCCATATGGCCAACCAGACAGCTCCTCCTCATCTTTCCCCAAAGCCCAGAGTTTGCCATTTCAAGACCAGTTTAAGGAAAAAGATGAGGGAGAAGAGCTTCTATGGAGCAACTTTGGCAATCTTTACCTAGTTTGAGACCCCAATTGGAAGAAAGGAGAGGTCAAAGGGGAGGAGAAGAAAAGCTTTTCATCCTGGGAGCCATCTGGTGCCAAGTGTGCTGGCAGCCCAGTCACTCACTGGAAAACAAGAGTTACTTACCGTCCCTCTGCTAAAACACCCATGAAATCGACCTCTTGACATATTTCCACAGCCAGCTAATCTGTCCATGATTGGTTCAGAAAGAGAGGGAAATGAGAAAATTCCAGTCCACTCTGTAGACGAGTAGGTGATTGCCCAGACCCCATCCCCAACCCTGGCTGGTAGGAGAGATTAGGAGAGGAGGGCTGGGAGAAGGCAGCGTGTCCCCCTCCCCTCCTTGTAAAAGCCAAAATCAATTTGATTTTAAGTGATTTTCAACTGATTTTTAAAAGCAATGGTGTGGAACTTATGTGTAAGGTTAAAAGGCTTCCGTTTTATTCCCTGCAGACTAAACCAGGCATATTCCTTCCACCCCCAACACACATTTTATTCAATTTGCTCCTCAAACCACCAGAAGCTTTTCCAGGCTTCTTGGTCAATTGGGCTCAGCTACTAACAGGGCAAAGTGAGTAATCCCTGCTAGTTGCATGAGGGTTCAGATAGGTAGGAGAGGGGAGGGCTTTTCCTAACATTTTAAGTAGAGAGGTCTTCAAGTTCAATCTTAATTTTTACAGATGAGGAAACTGAGGTCCAAAGGAGGTAGTTAGTATCTAGTTTTAGGGTATTGAGGTCTTCAAGTTCAATCTTTAATTTTTACAGATGAGGAAACTGAGGTCCAAAGGAGGTAGTTAGTATCTAATTTTAGGGTACTGAGTGCCCTGGAACTCTTTCTTTGTGAGCTTTCATGCTTTGATGATGTGCAATTTCACCCTTCCTTTTTCTTCTCCTCTCTTGCCTTCCTCCAGCATCCCCATCTTTACTTTCCCAATCTTTAGCCTCTGTTTTAAGCCTAAAAATCAGGGCTTGAATAGATTCTCCAGCTTTAACCCTCTGTCATCTAGGTCAAGTAATAAACATTTGTGGAGTCTCTGAAAAAAAGTACATTCGTACTTACATTTGTAATGTAAGGCCACTTAGAGATTACTGTTGAATAGGTGGATAAATTATCCAGAAGAATACACTCATAATCAGGGCTGGTTTACATGAGGGATTTGAAGTTGCTTTGGAGAAACTCTCCTGACCTAAAATAGTTATCCTCACTACCTGACCCAATGCCTAAAGTCATCATTGTTAAAACTTTTATTTTTTTTCAATGCTTTTTCTGTGCCTCTCTGAATATAGGATAAAAGAAGAAGGGGATGATAATAGGGAAAAAGTCCTCACTCCTTTCTCTGGCTCCCACCTTTGGAATATGGACATAGTTGATCACACCTTTTGTTCTCAGACAGATCTAATCCCTAGCACATCACTCTCAACTCTGTCCCAGACAGGATCCTGTATAGAGTGAAGGGGGAGAAAATAAGCAAGGTATATGTCTCAGTAGCCCACCCTTATTTTAGATAGCAAAAATGGCACACAGACTAATTTTTAGCTTACATCAAACCTTAGCTCCAGCTTAGTTCTGCTTTTTGGAAGTTTATTTTTTAAAAAATATTAATAAATCAAAACCATAAAATTCTCTTTCATTTTTAGCTCAGAGCCCCCAGTTATGAGAAAGCTTGACTTTCTGGGGGTCAGAGTTTGGATCCTAGGCGTTTCTGTATAACAGTACCCAAACATGGATTCTCCTTGTTATAGCAAAAGCTATAATAACTTTAGTTACTATAGTATACTATTTATGGTAACTAGAGTAATTTGCTAAAGCAACCCTTATTTGCAAATACAGAACAGCAGTTAGAACAATTGGACTTTAGTCAGCAAAAAACAAACAAAAAACCTTTCTTACTACATTTAAACAGAAATTATAAAAGTAACCTTGCAGAATAGAATAAATGTTTGCCCTAGCTGTTCAGAGAGGAGGGGGAAAGAAAGAGGATACTCAACTAGAATGTTTCTTTTTCCAAACAGAAAATCACTGCTAATCTGACCTCTGAGAACAGTCATTTAATGCACAGGGCTTTGACCATCACCTCCCAAGATGCTGTATTCAGGACTCAGGCAGCAGCTTCAAAGCTTGGAGCCTCAGTCTCTAGTTTCTCACTCCACCCAAGGCAGAATTTCCTCCCTAGACTGAAATGTATGTTGCTGCTGCTGCTGCCATCTCTCCATTCACTTCCACCCCTGATTCAGTGCTCCATTAAAATACTCCCAGTACTGTTCAAGCTTGCTACATCATACAATTTTATCTGCCTCAGAGTTCCTGTTAGTCTCAGTCTTTTCTGGGGGAATGGGAATGTTTTCAAAGATTATTATACATATTTTATTTGATCTTCAAAATTCTTAGGAAGTAGATGCTATTATCATTCCCATTTTACAGATAAGGAAACTGAGGCAGTTTAAATAATTTTCCCAAGATCACAGAGTTGGTAAGTTTCAGAGGTATCTTTGAAGCAGGTCTTCCTGACTCCAGGGTCAGTGTTCTATCCATTGAACCACCTAGCCCCCTCTGAAAAATATTGAAGCAGATAGGTAGATCTATTAAGGGTCACATAGCTAGTATGAATCGAATTCATTTTCTTGACTCCAGACCCAGCACCCCATATCCATTGGACTCCCTAGTTGCTTAACATTTCTGAACATTTCTTCCTGACCACAGAGGACTCTCTCAGAAGCTCATTAAAATTATGTTAGGTGTTGAGAGGTTGTTTGGTCTTCCTAGAGTCTACTATTCAATTTTTTTTTGGGGGGTTAGGTCAATAGAGTAGCAAGTTAGTCCAACCTTTCAGATTAACTATTTGGAATTATCATGGAAAAGTAATTAAACTGATTGTTTCCTTTGACCCAGCTATCTCACTATCACCAATGAGGTCAAAGACAGAAACAAAGTTCCAAGTACCCTAAAAGATTCAAAATATCCCCTTAAGTGGGAACAGAGAACTGGGAACCAAGTGGGTGCCCATCATTTGGGGATGAATGAAAACACACATGCATGTAATGGGATGTTATTGTTCAGGAAAAGAAATAATAAAAATGAAAAATTCAGAGAAATATAGGAAGATTTATATGAACTGATGCAGTGAGCAGAGACCCAGGAGAACAATGCCCATACTGTTTAGCATAATGCTTAGATACACTAAAAGGAGCCTAGAATGTGAGTAGATTAAAACTGATAATGAATAGAGAGAAAGAAGAGATAATGAAATAGGTTTCCTTCTTCTCAGTAGAAAAGACACATTGCCAAAAAAAAATCACTTTATTGGTTCTTTTGGCTTAATTACTTCCTTTAGCATGAGAGGGTTCAGTTTCAGGGCGATAGAGATGAGGGGAAACATATCCAGGCATGATGGATATAAAAACAAAACATCAATAAGACTTATTAAAACAAAAAAACCCAAACATGTTGATATATCACCCTTGTAACTGGTATCAGATGCCCTTTGGGAGAAATGGTTAACAGCTTACAGAGGAGCTACAATACAGAGATTAGTTTGGACCAGTGTAGAGAGACATAGTGTGAGAATGACCTCAAAGGAATTCCACTATCCCCTTTTCTAAAACCCGGGTTTGCCATGGAATTATAAAGTTGGAAAGGAACTCAGAAGTCATTGATATTACATGTATCTGCCTGGTTTTATTCATAAAAGGCAAATACAGGGAGCTTAGAAGAAACAATACTAGAACACTCTCAACATCTCTCTGAAGAACTTTGGGATGGAGTGGGAAAACATGGGAAACACTGACACAGGACCATCCAACATGGCGTACCCACATCAAAAAAGGCAATGTGCTCAATGAGCAAAGCAGAATTCCAGTAGTTCAAAAGAAATGAAAAATGAGTGAATTTAGAAACATCTCCTCTCCAAATGTTCTCTTAGTGCCCAATCTGTGGTAAAGTATTCTGAACTTAAATTATATGTCTGATCATAGTCATAGATCATAGTCAGACACAATGTACTTTAACTCCAACATAGTAATGTCATGTTGGTCCTCTTGGAGGATGAAGGATAACAACCAACAGAGCGCTGGATCTGGCATCCAGAAAGACCTGAATTCAAATCTTGCCTTTGTGATTATAGGTTATAGGTAAATTAACTGAATTTTAATTAAGATCTTCAATTGTATTTAGTTATTATTTTTAGTATTTATTTTAGTATATACTTGTTGGATTGTTTATTTATTTGTTATTTATTTATTTATTTGCTGAGATAATTGGGGTTAAGTGACTTGCCTAGGGCCACACAGCTGGGATGCATTAAGTGTCTGAGACCAGATTTGAACTTAGATCCTCCTGACATCAGGGCTGGTACTCTATCCACTGTGCCATCTAGCTGCCCCTGTTATTTGATTTAATTTTAATTTAATCTCTTTGCTTTCTTCATCTATAAAATAGGGACAATAATAGTTGTAATACTTCTCTCACAGAATTCCTTTTCACTTCTTCATAGAGAATAGTGGAATACGGGTGCAGAAAAGGACATATATTGTTGGACATGGCCAGATATTGATTAGTTTTACCACACTTATTTCATGGCAGAATTCTACTCCAGGGGATATTGAGGAGAAGGATGATCATTGAACAATGATAGTGAAACTTTTAAAAGTATCAATAAGAGGACAGAGAGTAGAACTTTGATTGATGTCATTAGTATAGGGAATTCACCAATACAAGTCCTCACCTTTGCAAATTATTGTTGTAGAGTTACCTAAGTCAGCAAGACTGAGGTAAACATTCTCAGTTACCTAGTGGCTGGTGACTGTGGCCTCCCCCTCTCAGATCATTAGTTCTACTGGGTGATAATTCAGGGACACAGCCATGGGTGGCACTTTATTTCTCAATAAAACACTTAATAAAATAAAGCCTTTCTCCATTTTTCTTCATCTTCATGTCTTCCCTCTAAGATGATTTCCAAAATTCTCTCCCTCCCAGGGTTGTTGGAAGAATCAAATGAGATAAAATTGTCAAATTCTTGGCACAATGCAAATGCTATGTAAATGTAGTTATTATTATTATTGTTGTGGTTATCATATATATATATATATATACCTATATATCTTGTTTCTCCATAGTTATGTCTTGTATCCCCCATTAAATATGAGTTTCATCAGAGTAAGGGACAGTCTTTTGCCTTTATATCTCCAGGGCTTAGCACAGTGCCTGGCAATAGTAAGTGTTTACCAAATGCTTGTTGACTGATTGATATTATATAAATATCACTTATCACCCTATGACCCCTAACTTCTGGCCTAATCAAGAGCACTATTGGTTCTACAGGATCAGAGCTAGGAAGCCTGAGAGCAGGAAGTGATAATTCACTGACCTGTCCAAGGGAGAAGGAACAATTGCTTGTGATCCTATTTGGGGTTTTCTTGGCAAAAATACAGGAATAATTTGCCATTTCTTTCTCCAGCTCATTTTACAGATGTGTTAACAGGATTTAAGTGACTTGTTCAGGGTCACAGCTAGTAAGTGTCTGAGGCTAGATTTGAACTCAGGACTATCCACTGAGCCACCGAATCTCAACACTTAATTCTGTGCTCTCATTCCTCCAGCTTTTATGAGGATCACAAAATATAAGTCTAAATCTATGAACTCTTCAGTATGAAAATGTAATCCTTCTAAGCATGACTTCAAATTCAGGAGACAACGCTTCCTCTGCCTCAGTCAAGTCAGGGAAAGCAATTCAGCAGACTTCAGCTTTCATAAACTCAAGGATCAATCTTCCCCCCGACACACACATAGCATCTCCAGCCCCCATACATCCATCCCCATCTCCTAAGCAAGTCCAGCCCTTCTGGGTCAGATTGTCAACTCCCGCGGCAACGACCAAGGCTCCTCCATCTAACTGAGAGTTCCTGATGAGGAAGCACTGTATTTCTTGTCCCTTTTCCCCTTTGCCACCAAACCAATACCTCCCAGAGGGCAGAGATCCCTGCTCTTCTTCTTTCTCCCATCACTTTCTTTGGAGATCCAATCTAGGGATCTGTCTGAAGGGGATCAGAGCTACAGAGTAACAGGAAAGACAGGAGCTACATCCAGCTGGCTCCCCTCAACCTTGTGTGGGGCGCCTAAGATCGAACCCACACCAGGTATTCCCAAGTACATCCTTGAGGAAGATACCCAAGTACATAAAAAAGGGGGTGGGGGTGGGGAGCAGGAGGAAACATTGCCCCAAACCCTGGCTGTCAAATCAAATGCTCCTCAGCTTTATCACCATTATTTTTAGTGAGATTTTGCATTATGGTACCTTGAGTTCTAAATTAAATGTCAAATATAATTTGGCACTACAAAGAATGAATTATGTGACTGCCCTTAGAAAAAAGCATCGAGTTCAGTCCTGGGTGTGAAATTGGTATCTGCCTTATAAGGGAAGGAGCCCCCCAATGCAAACTAATTGATTAGAAGCTGACACTGAAGGCCAACAGCTAATTCAGTATGATTCCTGTCTCGGAGCCCTCTGGCATCCGGAGGGAAAAGGGGGAACCTATGGCTGAAGAGAAGGGGCTAAGGAGAGATCGTTTCCCTGGGCTGCCCCGGGACTTAAGGCATCCCTCCCCTCCCCTCCTCCCGGAACCTTGCCTACATCTGTCTGACTTCAGGGGGTTGGGATGGGGGGGGAGGATTCACATCTGGCCCATGTCATTCTCCTTTAAAGAAAAGGGAAGTATTTCCCGTAGTGGGAGGGTGGGAGGGGAAGGGGTAATGAGGGAAAGGCCGCATTTGTCTCCCAACTTGATGACAAAGTGCCAATTCAGAGCATTAGTGAGAGCATCGCATCCTCCCAGATGGAGGAAAACTCAGAAACCCAAGGCCTCCTCGAAGGCCTCCGAGGGGGCCCAGACTCCTTTCCCCCAGGAAGGAGGCCAGGGCTGGGGAGGGAGAGAGCCAGGAGCTTACATGTGTGTGAGAGCCTGAAAAACCAACAGTTCTGGCCGGGGGTGGGGGAGGGGGGCACAGCCTCCCCCTCCCAGGAGTCTGGGCTTAATTTTCAGGTCAGGCCAAGGAGAGCTGGAAGAAGGAGGAGGAGGAGGAGGGAAGAAGAAGAAAAGGGCTAAGCCGAAGTTCGACTACAGCCAGGCTGGGCTCTGTCACTCACTTCCAGCATGCTGATGACTCAGGGCAGTTTGAGCTGTAAGCAGCCCATGATTTATGGACACCGAGTGAACTCCTGCGGCAAAACCCAGCCATGAGATCAGAGCAGCAAGAGGGCCTTTTTTGGCAGGAGACAGGGCCTGCATTTTTCTCATTCATGCCAAACTGCTTTGCACGGCAATTAGCTCTGTCCTCATTTAGTCTCCAGTCCCAAAGGGTAATGAAAGTCATATATCATCTTCAAGGCTGCTAATTATCGAGCTCAGTTACAGGTAGGCTTTGTAACTGTGAGAAGGGCCTGTCGACTTGATATTTATTACTCTTCCAATAAGCAAGCTAGGGAGGGGGTGATGGGAGAGGATGGGGGGGCGGCAGGAAAAAAAACTTTCTTGAAAGGCTGCCCAAACCCCGAGCTCGGAGATGTCTGACAGGCCTTCTGCAAATGGGCCAGTCAGAGGGAAACGTCTTTATTCCCCGAACCATTTTTCAGACTGTAACTAAACATTCCTCAAAAACAGGCCGGGTGAAAGGAGGCACTTGGAGGGACTGGAGGCCAGGGGGGTATGGGGGGACAGGCAGAAAGAGCAGCAAGGGGAACCTCAGCAGTCACTGTAAGGACCGGTCCCTCCCAGGCCTGGGACAGAGGTACAGGCCTTGATGATCATCGTCCCGTACAGATTTAGATTTGCCAGAAAACCTGAGAGAGGATCTATTTCTAGAAGAGACTTTGCTTTTAATTATTCTATGCTCCCGATAGGTGGGCAGTGGTATCTCAGTTCATGATCAGAATTGATAGGTTTTCTATGGATCCTCCGATTGACTTGGGAGAGACAATAGCTTATTTTTTAAAAACTTAATTGTGCTTTTTAGAATGAAAAAAAGATATTAAAACAATTGAACACTGGCATTCAACAGTATGATTCATCATTTTTAAAAAATGACATGCAATAAGAGCAAGATTTAAAGGAATACAAATACCTATCTACATATAATTACAGGATCAACGAATTTCAGAGTTGGAAGAGATCTCAGCAGCCTTCTAGTCCAACACATTTCTGAAAAATAATTCCTTCTACAATGTGCTGAAAAGAGCATCAAGGATTTTCTTGAAAACCTGCAGTGAGGAGGGAGTCCCTATCTTCTTGGAACTTTTGATAGTTCTATTAGGAGGTCTTTTCCATATTTGTGTGTATATATATGTTTTTTTATATATATTATGTATACATACAACTTTTGATAGTTCTATTAGGAGGTCTTTTTCATATATGTGTGTATATATATGTATTTTTATATATATTATGTGTACATATAACTTTTGATAGTTCTATTAAGAGGTCTTTTCATATATATATGCTTATATATATTCAACTTTTGATAGTATGTATATATATATATAATGTATATATATTCAACTTGTATAGTTCTATTAGGAGGTCTTTTCATACATACATGTATTTATATAAATTATGTTTATATATATTCAACTTTTGATGAGTCTATTAAATCTTTTTCATATGTGTATACATACACATATTTGTATTTATATATTCAACTGTTGATAGTTCTATTAGGAGGTCTTTTTCATGTATATATGTATTTATATATATTAAATATATTCAACTTTTGATAAGTCTTTTAGGAGGTCTTTTCATATATATATATATATATATATATGTATTTATACATATATATTCAACTTCTGACAGTTCTATTAGGAGGTCTTTTTCATGTATATATATAATTTTTTTATATATGTTCATCTTTTGATAAATCTATTAGAAGGTCTTTTCATATGTACATGTTCAACTTTTGTCATATATATGTATATTTATTTATTTATTTTATATTAAAGCCCAAGTTTTTATCTTTGCATCTTTCATGTATTGCTTCTACTTTTATCACCTGTGGCCAAACAGAACAAATCCAATCCCTCTTCCAAATAACACCCTTTCAAATATTAGAAAACACTTAGCATATCTCCCCAGAGTCTTCTTTTCTTCTGGTTAAATATCCACTACTTCTTTCAACCAATCCTAATATAGCATGCCCTTTTACCACCCTAGGTGCCCATTTCTACATGTCTTCCTAAATTGTGGTCCCCAGAACTCCGCATAAAATTTCAGATGTTGTCTGAGAAAGATCATCACCTGATCAAATCTCAGCTTTTTAACCTAGGCTTAAGTAGAACAGTTTTTTAAAATTGATCTCAAATATAAATAAAACCTTTCTGAGCATATATATGGATAGCTTCAGTCATTCTAGCTACTTAGCCCTTTTAAGCAGCTCTCCACATCTGCTAAAGCTTTCCTCATTCATTTTTGGAGACCTACCTGGCTAACCAATCAAAGAAAAAGTATTAAGTCATCCTTTTATAATTGTCATCCAGTATTATGACTTCTTTTTCTACTTTGGTAGAAGTTGAAAGAGAAAGAGCTTGAAATCTCATGATTTTTTTCCCAATAAGAAGGTAATATGTAGAACAATGGAAAATCAGTCATGAAATTTGGGTTCTGGGATACATGGATGAGACCAGATGTGTGAAGAAGAAGTGGACTTTGTAGTATAGCTCACCATAAACAGATGAGTTCTTGGACTACATTAATAGAAGCAGAACTCTCAGAAGGAGGAAAAGTTATGGTCTCTCTAGTACTCTGCTCCAGTCAGACCCCAATGACGCTTTTGTGTCAGTTCTGAGAAGACCATTTTAGGAGGGAACATATCCAGAGAAGGGTGGTCAGCATAGAGAGGAGAATGGAAAACAAACATATTATAGATGGATCATGGTTGAAGAGTATGAAGGCTCCTCAGAGGCCTTCAGATTGAAGCTCCTCATTTTACTGATGAGATTTAAGGAGGTTAAATGAGTCACTTAGAGTCACATAGATAGGCTAGTTGCAGGATATAGCAGTGTCTCACCTGGAAAAGAGAAAACTTAGGAAGAAAATGAAATTAAATTTATTTTGCTTGGACCCAGAAAGCAGAAGCAATGGGGAGAAATTAAAGGCAAATATTTAGCTCTAATTATTAGAGTTTTTCAGAAATATAATAGATTATTTCACCAGGTAATGAGTTTCCCGTCACTGGAGGTATTCAAACAAAGGCTATATATAAAACCCTTAGTGAAGGACAATTTATGGTTCAGGACTAGAGGACCTTCATGGATCCTTCAAATGATAACCTTTTGTGAATCTGTCAGTGATCTGTCACAGCTCTGTCACCAGTGATCTGTGTGGTGTATGTAGCTAGTCATCTCTGTATTGAACCAATTATGTCTTTTTTTCTGATCAGAAATCAAGGGCACTTGTTGCCTCGTGTTGAGTCAAGTTCAAACTTCTTTGCCTAGCATTCCAGGCTCTCTATAATCTGCATCCACTTTATTTCACCAGTTTATTTATTATGATTATTATATCACCAGTAGATAGAGTGCCAGTCCTAGAATAAGGAAAACCTGAATTTAAATCCAATCTTAGGCACTTACTAGCTGTGTGATCTTGGACAAGTCTCCTCTGCCTCAGTTTCTTAATTTGTAAAATGAGAATAACATGAGTGACTATCTCACAGGGTTGTTGTAAAAAGTAAAATAACATATATAAAGTGCTTTGCAATCTTTAAAACATTATGCTAATGTTTTATTTATTATTATCATTATCATTATTTTTAAATTCCCCAGACCAGAAAACTGCTCTAGCTATTATTTTTATTTTTTCAAACGCATCCTAAACTAAGAAAGTAAAGACCCCTGGTTTGACTGGGAGGTCTGAAATTCAGACTTGATCTCAATCTATCTATACTAATGATCTACTGGAAGATGTTTATGGTCAGTTTCTTGCAGTGTTAAATACTTCTTTCCAAATCTTTTCTCATTGATTATTTGGGTTATAACAAGTGATTCTTTATATATATCTATCTCTATCTATATATATATCTATATCTGTGTGTGTGTATGTATATGTATATATATATATAAACACGAATTGTTTTATAAATATTATTTCATTTGATCTTCATAATAGCCTGGGGAAATAGCTGCTATTATTATCCCCATTTCATAGATGAGAAAACTGAGGTTGACAGGGGTTAAGTGACTTGCCCAGCATCACACAGCTGAGAGCCCACATATAAACTCAGACTTTCCAGACTCCATCCCCAGAACATAATCTACTGCATTATCTAATTGCCTTCAACATCTCCAGGGATGCCTTTAAAATGCAAAGGGAGAGGGTGGAAGTGGGAGGTTATATCACACCCTAAGTCATTAATAACGTGAATTGTTATGAATTAGCAAATGAGATTGTTTTCCAATTAGCTCCTTGGGGCCAGTTTGGGTAGGGGAAAGGAACAGGAATGAATAGATTTGTAAATTAGGACAATAGCCAGGAAGGACCTGTGGTGATGAGTCCTGAGTCACCAGATTATAATAGTCACCACAGAACTGAGTGGGAGGATAATTAGGACTGTTGTTGCTTGTCCTTCAGATGACCATGACATCAGGGAGGTGATCCATGACATGCAATTAAATTGGATTTGAGTGAGGGAGGGGCTGTGCAAGGTCACCTGCCTCATTTTCCCTTCCAGAGCCATCTGGGTCCAGTGCTGACCTTCATGCAGATGTCTTAGAAATCCAAGTCTCTAATTGTAGCCCACATCTCCATCTGGAAGTCTTCCCAAAAGCTCAAATTCAACACATCCCTGACCAAACTCATATTTTCTCCTCAAACCTTGCCCTTCCTTTTGACTGGCATTTCTGTATGAGGTACCACCATTTAGTCCGATCCTACCTTTGTGATGTTAGACCTACAGTTCACTCTTTTCTCCCCCTCCCCTCTCAGGTCTCATCATTTACAGAGTTTTATTGATTCTACCCTCATAACATCTCCCTTGATTATTCTCGCCTCTCTATTTTCACTAATCTGACCCAGTAGAGGTCCTCTCATTACTAGTTATGTATCTTTTCTCTTTATTCCCTAACCACCCCCTCCCCATCCATCCTTTGTACCATTCTATAATTCCCTATTGACTACTGAGTAAAACTCAACCTTCTTTTCCTGGCATTCAAGACCCTCCCCTCTCTCCCTTACCAACTCAAATATTCTGTGCTCCAACCATAAGTTCCTTTCTCTAATTTCAAGGGCTGGCAGTTCAGTCCATAGGAATGGATTGGTACACAACTAAGCCTTTGCTATAGTGCAAACTTTTTATAGTTCAGGAACCATATCAGTAAAATTTCATGATAATATATTTTTGTCCGGGAAGTTGTCCATCTTTCATTTTTGAAGAGAACCAGTGACATTATGGAATGATGTCTTGACTTGTGTGTGAATTAGATTTAAGTGAGACAGATCTACATAAAGTTGTCAGTCTCACTTTCTCTTCTAGTTATCAAAGTCCAGTGGCGAGGCAATAGTCAAAAATGTGATGGTTGGGGATACAGTGGATGACCATGGTGTCTTCAGTATCCAGGAAGTGGTTCTAGGCTAAAAGTGCCAAATTATCTTGCAGATAGAGCAGCTGCTGGCTCAGGTTTAAAAGGACTAGAAAGACCCTCCTTGGTATTATTTATCTTAAGTTTAGTCTACTCACTTGTGTCCTTCCTAAGCTACTTCCTTTAGACTTCTCTAGAATAATGATATTGATAATAATGATAGCTAGAATACAGATCTTTAAGGTTTGCAAAGTGCTTTATATGTGCTATACTATATGATCCTAACAACAGCTCTGGGAGGTCAGTATTATTATTATCTCTATATGACAAGAGGGAGAAACTGAGTCTGGAGGGAGGTTAAGCATTCTCTAAGGTCACATAGCTAGTGAGTATCTACAGCAGGATTCAATATGGGTTTTCCTGACTTTAAATCAAACACTCCACTGAACCATCTACATGCCTAAGAGTCAGTCAAAAGACATTTACCAAGGCACTGTGCAAAGTATCTGGGGATACAAAGAAAGGTAAAAACCATTGTCCTCTCCTTTCTGGAGCTTCCATTCTAATGGGGAAGACAGATTGCAAATCTTGCTATATATAAACTATATGCAAGTGATGGAGTCCCCTTCACTGGAGGCTTTCAAGTAGAGGCTGCCATCAGGCTCATCCCAGCAGGATTCCTTTGGGGTATGGGTTGAACTAAATGCTCTTTGACCAGAGACAGCTAGGTGGTAAGGTGGGTAGAGCTCTGGGCCTGGAGGCAGGAAAGATTAATTCAAATATGATCTTAGATACTCTGACTGTGTGACTGTGGGGTCAAGGTTCACATATAATAATAATAGTAATAATAATTCACTTCCAACAAGTCTTGAGGTTGAATTTCTGCCTCCCTCAGTTTCCTCAACTGTAAAGTGAGGATACTGATAGAATCCTTCCCTCAGAGTTATCAGGAAGTTGAGATGAGATAGTATTTGTAAAGTACTTTACACAATGCCCCACTTAGTAAAATGTTTATTTCTTTTCTTCCTGCTGAGAATCCTTCCAATTCTAAAATTCTCTGATTCTTCAGGTAATATTAATATTAATAATAATATTATTAATAGGTAATAATAAGATTGCTGGGGCAGCTAAGTGGTGCAATGGATAGATCACAGGCCCTAGAATTAGGGGGAATCTTAGTTTAAATGTGACCTCTGATTATTTATTTTCACTTGAGTTTAGTGTCTTTAAAAGCTGAATGACCATTTGTTGGAGGTGATGTAGGGGAAACCTTTGATTAGGGATGGTCTCTGAGGATCTGTCCATCTCTGTCCCAGGTTCTGTGAAATTGAGTCTTTTCATCACCTCTTTTTTCTAGTTCTGAGACCCAGTTCAACCCTCCTTTCTCACCTACTCTGTGTAGTCTGCTCTTCCTTTTGATTTTTGTGCCAACAAAGGAGCCTCGTGGACTTTGGTCCTTAGATCTCCCTTCTAAATCTGACACATACTAGCTGTGAGATCCTAGGCAAGTCCCTTAACCCTAATTGTCTTGAAAAAAGAGGTATCAAATTTGGAGTTAAAAGACTTGTGTAGGGGCAGCTAGGTGGCGCAGTGGTTGAGCACCAGCCCTAAAGTCAGGAGGACCTGAGTTCAAATCTGGTCTCAGACACGTAACAGCTGTGTGACCCTGGGCAAGTCACTTAACCCCAATTGCCTCAGCAAAAAAAAAAAGATTTGTGTGATTCTCAATCTATCTGGAAATTTACTACCATGGAGACCAAGTTACTTAAGTTTCCTTCCTATCTGGAGTCCAGGACTAATTATGTCTCTGATTCCTGGTCCAAAAACCACTAATTTTACAACTACTTTTGCACATGGAATTGGTATTTTTTTTTTTTTTTGGCCTTAAAAAGTAAGATGGATTTTTTGAAAAAATGAACTTTAATTAGGAAAACTGCATCCTTGAGTTAAAAAAAAAAACAACCCCCCAAGAACCCAATGGTGAAGAATGTGATTAGTCACTGTTTCATATAAAAGCAATGTCGTGGTTTAATGAAATCCAAGGTCCACATGAGTCAACAGGGTGACATGCTACATGGGAGGCTGCATTAAAAGAAGCATCATATTGAGAAGGCAGCTTCTCTGCTCTGCCTTAGATGGCATCTGGAGTCCTATGGTTAGTTCTGGACCTCACATTTGGGGAAAGAAATAGACAAGTTGGAGGGTGTTCACAAGAAAGCACTGGGATGATGAGAGGACTGGAGAGCACGCCATACAAGGATCAGTGGAAGAAACTGGGAATGTTTAATCTGGAGATGGGAAAAATTAGGGAAGGCATGGCGGACGTTGCCTTTGAGTATTGATGGGTTGTCAGGTCAAAGAAGGATTAGATTTATTCAGCTTGGCTTCCAAGGGCTAAACAAAGAACAGCGGGTGGAGGTCACTGAGAGGCAGATTTAAGCTCCATGTGAGGAAAACCTTCTTAACAATTGGAGCTGTCCCAAAGTAGAATGAGCTGCCACAGGAGGTGGAAAATTCTCCCTTCTCCAAGTCTCTGGTAGGAACCTGGATGACCACTTGCTGGAGGTGTTGTAGAAAAAACCTTGATCAGGGATGGTCTCGGAGGGTCTGTCCACTTCTGTCTGAGGTTCTGTGAAATCAAGTCTTCCCATTGTCTCCTTTTTCCAGCTCTAAAACCCACTCCAACCCTCCTCTCTCACCCATTCTGTGTATTCTGCTCTTCCTTCTGGTTTTTTTATGCCAATGAAGGAACCTCATGGATTTTGTTTCTTAGACCTCTCTTTTAAATCTGTCATCTTAGATCTATCATCTTTGCTTATTCTTCTCTTCTACCTCCTTTCATCACTCCTTTTCTCCTCTGTTTTGTTCCCATTCTTTCTCTTACAATACCTGTCTTGGTCCAACATCTCATTTCTTGCTTTACTTGGCCCACATGGCTTTTTCCAACCCCCAATTATATTGCATTGTGGATATGATCATGGTTACACAATTCCCATATGCATTTTCAAAACCATTCCCACTAATTCTTCCACTTTTTATCTAAGAGCCCACATTTAAAGAAGCAGAATTACATTATGGAAGATGTTGGATTTGGAGATGGGAGAGATTTGTGTTTGTATTTTGACTTTTAGATTTGTCATAGGCAAGTCACTTAATCTCTCTAGTCCTCAGTTTCTCAATCTGTAAAATGGGAATGATAATACTTGCTCTATTTATGTCATAGGATTGATGTGAGAGAAAAGCTTTTGAACCTCAAGACTTGCTGGAAGTGAATTATTATTACTATCATTATTATATGTGAATCTTGATAACAATAATACCCTGTTTGGAATTCCTCCCACCCCCCAAAAAAGATCCACAGGCAGTTTCTTGGAGGAAATGTTTTATTGCAGGTAGTGACATCCATAATGCAGTGGGGAAAGGGAAACAGGTAAAGATGTGGAGGTTTTTGAAAGTTTTGAAGCCATGGTGACAAAGGGAATTATTATGTTTTTAACATGAAGGATATGAATAATTGGGAAAGAATGGAAAATTTCAACCAAAAGCCTCCTTCCCCCTTTTCCCATGGGAGAGAAGGAGAAATTTTTTTTTTGGAAAAATAAATCTTCTGTCTAATTTTTCTTATTCATCCTTGGATCTCAAGACCCAGGGGGATCTCATACTGTTTGTGTTTTGGTGAAAGAGGGAGTTCTAATGGCTTCTGCCCCTTGTCCTGGCCTTCTGGAAACTTGTTTGATTAGATCAGGGGAGGGCATTCCAATTAGGATGAAAATTCACCCTTGAACTGGCTCACACTGGCTCACAGACTGAATCTGACTCTGTTACTAGTTCTCATGAGCTGGGGGTAGAGAAAAGGTAAGGGTAGGTGGCCAGGATCATTCAATCCACAAGCATTTATTAAGCACCTACTATATGTCACTGTATAAGGGGAATGGAGAAGTGGAAGATACAATGGGTACAGACATCATCACCCCATCCCTCACTAAAATATGACTCCCACACATCTCTTATGATTTGTTATGGTGGGACAGAGGACGCCACTGAGTCGGGGAGGGGGATTATTAAAGAAAAGGGCTTAGTTTTTATATGTTGTGGGAAAACAAGTCTGCAGACTGGAGAAGGTAGAGGAAAAGTATGATATAATAATATAGGATAAGAACCATGTTAATAATATACCAAGCTTATCTCATGCCTGCAGGGTTCACTGAGTTCTCCCAATAGGGTCTCTATACATATTCTGCACAGTCCTGGGACAGGCTTGGGGAGAAAAAAAAAGAAGCTTCATTTCTATTTCATAGAGTATTATTAACTGAGGTTTCAGGGATCATGGCATCTCAAAGTTGGAAGGAACTTTAGGGTTCTCTAGCTCAGTGTCTCCTCAAATAAGCACCTACTATGTGCCAAATACTGTATAAGGGGGATGGACAAGTAGAAGAAATCTTTTCTCCATAGGGATCTCTTCTGTGATGTTGATGCTGGATAGCCTATTCCACTGTTGAGCATTGCTAGTTTTAATCGAACTCTTCTCTCTCCTCTCCCTCCCCCAAAGGTTTATAAGGTTTAGGGCTCTAAGGGACGTTAGAGATTATTTTATCTAACCCCCTCACTTTACAGATGAGGAAACCAGTGTTTCAGAGATGACTGGCTGAAGGTCACTCAGGTATCACAGAATCTCAGAGAGGAATGAATCCTCAGATATCAGCTAATCTAACTCATGTCTGACTGAGAAAGTAATAAGGAACAAAACCAGAATGTGAATTCAGATCTTAAATCTGGTGCTCTTTCTCCTAAACCAGGGGTTCTTAATCTGGAGTTTTGAGGTGGTCTAGTGCTTAGCACAGTGCCTGGCACATAGTAGGGACTTAATATCTTTTAATTAATTACTTAATTAATAACACTTTATTCATTAACTGGTTTCCCCACCAGTATTTTGATAATTGTGCATTTCAATATAATTGTTTTCTTTTGTCATCCCTATGTATTTTATTTTAATGCATTTAAAAGTATTATTCTGAGAAGTGGGTCTCTAGGCTTTACCAGACTGCCAGTCTTGGATCATTAACAATCAACACAACTTTTGTCTTATCACTGAACCTCTATGACTCTGGAAGTGACAATTAGCCTGTTAACTTTATGCTATTTTTCTCACTAAAATTCAGTTCATGCATGAGTAAAATGTCATTAATTCTCTTTGAAAACAAAGAATGAGGAACAAGAAGAAGGGATCCAGGACCCAAGAAAGGTCCCAGATGCCCATCAATTTGGAAATGGCTGAACAAATTGTAGAATATGAATGTAATAGAAATGAGGAGCAGGTTGATTCCAGAAAAGCATGAAAAGTCTTACTTGAACTGATGCTGAGTGAAGTGAGCAGAACCAAGAGAATATTGTACACAATAACAGCAACACTGGATGATACACTTTGACACAATTTGCTTTTTTCGGCAATACAATGATCTAAGCCAGTTCTAAAAGACTCATGGTATAAAATGCTATACACATCCAAAGAAAAAACCATAAAGTCTGAATGCAGATCAGAGAATACTATTTTCACTTTTTAAATTGTTTTTTCCTTCTCGTGGTTTTTCCCTTTTGTTCTGATTCTCCTTTCACAACATGACTAATGTAGAATTATATTTAATATGATTATACATGTATAATCCACATCAGATTGAATGCTGTCTTGAGGAGGAGAGATGGGAAGGAAGGAGAAAAAAATGGAAATCTTGTAAAAGTAAACGTCAAAAACTTAAAAAAAGAAGCCTTGCTCTATGCCATGATATCTCCCTCTATTTGAACTGTACACCCCTCTAATTTCACCCTCTGGTCCTGGTTCTGCTCTCCAAAAGACAACCTTTGGAGAATAAATATTTGTTAAATGAATCAGGCAATTTATACTAGTTCTACTCTATCTTCTACATTGACAGCTCTTTAAATATTTGAAGGCTGCAATCACATCTCTTCTCCAGGCTAAACATCCTTAGTTCCTTCGGCTGGTCTTCAAATGACATAATTTCTAGACATCTCACCATCCTTGTCTTCTCCAAGAAATACTCCAGCTGTGGTTAGGTAGCAGAATACAGGGGTCCATTATATTCCTTAATCTGAATGCTACTATTAGAGGAATAGCTTTAAGCAGCCTCATGAAACTTGGCTTGAAATGAACTTTTGATTAATTGCCTACTCCCAAATCTTCATATGAACAGGTGTCAAGTGAGATCTCCTCTGTCCTAAACTTGTGCAGGGATCCCACCCCCAATTCCCAATCTAAACAAGTCAGGGTCGAAGAGGACTCAAGAATCCAGCTCCTGTTGGCGCTGGAAGGACTCAGAGAATTGGCCCAGATAGACACAATGGAGACCAAACAGGTAGCCAGGGATTGCTCCCCTCCCAGCATGCACATTGGGTATTCTGAGCCAGACAAATAATTAGCTTTAGGTGTGGGCATTTGTTGTGCTGACTGAGATGTTGAGCTAAATGGTTTCAGACAGAGAGTATAAATGATATGGGTCTATCTACTGCTTTCTCTCCTTGGGATTGGGAGAAAATGGGGAAAAGTAAAGACACCGTCTGTGGGACGTGGGTTTGGGGGAGTGCAATCATTTTAAAGATTATTGGTGAACATCTGGGTTTCTGAGAACAGCAAACTCATCAGGACTGTCAAGAATGGGGCCAAAGCTACAAGAGAGATTGGGGGGGAGTGTAAAGGGGGCACACAGCACCTCCCCCTCAACATAAGTGTGTATGTGTGTGTGTGTGTGTGTACTGCTCGATTTAACTTGATGTGAGCTACCCTCGTACACTGATTTACATTAGATTTAGATCCCTATTCAATTAAATTAAAATCAGCAAACATTAAGTTTACTACTATGTTCAAGGCACAATGCTGAGCACTGGATTCTAATCAATCAACAAACATGTATTAAGTTCTCATTATGTTCAAATTACTACATGGTATATGACAGTAAATCCAAGTATGACAATTGCTGGACTCATGGGAGACTTTCTGACTGTTGTTTTTTGTCCTTCTTTTCAAAGAAGACCAATGTCCATCGCTGGTGATGTCTTAACTTGTGCATGAATTAGATTTAAATGAGATTGAATTGCACAAAATCGTGAGCCTCCCTCTCTGTTCCAGAGTATTGGAGTCCAGTAGCAAGACAAAAGTCAAGATGGATGCAGAGGCAGTGACATCTTCAATGTTTGACCAAATTCTAAGTGTTCCATGGTGCTGCCTTCATGGTCATTGGAACAAACGCTCTCATCTGCTCTGACTTTAGACCCATGGGAATAGACTAGATGGAGGATCCCAGCCTCTAAAGAGAAGTAACAGGCTCTTTCCCATACTCACTAGCTCTTAATGCTCCTACCTCAGTGCCCTAGGGAAAAATAATTTCAAGTTAATTTATTCTCATCTGTGGGAATCCACCAAGACAGTAGAAAGATATTCCATATATAATGGTGATCAGGTATGGGGTGGCTATTTATTTCTTCCACATAAAAGAAATACTGAAAGGCACAAAGGACTTTTAAAAAGTGCGTTAAAAAAGACTTCAACATAAAGCAGTAGCTTAATAATTACTCCCTCAGGTAGTTGATACTTAAAACATCAAAACACGAAATACTTTTCAGAACTGCCAAACAAGTATTTTATCTTCACTTTAGCTCTGTGTTGTCTTCCTAAAGGTCTAAGCCTTCTAATAAGGTAGACCAAGGAGATGAATTCCTCTTTTTGTTGCTAGTCATCTTCTCCAAGAAACACTAGTATTTGTAAGAGAGAGAGAGAGAGAGAGAGAGAGAGACAGACAGGCAGACAGAGAAAGACAGAGAAAGAGGCAGAGGAGGAGAGGAAGAAGAAGGAGGAGGAGGAGGAGGAGGAGGAGGAGGAGGGAAGGAGGAGGAAGAAGAGGAGGATAAGGATGGAGAGAGAGGGATAGAAAAGGAGATATGTAGAGAGAAACAGGGAGACAGAGACAGAGACAGGGAGACACACCCACCCACCCACACATACACACAGAGACAGAGAAAGATACTCAGAGAGAGAAAGAGAGAAAGAGAGAGAGAGAGAGAGAGAGAGAGAGAGAGAGAGAGAGAGAGAGAGAGGAGAGTTTTATGTCTAGATACAGGAAAGGAGAAACTAGAGTCACTTTTTTTTTTCTTTTTGCTGAGGCAATTGAGGTTAAGTGACTTGCCCAAGGTCACACAACTAGGGAATGTTAAGTGTCAGACCAGATTTGAACTCGGGTCCTCCTGACTTCAGGGCTGGTGCTCTATCCACTGAGCCACCTAGCTGCCCCTGAGTCACTTTTTTTAAAAGACCTCCTGAGCATCAATCAGTCGTCTTGGTTCAGTGGTTAATCCTCTCTGCCCCAACTTTGTAATACTGCCTTCCTCACTCCTGCAGCCATCAATGGTGACCATTAAGTATGTGATCCCAAAACATCAAGCCTTTGCAGATGGGGGAAGGGGACTAACCTGTTTTTCAGGTTTTCCCCTCCAGAAGTTCACAAGATAGGGGATGTGGGAAAACTGGGGACACTGATACATTGTTGGTGGGACTGTGAACAGATCCAACCATTCTGGAGAGCAATTTGGAACTATGCTCAAAAAGTTGTCAAACTGTGCATACCCTTTGACCCAGCAGTGTTTCTATTGCGCCTATATCCCAATCTTAAAGGAAGGAAAGGGCCCCACATGTGCAAGAATGTTTGTGACAGCCCTTTTTGTAGTGGCTAGAAACTGGAAACTGAAGGGATGCCCATCAATTGGAGAATGGATGAATAAATTATGGTATATGAATGTTATGGAATATTATTGCTCTGTAAGAAACGACCAGCAGGACGATTTCAGAGAGGCCTGGAGAGACTTGCATGAGCTGATGCTGAGTGAAATCAGCAGAACCAGGAGATCATTATACACGGCAACAACAATACTATATGATGATTAATTCTGATGGACATGGTTCTCTGCAACAATGAAATGTCTCAAACCAGTTCCAATTGTTCACTGAAGAAAGCCATATACATCCAGAGAGAGGGATGTGAAATGTGGACCACAACATAACATTTTCATTCTCTCTATTGATGTTTGCTTGCATTGTGTTTCCTTTCTCTGATTTTTTTTGTAGATATGATTTTTCTTGCACAACAATGATAATGTGGAAATATGTATACATATATTCGATTTGTCAAGTATTTTAACATAATTAACATGTAGTGGATATCCTGCCATCTAGGGGAGGGGTGGGGACTAGGGGGGGAAAATTTGTAACAGAAAGCTTTGTAAGGGTCAGTGTTGTAGAACTACCCATACATATGTTTTGCAAATAAAAAGTTTTAATAAACTGAAAAAAAAGTTCACAAGATGGTTGAAGGAATGGAACCTACACATTAACAATACCAAATAGTATGAGACATTTGCAGTGTACAACACAGATAGTAAGCACTATAGAAATACATAGGGAAAAGAACTCATTGTGAGCTTGAGAGAAGACAGAAGGCATCATGAAAGAAGCAGAATTCTGCAGAGCTAACAAAATAATTTTCTCAAATCACAGGGCTCACCAAAACATTTTCATTGCTCAAAAATCTTCAGTGGCTCCCTATTGTTTCTAGGATAAAATAAAAATCTTTCATCCTGGCATTAAAGCTCTCTATCATCTGTCTTCATGGGATCACAAAAAATAAAATTATAGATCAGATTACTCATCACTCTAAATTGCTCCCCAAATTTAACATTCCCATCTCCTGCCTTTGTGTATTTTATACACATAATCTCCCTCCTAGGATGCACTCCCTCCCCTTCTCTACCTTTTAGAATTCTTAGTCTCTTTTAAGGCTCAGATTGGGTATTCTTCTCCCTCATTTTCCCATTCATTAATGTTCTCTCCCCTTGAATCATCTTGAATTTATATATAAATATTTTATATTCTCCTGTCTTCCTTGTAGAACACAAACTCACTGAGGGCAAAAACTGTTCTCTTTTTAATCCTTGTATCACCTGGCACAATGTCTAAACACACTAGACATTTAATAAATGATTGTTGAATAGAAGGAAATTGAAGAAGAATTGAAAGAAGCAGCAAAGAGAGAAAGACACCCCAGAATTACAGACTCCAATGAGCAATGCTCTAATGAATTGAGGGTATTATTCATACTTCATTTAGGGTCTCCTATGTGCTACATGCAAATAAGCAGATTCTAGCTCTTTTCTTGTCTTCTTTCACCAGTCCACTATATAAAATTGTACGGGGTGTTCAGTAGGATCAACACCTCTGGTATGAGGGCTTGCCAAGTCCTTTTTGGGGCTGCTCATCCACTATTGGTATCCTTGGGATTCACCCAACTCTCACTTGTAGCTCCAAGAAGATGTAGCTTGAGCAGTGTCCACACCAGTAAAACCATCTTGGCAGATAGTCTAAACCAGATTGAGGGTATCCAACAGGTCTCAAACCTGTGTGAGTTAGAGCTTAGTCTTCTCCAAACAAGCAAAGACTTTCCTTGGTGGAATGGGTGGATGGGGACAATTTGTTTCAACAGTCATGGATGTGGCCATTTCTGTGGAGCTCAGAGTTGGATCAGACATAGAAGATGCCGAGGGCATCTATTGCATCCCAGGCCATCTCAGTCATCTTGACTTGTCTCACCATTGGATTTTGACGAATCTGGAAGAGACAACAAGGCTGTCAACTTTGTGCTACTCTACCTCACTCAAATCCAATTCTTGCACAAGTCAAGACATCCTTCCATGATGACACTGGTACTCTGAAAACCAAGGACAAAAAACAATAAGATCCCATTCCTTTACCCAAACTGTAGTAAATGAAAAGCAGTTAGTAAAGTGTTTGTTATGTACAAAGCCCTGTGCTGAGCACTGGAGATACAAACAGAAAAGATAATGTCTGATCTCAAGGAGCTCCCTTTCTAAAGTGTGGAGGTAAGGAGACAATACACATGGAAAGTATCAGCTAAAGTCAGATAGAAAGGTTCCTCGAAGAACATTGGCAAGATAGGTATTAATGCTTCATGAATGTCATTTCTGCAGTTAAAATCAAATTAATTTCTGATATAGAACCATATAACAGTGGCTAGGACTTTGTTAGTGAGAATTTCATTCTGGGTCTTAAGGAGCTAAGGCTGTGCTACCCATAGACACTGGGTCACACGGAGATGTAAATTACTTCCCAGCGTGTTCTCAGGAGGCAGGAATGGTGGTCTTGGGAAAAGGGGATGCTCTCCCTCACCAACATAATAGCTGCAAGAATTCTTGGGAAGCAGGACTGGTGGTCTTGGGAGAAGGAGATGTTCTCTCTCACCAGGCTCTTGTACTTAACTCTGATATAATGGGAACAGTTGTTGTTAATGGTGGTCCAGAAGGTGGGCTCCTTCAATGAAGACCCTTAGGGGGTAGGGATGAGAGAAGCATCCATGACCTGGGAAGCAGTTATGTTCTCATGGCTCATGAGTTTGGAATCTTGGGCTATCTTTAATGGGATTTGAGAAGAGAGGGTGGTTAAAGGGTAGGCAATGGTTTGATTTATCTGCTACAAGTCTCATACCCATATTTCTCCTTCAAGTTGTTTCTTCTAGGCTGACTTGTCTGCCCCCATAAGACAGTTGACTTCATTGGGAGAAGGGTTGATGGGTTTCTGGGTTGATGACTATGGGGGTTGGAAGCAAGAATGGTGATTTAGGGGCACTGCTATTCCTAAGATTCTAGGGTTCAGGATCCTGGGCTGTCTCTATCAGAACTGGGTGGAAATAGTGGTGGTGATTTGACTTACCTAGTACATGTTGCCTCCTGTCTCTTCCTCAGAGTACCTCTTTTCCAAATAACTTTCACAATTTGACTAACCAACTTTCCACTTTCTTCCTTGCTAGAGGTGTGTGTGTGTGTGTGTGTGTGTGTGTGTGTGTGTGTGTGTGTGTATCCAGGAAGAGTAGAGAGCTTCTCACATCAAAGAGGGGATGGATATGGAAAGAGACATCAAGGTTTTGTCCTGGCCCAAGTACAGAGCAAAATTTGAGGGGTTTTAGTTGTTGACAGATGCTCATAATAAAGGCAAGAATATGAATCAGCAATGACCTTAACCTCCTCATTTATCTTTAGTCCTTACCCAATTTCTTTTGCAGGAGCTTTATGGCCCCAGACTCCACATAGCGCCTCTGGGATTTTCTTGCAGTCTCTAAAATAGGTCTTGGGCAGGATTCCCATGAGAGGGTTAAAAAATTACAACACATTTCTAGCCCTCATTCAGAGAGTTGCCTAGGAATGTGGATTTTGAACCAGATTCATACACAGGCTTTCAAAAGAATAGATTTAACCTTAATTCTGAAGGGGCTCCAACTGACCAGTTGGCTACCTTTGGTCGGATGAATCCCACATGGTCCCACACATGCTCTTGTCAGGGAGGGTCTTCCTAGCCACTATGTATTGATGGGATGGGAAGAGCCAGTAGATGGCCTTGAGCTGAAGACCAGTAGATGGTGATAAAGAGCAATTCAACAGCCAGAGAACCCAGAAAGAGCAGGAAAGAGGGCAGAAATATGGTACCTAATGCAGTTATGTTACCAACAGAGAGCAGCAAAGAGCAACAAGATTACTCTAGAGGAAGACATTGGCAGTCCAGTACTTTGGTGTCAAGAATAACTCTGGCCTCATGTCCTGGCCATGCATGATCCTTCTATCTGGGTCCTTCTCACACAGAATCTGAGTATGAACCCTTTAAACATGTTATTTGGCTACTATGTACGCCTACCAGGTGTGGTTCCTGGTCATGAGTGATCTCTGGATATTTACTCTCTTATCCTTCCATCCCTACTCTCTGTGGTAAATAAAGAAGAGCATACATCATGTTTACAGAAGGGAAATCTATTCTTATCCTTTTTTTCTGCTGTGTTGCTTGATTAAATATATTTTGTTCTGAACTAATAGGTCCTCTGGCTGGCTAGTGAAAGTAAATGCATCAATGGGGGCTCATGAGCTATGGTTTTTGAGTGGATGCTAATCCCAAGAAAACTCCAGCCTAGGTAGCTTTTCTGGAAACCCAAATGTAAGAGGGACTGCCTCAGTTAATACAAAAATAATTCCTTGCAGTTATATATTTATACTTTAAAAATAATTTGATGTTTATTATCTCATATTAGCTTCACAACAACCCTCTAAGATGGGAATTTAAATGTATATTTTACACAAAAGGAAACAGATCTTCAGAAATTGATTTGCCTTAAATTACATAAATAATTAGCAGCAAAATAAGGATGCAGGAGTCCTGATTCCTAGCTTATAACTCCTTCCACTAAACCATATTGATAATGTATGAGTAAGTGGGATGAAGATGAGAATGGATGAAAATGATGTGATACTATCAGCTTCTGCTAAATGATGATGGATTCCTCTTCAATAGCCATGAAGGACCACTCTACCCTTTTATCCTTAGAAGTGGACAGGCCTCTTTTAGACTTTGTGAAAGAAAAAGAGGTGGAAGGCCAGAGGCCTAGAGAGGAGATGAAGGAAAATAAATTTTTCTGAGAGTCAAGAATGGCTTCATCTTGGGACAAAGGTTACCAGAAGAGGGGTCTTAGTTTCTTCTGGGGAAGAGTCAATAGCAGCCCATCTAATAAATGTTGTCTATGATGATTTCATTTTTTCATGATGAAAAAGGAAAAGACCTTTGTTTCTTTTCTTCTGTCCAGTGTTTTTTTTTTTTCCTGTTCAGATAGACCGGAAATAAGATTGTGCCAGATAAGTCCAACTAAAAAAAAAAAAGAGGAAGTGGAAATGACAGACACATACACATACACACACAATAAGAGACTTACTAAGAAAGAAATTACACCCCCCCTTCCAAAAAAAATCAGAGGGTGGGGGAGTGAGAGAGACAGAGAGACACACACACATACAGAGACAGAGAAAGAAACACAGAGAGATGGGGAGGGGAAGGAGAGAGGGGAGAGAGAGAAGGCAACATTTATTAACTGTATGACTGCAGGAAAGTGGGTCAACCTCTCTGAGCCTCAGCTTCCTTATCTGCAAAATGGGGAAAATAAGAACTTCCCCAAAGGATTCTTATGAGAATCAAGTGAAATTATGTATGCACAGAGCTTTGCAACTCTATAGTGCTACATAAATGTGAGTTTTTATAGAGAGAGGATGGAGAAGGAAAAAAAAAAGAGGAAACAAGAGACAGAGAGACAGAAAGGAGGGTGGAAGGTAATTAGAAAGAAAAAAGGAGACAAAGAAGGCAGTGAAAGGAAGCAAGGAGAGTGAAAAGAGGAAAGAGGAGAGGAGAAAGAGATGAGAAGAGGAGAGGAGAGAAGATAGGGAAGGGACAAAAAAGAAAGGAGACGAGAAGAAGGGAGAAAAAAGGGAGAAGAGGAGAGGGGAGGGGAGAAGAGGAAAGTGGAAGAGAGAAAAGTAAAGGAGGAAAGGAGAGGAGGGGGTAAAAGGGAGGAGAAGGGAAGAGAGGGGGAGGGGAGGGGAGGAAAGTGGAGAGGAGAAAAAAGGGAAGGAGAGGAGAGGAGAGTGGACAAAAAGGGGGAGGAGAGAAGGAGAAAAGAGAGAAGAGAAGAGGGGAGAAAAGAAAGGAGGAAAGGAGAAGAAGGGAAGAAAAAGGGGAGGAGAGGAGGAGAAAAAAGAGGAGAGGAGAGGGGAGAAAGGAGAGAAGAGGGGAGGGAAGAAAAGAAAGGAGGAAAGGAGAGGAGGGGAGAAGAAAGGGGAGGAAAGGAGAGGAAAGGAAAGGAGAGGAGAGGAGAGGAGAGAAAAAAGGGAAGGAGAAGAGAGGGGACAAAAAGGGAGAGGAGAGGAGAAAAGAGAGAAGAGAAGAGGGGAGAAAAGAAAGGAGAAGGGGGGAGGAAAAAGGGGAGGAGAAGAGGAGAAAGAAGAGAAGAGGAGAGGGGAGAAAGGAGAGGAAAGGGAGGGGAGAAAAAGGGGAGGAGAGGAGGAGAAAGAAGAGAAGAAGAGAGGGGAGAAAGGAGAGGAGAGGGGAGGGGAGAAAAGAAATGAGGAAAGGAGAAGAGGGGGAGAAGAAAAAGGAGGAGAGGAGAGGGGAGGAAAGGGGAGGGGAGAACCAAGAGGAGGACGGGGGAGAAAAGAGAGGAGGGGGCTGGGAAGGAAGAGAGACCAATCTCAAAGAGACAGAAACTGCAACTCACAGAAACGGTCCGAAAGCAGAAAGAGGAAAGCGGGCCAGAGCGGGCTGGAAGGCGGCCCGGCCAGAGACAGCCAGAGAGACTAAGAGCCGAGAGAGAAGGGAGCGAGCGGGAGAAAGGTTACAGCGAGTAGCAGGGAGGGGGCCGATTGTCAAGGTTCTATCTGGCGCGGTGATTGATGCGAGGCTGGGCTTTCTGTCAGCCTGTCACGGAGCAGGAATGTTTAATGTTCTCATTATTGGTTGCGCTGTTGTGTATATTTCTCTGTCAGCACCGCGGACCCAGCTGAACTGCCAAGGCACTTCAAAGCCCTGCGGGTCATTCATCATCCCCCTGACGCTCCAGCAAATGCTCAGCCTCAGCTCAGTGCCAAGGATTTGTTATGACTTGTGAGCCGGCTGACAGACAGGTCTGCTGCGGGAAAGGAGCCTTTTTTTGTCACTCTGTGCAAACATCAGTGCTCCCCTAATGGCCTGGCCACTGGCGGAGGGGCCGGGCTGGCCCGAGTCCTCCTCGCTTTCCACCACGCGGGAGGGTCACAAGCAATCAGGACACCATCTGCTGGCCTGCCAGGGACACGTGGGAGGTGGGGAGCGGGAGAATGGGAATCTTGGAAAAGGAGGCCATCGTGGGGGGGGGGAAGGGGTGAGAGAAAGAGCCCTGACCCTGGAGCTCTCTGAGTTTACTTGAGTGACCTCGGACAAGTCCCTCCCTGGGACTCGGTTTACTTCTCCGATATATGAGGGGCTCGGGTCTAAATCTATGGCAGCAGGAAAAGAGGGAAAGAGGAGGCCGGATGAAGCAGGAGGGGACAAAAGGGGGGAGAGGAAGTAGGTTGTGCTGCTCAGAGATCAAAAATGGAAAAAAAAATGATGGTTCCTACCAAATTGAAACCATGTCTTTAGCCTGTCCCCAACTCCTCCCCTCAGGGTGTCAGCTGGGGCTAGATGGATATCTCTGAAAGTTGTGATGAAAATTGAGACACAGGGAAGAAAGGAAAACTTAAAAACAGCCAAGGAGAGAGAGAGAGAGAGAGAGAGAGAGAGAGAGAGAGAGAGAGAGAG